>JAGXOD010000009.1:2370000-2760000 GCA_020368025.1 Brachyhypopomus occidentalis | reverse complement strand
CCAGGTTTGTCTAGTACTGTGTGCATTAAGAGCCATAGCTCAACCACACAGTATTGTCCGAGTTGCTCATTTTAGTTGACCGTAATTTGGTTTGTGTTTTATCTTATCGCAGCACGAATTGTTAATAATTATGATGAGTTTATTTTAATTTAATTCCTGGTCTGTTCTCTGATGGATGTCATGCTTGTGTTTACCAGGGAATGGTTTTTCCTCCTCTCTCATGAGGTCTTGAACCCCATGTACTGTCTGTTTGAGTATGCTGGCAAGAGCAACTACTGTCTGCAAATAAACCCCGCCTCCACAATCAACCCAGACCACCTATCCTACTTCTGCTTCATTGGCCGCTTCATCGCCATGGCAAGTGCTTTCACCCACACTCTTCACTCCTTCAGGTTCTAATGATAGAACTCAGTTAAGGACAAAATTAAAGGTGCCACATCATGAGAAGCAGTACATGACCATATTTGAATTTTTTATTTCTGATGGCAGACATGTTTATGTATGCGAGTTTAGGTGGGCTTCCAATATTATAGAGCAGAAGTATTTATAGAGTATTTTTTAAATACATTTACCGAGTTTTTTTGCTGCCTTTTATTATAGCTCAAACCTAGTTTTTTATTTAGATTCCAAAATGACTCCTTTACAAAATCTTTCATTGCTCACACCACTCAACCGATCACATTTATATGAGTAGTGTGAGCAAGAATTATTGGGAGGGACATCTATGAATAGAACCCATAACATTACAAATGTTGAACATTTATTTGGATGCAGGTGTAGGGGTTTGGGTATGTTTAGTAGGGGACGAGGGCGGGGCTTAATGTAGCTTGGCAATTAGAGCCCTTGGGGTTAAAAGGTGATGCAACTCCGCAGATGAAAGGGTTACTAATGGAGGGACTGACGATACTTCTTTGAGTATCAGGACTTTGTGCCAGATAACTATTGACAAGTGGTGATTTGGGTCAATTGCCAGAACTTCAGTTTAATCAGCACTATGTCTGATACACCTAGGGTTCATTCAGTGCTTCATGTCACAGACATGGATTATTTCTGAGAAGTGCTAATGTAGTTGACTCTGGTACATGAAGACCGAGGCTGTAATGTCGCATGGTTTAAGTGAAAGGAAAGCATGTTAATTAAGATGGAGAGAGCTGAGAATGGATCTTTGAGGGTCTTCACAAGTAACTGGAGAAGTAGAGGTTGTGGTGAAGTAAATTGGAGCAAGAAATGCAGTAGTTACAGACCAAGTGAAGTACTGTATGTCATGACGAGGTCAAGGAGGGCGCTGTCTAGCAGAAGATGTTTGAAGGTGTTTGATGTACCTTGCAATATATCACAATCAAAATATGTAGCAATTTAACCATTAAATAGTACTTTATAGTGCCTTTATGGGGCAGCCATTTTAATGGCCCAGAGGAGACGCCAGAGTGCGGAGGACAGGACCGAAACCAGATTGGAGGTTCTTGGAAAAGATTACTGGAAGCCAGATGGGGCTGAAATTTGGAGGCAGCGACTCTTTCGATCACTTTATTTGAAAAAGAGATTTGTAAAAATGTTCCTGTGGTGGATCTAAGCCTTTAAGTATCATGACTATGGCAGTTCTTGGATCTGATGGAGCAGTGCTGAGAACAGGGGTGTGTTTATGAGTTGGGGTACGGGCAGTAGTGTTGGACGCACTTCGTATGGAGCAGGTTTGGGGACAGATGCCAGACGCCTTCATGCCTCACTGAGCTTAGAACTCCTGGACTATAAAATCACAGGTAAATTATTGTATAATTTAATAATAATAATCTTTATTTGCATAGCACCTTTCATACATACATACAACTCAAAGTGCTTTACAGAATATATAAAAGAAAAACATAATAAAAAGGTAATATAATAATTCCAATCTTAACAGGAAGGTTTTGAGGCTCTTCTTGATACTGTGCAGGGATAAAATATCTCTGAGCTCCTCAGGAAGAGAGTTCCAGAGCTTTGGGTCATAGTGGCTAAAGCACCCTCTCCGATCTTTAACCGAGCTTTGGGAATCACCAGTAGATTGCTGTTTGAAGACCTGAGAGACTTGACTGGAACATATCAATCATTTCACTAAGATCACTAAGAGGAGCAAGGCCATGAAGATATTTAAAAACCATCACCAGAACCTTTAAATCTATTCTAAAGCTGACGGGTAACCAGTGCAGTGAGTGGAGTGCAGGTGTAATATGATCCATCTTTCTCCTGCGGGGCAGGACCCTTGCAGCAGCATTCTGAACTCGCTGTAGGTGTGAGATAGAGCTCTTTGGGAGAGCAGATAGAGCTGTGTTACAATAATCTAGCCTTGATGTGATAAATGCATGGATAAGATTCTCACCATCACCAGGGGAGAGCATATCTTGGACCTTAGCGGTATTTTGAAGGTGAAAATAAGCTGTCCTGCATGTCAAGATGTGTGATTTAAAGCTGAGCTCATAATCATAAGTGACGCCCAAGTTCACAATACATTGTTTGGCCTTCAGATTCATTTGATTTAAATAAGTCTGAACATTATTCCGTCATGAATCACTACCAAATACAAGATCCTATATCTTCTCTTTATTTAACTGCAAAAAATTGTTAGACATCCATGTCAGCTATGCAGTCTTAACAGTGAGCTAATTGATTTTATGGCTTTAGGTTCTAAAGAAATGTAAAGTTGAGTGTCATCTGCATATTAATGATAACTAATACTATGCTTGTTATTGATATGGGGTAACCTATATATAGGTTGAACAGTAAAGGCCCAAGAAATGTATCCTTGGGGAACCCCAAGAAGTACCTAGTGCAACGTAATTGTGCCCAATTAGATAAGCTCTAAACCAGACTAAGACTAAGCCACTAAGGCCTAACCAGTTCTGGAGTCGATCAAGAAGGATTTCACGATCAACAGTATCAAATGCAGTGGTTAAATCTAGCAGAAAAAGGACTTGGAGTTTGCCTCATTATTCAGTCTCAGCTCATTTACTACCTTAAGTAATGTTTCTGCTTGGCCTCTGTATCATTCCTGGCTCCTGTAGAGAGAGAGGGTTATAAATCTGCATTAACTAGACCTCAAGAGCTACAGTTTGATTCTACCATTGATTATGAAGTCAGGACCAGATCTTGGTTTAAGGTCCTCTGATCTAGAGGATTAGAAATAGCATAGTGTTTAGGCAAACCTTTCTCCAAGCAAGAGTGTCATGGCAGTGAGTAAATAACTCACTTTCTGATATATATGAAGGAGCCTGGGTTTATTCCACAGTGTGAATCTGAGGAGACTGCAAATGTTTGACCTGTTTGATGCTGCTTTAACGTGTGCTGTACACATTCAAGTAGTCAGAGTCGGCGTCAGACGCATCGTGCATGATTGGCATTTTTGAGCAGTTTCTAATGCTAGACATTCTACACAGAGGAGATTCTCAGATGAAGTTTTGGACCAGAGGTTTAAATCCCACAAATTTGCATGACCATTCACGAAGTAATGTTGGGGAGCATATCCTAACGGCATGCCAGAAGGTTTCCAGAAGACATCAACACCACCCATGAAGTCCCAGTCTAATGAAGCTGTCCACCTACCAGTCACCTGAACGCAAAATAACAAACCAGCTGTCACCCAGCTGAAGCAGTAGACCCCCTCGCCAGTCGGGTTACACTCCTGTATGGACACGGAAGGGAGAGTCCAGAAAAGTAAAAGATTATCCTAACAAGCAGAGCAAAACCAGACATGCCAGTGACGGTCTGCTGCACACTTGCCACAAACAGTGTGGGTCTTACTAATGGTCAACCAATATGGGCTTTTAATTGGCTGATGACTATGTTTGGGGAGCAGGGCGGAATACTTATGTGGTTGTGGTATGGTTTGGGTGGGGGGGGCATCTGATGAGATGCAGCAATTTAATAATAACAAATCAACACAGAAAACAAAAATGGCTGCCCAGTAGTTCTTACTGCCTAGGCAACTAAGGACTTCTCTTAACAAATTGTTGAACTCAAAATCAAATAATTCTCTTAAAATTTTTGCATTTATTTTTGCTAAGGAGCCAAGGATTCAGTCACTGAGGATTCGGTCATTCTCCCAAGATTAAATATGTTGATACCCTTTATATGTGATGGTTTGAACATGCATAATTACACACATTGTCATAGCAACAAACTGGCTTGTTCAGCGCTTGTCTAAGGCGGGCCCTAAATGTGGTGGGTGGAGCCATGACCCTCCTGTGCTCTGTGTCCATAGGCACTCTTCCATGGCAAGTTCATCGACACTGGCTTCTCCCTGCCCTTCTATAAACGCATGCTGAATAAGAAGCTCATCCTGAAAGACTTGGAGTCCATCGATCCGGAGTTCTACAACTCTCTGATCTGGATCCGGTATGCACACTCTGCTCTGTGTTCGTCCTCGGAGTATGAGTACTAAAAAGACTTTAAGAGTTTTAAGTAACTTGAAACTATACAAAGTAGAAGTGTTTTAATGGGCTCTCATAGAGCATTCCATGGTCAAGGTGCTATACAAAAAAAAAGCTCTCATCTGTGGATACAAGTTTGTGCTAGATTAGCAAAATTGTTGACTGATTGTTGAGGCGGTACAAAACTTCAGAGGTAAACTGGGGCTAATCCACGAACAGGTGATGTTACACAGTAACAGGTTATTTGATGGAGATGGATCAGAACACATGCTGAGCCCAAACTGCTTAGTGCTCATATACATTTTAAATATAATAAAACTAATTGAATTACAAGCAAGCTTCTATTACATGAAAGTATATATTTTTTTCTCTTTCAAAGTGCTAATTTTGATAGGGTATGGGCATTGCTTCAAGGACCTCTTGCTCTTTCTTGAGCTGGTCAGTGAGAGGTCCTCATTACTAAGCCTTCTGTGTCTTGCAGGGACAACAACATTGAGGAATGCAGTTTGGAAATGTACTTCTCGGTTGACATGGAGATCCTGGGCAAAATCACCTCCCACGACCTAAAACCAGATGGTGCTAACATTCTTGTGACCGAGGAGAACAAAGAGGAGTACATTGGGTAAGGGCTTTCCCTTCCCACCAGGAGAGGCAGCGTGATGAGACTCCTGTATGTAATGACTGTGTGGTCTGCCCTCTGCAGGCTGATGGCAGAATGGCGGTTCTCACGAGGAGTTGAAGGGCAGACCAAAGCATTTCTAGATGGCTTCAATGAGGTGGTTCCTTTGCAGTGGTTGCAGTATTTTGATGAAAAGGAGCTGGAGGTGAGACCTGGCTTCAACTTGTTGAGTTTAAAGACTGTGTCTGGGTTTAATGTGGTCTAAAAGTGTGTGTGTGTGTGTGTGTTAGGTGATGCTTTGTGGAATGCAGGAGGTGGATCTGCAGGACTGGCAGAGGAACACTGTGTATCGCCACTATACAAGGAACAGCAAGCAGATTGTGTGGTTCTGGCAGGTACAGCAAACCTTCCTGGTATTTACTGTCCGTACTCAAAAGTCCACACTTTCTTATCTCATTAAATACATCACAGTGAGATTGTTTCGTGTTTACAGAAAGGAGAACGGTATGCTCCATGAATGTTACTGATAGCAGCTTCACACAGTGCAGTCACATGATGATACTTTGTGACATGTTCAGACTCCCTACACTAGTAGAGATGGTACTGAAAACTTTGCTGAAAGTAATCTGGGTTCCAGTATTTCCTGTACTGTTCTCTATTGCTGATTACAAATGGAAAGAACCAAGTATATTCAGCATATGAGGTAAACCAGTCTAACCTGTTGTGTGGTGATGACCCCAGTCTGCACCAGGGGCTTCTGTGGTCTTCATATAGCGAGCTCTGCTTTAATATTAGATCCCTAGCCAGTAAGTAATATTAAGTTAATGACATCATCCTACAGTTTAGGCTTTGTTTGTTACTGAGACATGGTTAGCAGAAGGCAGCAGTGCTACTGATCTTATAAAGACTGTACCAGTACACTTCGGTTTTATGAACATGTGGTGAACTAAGAAAGGAGGAGTAGCAGCTGCTTATTTAAAGATACATTCCAGTGCACAGACTGTACTTGCAAGGAGACTGGCAAACTTCATTCTTCTGAATGCATCTCTGGCAAACTTCATTCTTCTGAAAGCATCTCTGGCAGTCTTCATTCTTCTGAATGCCTGTTTCATTTTGAAAGGCACCACCACAAATTCTAGTTTTAACACTTTACAGACTTAAGATACTCAACTATAGACTTTAGATCTAGTTATTTCTAAAGGTCTTGACATTTTGTCTTGACTCAAACACTTTAGATACTCTGTCACTTAAGAAAGGATACATGGGTACTAGTGTTCAGTTTATGAACACCATAGCTAGCTACCAATCCTAACAGAGTCACTTCATGGACTCCTGGATGATTTTAACCTAAAAATTTCAACTGGCATGGATGATGTGGCCCCAGCAAAGAAAACTTTGAGTAAACAGAAAGGGAAGCCACTATGTGTTTGATGCCCTCTATTGGCTGGCTATATTAAAGCTTTTAACCCTGCCCATTCCCAAGTGAATGGGTCTGACAATCATTTCATTGTACACAATTTTCCTTTGAAAGTGTTTTATTATATTTAAGGGGTGTTGCAATGATGTGATTGACATTCAGTATTAGCCATCAAATCAATGTACCCAAACACAAATGTGCAGGCTGATGACTCCGCGTCAGCTATATTAAGCTTTGCTTTACATCGTTTTTTTCATTGTTTGCTGTGTTAATAATGATTTTACATTTTAAGCGGTGTCTTGGTCAGGTTCTTTTCAGCTTGCTAACACAGCTAGCTATTTTGCTAGCAGCTAGTGTTTTTGCAGAAAATAATTAATGATTTGTTTTGATCAGGCATTTCCCCAAAGTCACTTAAAACGGCTACAATTACACCACTCTTGAAAAAGAGGATGGACACTTGTGTTAAACTACAGACCTGTCTCAAATCTGCGTTATATATCCAAGATCACTGAGGAGGTTGTTTCCAAGGTTGTTTTTGATTATTTTGACAAATTTCAGTCATGTTTTGACCTTGTCGTAGTGGCACCTATAAATCTGACATGGTGGCTATGATGTGTGGAATCCCACTGTTAAGGGTCTGGTGTCCCAACAATACTTAGAGAGCCCATTTGTTCTTTTACCTTTGTTTTTTGTTTCTTATTTCATTCATTACATTCAATCATTGCTTTAATATTAATTATTCACTGAATTCTGTTGTACTTCTATTCATTTTAATCCTGTTTTTGTTTTGGTGTTTTCTGCATTGTACTTGCCTCACTGCCTTAACTTTATAGTATGTGGAAAGTCATGTTGTCTTTGCTGTGTGTGCAGTTTGTGAAGGAGGTGGACAACGAGGTCCGTTTGCGATTGCTGCAGTTTGTCACGGGCACCTGTAGGCTGCCTCTGGGGGGCTTCGCTGAGCTCATGGGTGAGGCTCTTGCGCACACACACACACACACACACACACACACACACACACACACACATACACTGCACAAGCTACCTGGTGATGTCAACAAGTCACACAACAGAAGAAACCAGTGACTGAAACACTGATATTCTCCGGTTCAGGTGGTTCCGTCCATTATCTGAGGTGTATGTGGCTGTTTTCTACAATGTATTTCACATTCTGTTCCATTTGTTAGGGAGTAACGGACCTCAGAAGTTCTGTATTGAGAAAGTTGGCAAGGATACTTGGCTTCCCCGGAGTCATACATGGTAAATGCTTCATTTTATTAAATAAAGGCATTTACTTGCATGTTTTAGTGCAACTCGTACTATGGATATTTTAATACCCAATATTTAAGACAGAATAATTTCTAATTTTGTATTTATTTCTTGTGTAATTTCTCTTTCAGCTTTAACCGGTTAGACTTGCCACCGTACAAAAGCTTTGAACAGCTGAAAGAGAAGCTGCTTTTTGCAATCGAGGAGACGGAAGGATTTGGCCAAGAGTAGAGTGGAGCTTCGCTACGGCTGTTTGCTCAGCCAAGTCAGGAAAAAAAAAACACAAAAAAAGGAAAATTGCACAGATAACTACCAATGTACATAAGCTATTTTGTCATTTT
The DNA here is from genome assembly GCA_020368025.1 of Brachyhypopomus occidentalis. NCBI lineage: Eukaryota > Metazoa > Chordata > Actinopteri > Gymnotiformes > Hypopomidae > Brachyhypopomus > Brachyhypopomus occidentalis. Next base: position 2,751,954 of record JAGXOD010000009.1, on the reverse strand, counting down.
AAACCAAATCTTAATCCAAAACCTCATTTAGCAATCTCGATAACATTATTCCCCATGATTATGCAAGCATTTCAGCTTTTTTCTTATCTCTTAAAAGCGGAAATCTAAATACAATAATAGTCTTTTCCTTTTGGCTGTTTTTTAAAAGGGGATCGACAAAAAAAAAAAAAAAAAAATCAGAGAGGATTTTATAATTAAACCATACGTACAGCTCTAGTTTTATAGAGCTCTTAAAGAGTGATTGTAGTGTTCAGTCTGGTGCCTGGGTTTCTCTCTTCTGTTTGGGATGTTTAGTTGTGATTGTGCTGCGCTTGCATGGCTGTCTCCAGAGCAGATCAAACCACCCACCCTCCACCCCAGCACAGCACATCCACCCACCCTCCACCCCAGCACACCATGCACCACACACCACATCCACCCTAAAGGCCTGCATTCTGTCTGACAGTATTGCTGTTGTCACTTTAGATTAAAAAGTATTTTTCCTCCACTCTGCTGCTCACATTAGATTTCATATAAATGCAGTTGCCTAGTTATGAGAACAAATCCCCAAGGAACAGATGGATTGCTTTTTTGTCCCCTCTTTCACTGTCTCTGCATGTCATAGACCTTGAATTATGTTGAGGATTAAATAAGACCCCTTTAATCGATCACAGGCTACTGTGGGGGAAAATAAACAATGGTAGCATGTTTAGACATGGTCTGTTGGGCCAGATTGCTTGTCATAGAGGTTAGAATAAAGCAAAAAGAAATCTTATTGAAATCACTGTTCTACAGTAGCTGGCTGCTCCTGACAGCTGGGAAGCTGTAGAAGACGTTCAGATGGACTCATAGCAGAAACAATCATCAGAAACATCACCCAGTTTGACCATAGCTACGTAGTTGCCCTTCTCCCCTCAACATGCAGGGTTGAGGTGTTGGCTGGTGGAGTGTGTGTCATTGTGTAGAAAGAATACAATGGAACCATGTCATTTTATGCAAAACTATCAAATTGAAGTATTATAATTGAAATCAGTTCCTGCATCTCTCATTGCCCCATTGAACTTGCAGGCCATGTGAGTCTGGGCTTTGAATTGGGCTTGGCAGATGGGGGTCTGTGGACTCCCCCTCTGGTCTGAGTGAGTGAGGGAGCCTGTGGACTCCCCCTCTGGTCTGAGTGAGTGAGGGAGCCTGTGGACTCCCCCTCTGGTCTGAGTGAGTGAGGGAGTAGGTAGTAGCAGTCTTTCTGGTGGCGTTGGCGTCTCTGGTCCTTTCGAGCTTGATGTCCACCTTGTTTCACCTCCTTTTTCTCCTCCACCTCTATCATTTTAGTTTGCTTATTATTGTCAGTTAGGTTTTGTTTTTGTTACAATTGGTAAGAGGTAAACAGTCAGTTTTGACTGCAGAAACGGTAGTGAATACCCAACATTCATATTTACACATTTTTAAACATTTGGTTTTGAGGACATATTGTAGTTCTAAAAAATATTATAGCATCCTAAATTTAAAACAACTGGTCCTTAAATGCCATTGTGCAATTTACTTGTGCATTATGACCGCTCACATTATTTAAGAAAGTGCATATATTATTTAGGTGTTTAAAAAAGATGCCATTTCCAAATCAAGTTACCTCATCATTACTTGGATGGCAAGCGACATTGCCACATGTAGTTAAGGTTTATAGGCAGTTATTGGTTGAAATTAATTTTAATGTTCTTGTATTACTTCACCCCAGATCTCAACTATATTAGAATGGAATACTCTGAAATAATACTTGTAGCTATTTAAAATTAGTTCCCTAAGACAGGACTCTGCTTCAGAGACTAGAATTCCATGTGCTGTTTAAGATGGGTTGTGTCTCGCTTGTATTTATTAAATGTTTTGTTTTGCTTTTCTATGTGAATCTACCAAAATCTGTCTCTGGTGCTTTGTGTCTGATGACCAGAGTGAGGACAGGCCGTTTAAACAAAGGAGTCTGCCAGCCAGCTGCTGCTGTTGGGTTATTGAGTCATTACAGTAAAATTTCATTGCTGTTGCTTAAATTCAGATCATTCATTAGATTTGTATATAAAGAATGTGTGCTACTCCTGACTAAAGAAAGATGCTGTTCAAGATCCAACTCCATTGCTTTTTATCTGTGACTATTAGCTTAAAACAGCAGCAATTGCTAAGTAAACCTCGTCACCGTGGTACTGTGCTTCCATCTGAACTAAAGGGAAAAAAAATGATATGGAAAAGATCCTTCAGTTATCATAGTTAAAGAACTTAATTGGGTGTTTGGAGCAGCGTCAACAACGGGCTCTGTGACGCCTTGTTCACGTCAGATGAACTGTAACATATCATGTGTAGATAGACACTGTAAACACCTACACTGTACAGAGCGCCCACAGCTGGAGACCATGTAGAAAATTCGTTTTTATTCCACTTTTCCCATTTTAATATATTGATTTATGGCAAATGGAAACATGCCCTCTATTTTTGTGCAGCAGAAAGTGCGGAGGGAGGGTGGGGCATTTTGGCCGTTTTTATTTTAAGATCCATGCTCCCCCCCACCACCTCTTTTCTATTTTTATTTTCTTCTTTTGTGGGAGGAGAGGGGGTTATTGGTTGGATCTTGCCTGTGGAGAGAACCATATTTAATAAATGTATATGACCATCTTTATATCGAATTTGACTTTCATTCATGTATTGTGTGAATAATCAATACTGATGGAAATGAAGTTTTTAATTTTGCCATCTCCAACATTTCTCCAACACATCTCCAAGGTGCTTTCAGATTCCACTTGGAGCTTAGTTTACTTAAAATTAATAACAATTACAGTAAAAATATATATACATTAAAGTCAGAATTAAGCATTAAACAATTCCATTACACTGAGTTAACATAATGGTTAACTTAATAAACAGTTTAAAGCAACCATTGGTATGAGTACCAGGTTACTGTCGAGCTAGCTGTCTGTACAGCAGGACTAGCATGACTTATAAATCTTTATTTGGGCAAGTACATTAAAATATATATATAATTCACAGAATAGCCTGAGGACATCTTGAATAAAAAATTCTGTCCTGTGGAAGTATGAGAGAATTGTGGAAACATCACTTAAGCCATTTAGATTATGCTGAATGCTGAAAAATAAGTATTTTAAGGCGCATCACTAGAGCATTTACATTTGGCTTAAAATGACTGATTTATACATTTAAAAATAAACTAAATTAGATGCAATTGGACTGGATCCTGTTTGTTTATGAATCTCTTAATCAGCCGTTGAGCTGCTTTAGCAGATCAAGTGCTTCCTTATGAACCTGTTTGTCTTCTTCTGTGATGGCGGGATAGTCTCGTGCTTTGTGGAGCCAAACGGCAGCTTTGTCCTGTTCCTTAAGCATCATGTATGTCTTCCCAAGCATCAGCAGATTTTTGCTGTAGAAATTCGGGTCAACTGAACAGACAGAGAATAATGGTGTTTTCAGACCTTTAAAAACAGGCCTTGAGATAAATGTACTGAATTTTGATCAAATTTGTTTATGCTGTACCTTCCTCAGCTTTCAGGAAAAATCCCAGAGCCTAAAAATGATGAAATGAATGAAATTGTTAGACAATATGTAAATGATTATGGACATATTTAAAATGTCAGAAACTCAGAGAATCCTCACCAGATTCAGATTTTGTTTGATCATACATGTATATGTAAAACAGCAGTGACACGTTCTGGCACTTCCTGTGGTAATAGTGGCTATTATAAATCATTCTTTGCGTTTTACCTCTTCATAAGTAGCTGTTGGTGGGGATGCAAAGATGACCTCTGCTACTTTGCGCTGATACCATGGCAACTCGGCAAAAGCAAAGCACCTGAGAGAGAGGCAAACAAACATGACTCCACTCTGGTTCACCTGTTTACTGAATATTCAGCATCTGATACTGAATAACACACATACTGTCAATGAGGAAAACTACCTGACGTACAGTTTTTTAATCTACATTCACATTTTACATACTTTTTAAAAAACATTTACTGGTAAGGCATACCAGACTTACCAGTAACCCAAGATATGGATAGATGTTGCATCTTTTGGATTTAGCTCAACAGCCCTCTGTGAAAACACCCTGCTGTTACAACACGGCCTTCTGACGGCATTGTCGTACTTCAATGTGAAAAAGATGAATATCCCACATATTCCTATTGTTTACCTCCAAATGGTCCTTAATGATGAAGGAATTTCCGATTTTAACTTTGACCCCTTCATAATCTCCCACATCACTTAGGCATACAGCATACCACTGGAAAAAATGTACAAAGAAAATAAGTTGCGATACAGTGATGTAAGGAAAAATACGTTCACTGCAGCTCACTTATTACTTTGTGTGCAGCGAAGCAGGATTCATTTTTCTCCAGGGCCTTCTTGGAGTATTCAAAAGCCTCGTAGGTGAGCTTTTTCTTCTGCTCTGATGGAACGCTGGGCAGTAAGGAGAGATCCCGTAACGCCCGAGCCAGCCTCCACAGGAACTCCGCATCATCACTAGAGAGAATTGTATCAGGCACCATGAAAAGGGCAAGATGCATATTTTACTTACTTCCCTGCAGTCAATAGGGGAAAAGATGTATATAATAAAGATGGACATAACACTTGTGAGTCGCTAAGACCCAAAACATGGTACTTGTAGCACAATTTTAGAAACCACTAACTCGTGTAGTCTATCTATTGATCTTGTGCACTAGCAATTTTTGCAAAACATTAAACACAGTTCCTTACATAAGGAACTATGTTCAAAACTGTACGTCATGTGTTTCTTTTGGAAAACACTGCCATGCAACTGCCATACCCACCTACCAAAATCCAGACCCAGTCCTCACAGGAAAAAACACTAGCTAATTTATACAAATCTTTAGAAATTGGATCCTGGTCCAATAAAAGAGGCTACAAGTTACACATCTTGGTTTGCACAAAAATGGAGTCCAATATTGCACAGAGATGACGACAGGAATGAGGAGAAGGACGAGTGACCATAGCGGATGAGATCAGAGCCACTCTGGGTGACCATGTGGTCAACCATGCGTTGCATCTTCTAGAGGCAAAGGATCCAGCCTTATCTGCACTGCTACACTGTAGCATCATCCAGGCATTTTGAAATGAGAGCAGATAAGTAGACCAGTCCTCTATACATACATACATCATGTTTTTGCATGACTACCCCTTCCATTCTTATTGAGTACTTCCCCTGTTGAGAGATCGTTTGGCCAGACCCAAATGCAAGACGAGATGCACCGTAATTTTGTATGTTGGAGTTAAAAGCCTATTTTGTTTTTTTTTCTCTTTTTTTGTAGTTTTTGTTATCTATGTTTTACAGTATATATAGAATGTGTTTCTTTACTGTTCAGGCAAAAAAACAAAATAAACCTTCCCCTTGTAATTGTGTTTCACTTTATGATGTAAATGTACTGAATATGCATAAAACATTTACTGAATATGTATATGTATATATGAGTACTATGATATACCCTTAAAGCAGACTACACACTGAATACTCAAAACATGGTAGTAGTTTTTTCCATTTGCCCCATCAGTGTGTAGTTTAGTTTGAATGCAAAAATATGATTTTGGCAAGAGTTGAAAGAGTTTTTGATGAAGTGTTTTAGTTTTTCCAAAAGTGAGATGTTTTGTATGTTGTGTATGTCGCTTTGGCTGCTGTCGGTTAAGTTGTGACAAAAGAAATTGGATTTCAGCGACTGTATTAAAAAAAAAAAAAAAAAAAACTAACCTGAAAGGGATTTGAAGGCAAACCTCATGCAAACTTTGATGGCCGTTTAGTACCATTTAAAATGCACCCGCGCAGCCTTATCTACACTAATGCTATAAACAGGGTTAGATTTGGGTTTACACTCTCTTTTTGACTTCCAAGTATTTTCAGTCATGTGTTTGAGCAGCGTGCTTCGCTTTTAAGCATCAAGGGCACATGTCAGCATTCCAGGTAATTCCCACCACCTCCAAAAAAAACCCCAGAAGCAACCAATCAGATGAAGGGGAAAGTGGGTCTTCCGTGATGGTTGCAAACACGCAGAAGAGATGTCGCAACAGCGAATGCAGAAGGTGTTTTATCATTGCAATGCGTTATGCAATCATTATGCCAAATAATTCATTTAGTTAAACCACAGCTGGGTGACGGTTATCACGCTGTCATCCTTGAGCCAAGGAGCTGTGTGAATGCACAAGGCGGATGCACCTCATGCTTTTCACCTTTCAAAGAGAACGGTGTGAAACCTGCCACGGCGATAAGGGCAAATCAGCATGCTGCCATTGGAGTATCTCCAGGTGGAAGAGATCTCAGTTTCCAAGTCTCAGTGTTCGTGGGGGGTAGCTGTGTGATCGCCTGACCATAAAACCTCCACACCTCAGTCTGAGTTTACTGTTATTGATGACACCAGGCACCAGCATGATCAGTATTTGCTAGTGTGGTAACTAACAGGAAGAACATGGTTACTGAAGTCTGGCTAGTAGAGGTAAGCGGCCCTGGTGTTGGGTGGAAAAAAGTGACAACTATTCATTCTTTTAGTTCACTTTGTGTCTAGAGATTCTCACAATAAAAGTTTAAGCATCTTAACAGGCCAGTGTTAATGCAACCTAGATGTTTCTAATTATGTAAAAGCTATATGAATATGAAAAGTAAACGGTAATCTAAAGTCTTGAAAATTCTCCAGGGATGTGAATATTTGTTGAGTAATGTCAGGTCTTGGCCAGTTTTAGTGTTCCCTGAAAAGAGACTTTGTCTCAGCTTTTCATCTCTCGCAACCAATCAGGGCCACCTCTCAGGGCACTGTGGGACACTGTCCGCTAATAACACCGGGGCTCCCCTCAGTGTCGGTCACTGACCTTTAGTTATGACTGTGGGGCAATGGTGGGGAAGAAAAGACAAGTATTTACCTGTCCTTATACTGAAGCAGGAGCTGGTGAAGTTTCTCTGTCTCTCCACAGCTATATAAGTAATCAGCTTTTTCTAGAACTTCTTCAGCTGTTGGGGAGGGGGTGAAATATATTAATTTAATCTGAGAAACCAGGAGAAAACAGTGTAAACTCTTACATTTAGCTATACGTACCTTCAACGTGTAAAAAAAAAACAGACGTAATTTAAAGTAGTACCTCTGTCAAGTGCAAACACTGCTGCCACACAGGGCATCCTCCTGTATGCTTCATATCCCAGATACGTTAGTGGCGGTAGAGTAATCAGGAATGTAGTCTTTTTAGCCTGCAGGTTGGATCATTGAACCACACATAGAGGGGGGGTCAAATAAGGGAAAGAATATGCACCAATAATTCCTGGACTCCCAATGTTAATTTGCAAACATATTTATACACATAAATCTATTTACAGCCAAATATATAGTATCTATAGAATTTTTTAAAACTATTCCAATACATCCAACCAGATTTTGATTGCCAGATTAAAAGTGTCAGTTTCAACATTATATTGTTTCCTATTAAATGACAAAATTACTAACTAGGTCACAGTTCAAAGTAAGCTTGCTAGCCACAGTGAGCAAAACTAAAACACGATGACAGGAGACTGTGGATAGCAGGTTTTACAATAGACCGGGATGGAAACATCTGTAGCCTACTGTATGAAATGCGTAAAACACGCATAAAACATAGTATAACGTTAGACATAACTAGTTAGATAAGAGGAGCGATAAAACGTTCTATCGACTCTGAAAATCTTACTGCTGTTATGGTCCTCCGGAAAGTGCCATATTGCTGGTTACAAATTCTTATTCTGTCCTTCAGGTGTCTATTCGTCCCCCGTGCAAATAACCGAAATGGAGCGATCACCGACATGCTTCTTCCGTTCAGTTCACTGGTATCTAGAATACGACTGAATGAAGCCGCACATGAATAATATAGTTAGCTATTGAAAAACCGCCGTCTAACCGGAGAGTCAATAAACCGGGTTGCCACATACTCCGTTTATCCCCACCGGCTGATTTGAAGTACCCTTGCTTTAACAATGCGACGATACATATACAAACAATATATATAAATAAACATTTTGACATATAAATAAGAAAATAAGCTATTGTTAAAAGAACCGACCATGAATGTTCATTTAGTTCATTTCACGATTCATATGAGCAGAGTTTATTCTATGAATACACTGAAAACTTCATAGCACTTTCAGAAATTACCCACACTTACATATAACTATCATGCTGCCCTACCGAGTCACAGTAAAGCAAGGCACAGAGAATAATCCGTAGTGGACAAAATAATCTTAAAAAATAATATTTTTAATGCATTTTAACGCATGCATATGATGAACCTTCTGGACAAAGTCTCCAGCGTTTCTAAAGAGTACAGTCTGACCATCAGTGTGAAGAAAACAAACTTAATGAGCCGCGGTACTGAGCAACCCCGCTCCATCAGAGTCAGCAAGAGTGAATTAAAGGTGATGCATGACTTCACCTTCCTGGGCTCCACCTGTCACAGATAACGAACACGACCAACACTCTTAACAGGAGAACTAGAAGAGCAATCTCTACACTTGTCAGATTGATAAAGAGAGCTGGCAAAAAGAGCAAGATGACATTACAAACCAAGGCGACCATCTACAGGGCCGGCGTCCTCAATGCTGTGTTGTTATATTTTTATTAATATTATGTTAACAAACACTTCCTGGGGCCCCAATAGCCCCGTATACCACTCCCATACGCTATTGCCTCTGCTCCACATCCCAAGTCTTTTCACCCACCTCTGGCAATGGTGACTATTGGGCTGGCAATGTCGGTAAATTAACACTTATCAACTGTACCAAGCAGCAGTTGCAACAGATTGCTTTTATTATATATCCATGCATTTTTACCTTGCTATCATAGTAACTTAACAACAAAAAAGTAATAACGATATCCTTGGATGAACTATAGAAATCGAAATGGTTGTTTTTTGTTACAAACTTCCAATACGCAGGACATTTTTAAAAAAGAAATCCTCAAGGAACCCACAACACAGCGTGGTCCTCCAAAGACCGATGCACGATCGTAGGTGGTTTGCTTAAATATGGCAACACAACGTAGTGCTTTGAATTTGTTTTGTACCTGCTTTTACGTAATATCCGGAGATAACCGACCCTTCTAAAAATGCCGTTTATAAAGTGGGACCTGTTTTATATCATTATTTCTGAACATTTCGAAATACGAAACGAGGCTTTTAGAGCTTTGAAAGTTTTGGAACTACAGTATTAAAAACAGGCTCGCTACTTGAAGCTTCGTTTATAGCCCATGTGGGTGACATCTGCTGGTGGAGAGGTTGCTTTGCACTCGGGGAAGACACCGATTTCACTTCAGTTGAGAGACATCGTACAGTAAAAGGAACAGTGGGGTTCTAGACCATCTGAACTGGGGTTGGGAGCAGACTGGGACCAGTAGGTCTGTTAGAGCGTCAGTTACTTTACTTACCTTATGGTGCTGGCATTTAAGAAGCAAAAGTAAACATTCAATATTAATCAACATTTTATACTGTTATAAAAAGATTCATAAATGATCACCATTCTATGCTTTTACTTTTATGTTATTTGCTTTACAATATTAGCAACTACCAATTATAATAATGAATGAATTATCAATATTACTATTCTTGTAAACAGTCTTCTTGCTTGTTTATGCCGCTCAGACCATGCATGAATTGTAAATCTCCCTCTTTGTAAGTCACCACCTTACAATTGTGGATCCCAGCTGCTGAGTCAAATACTGGCTCTGAGTTTTTGGGGAGGACTGAAGTGTCTGCATGCACAGCAATACGCAGAGTCTGATTTATTAATATTTTTTTTAATATTCAAGCCAAGGGTGGATATTGTACCGGTTCGCCATAACTGAATTCACGGGCTTCCAAAATAACAAAGATCCAAAATAATTGATGTCCAGCAAATGGGCCTGTGTATTTTATGGGAGAGACAGGTGGTTCAAAAAGCCAGGGAGAAAATAAAGGACCACATTCATTCTTACCATGTCAGTCTGAGTCTCCGTCACCTTTGTGTTCTTTTTATGACAGACATATTTAGAAACTTCATTGAAATAAGTTCAGTTAGTGCCCCTCCCCCATGCACCCCCTTATTGCTGACTACTGAAATATCTGACATTGTGGATATTGTGCATTTGTGCACATGTATATATGCATTCTTACCATTCACTGCCTGCAATCATCTATATAAGCACTTTGCCAGTGTATGCAGTGGTTTGTTTTATGAACACAACTAGGAATTAGCGCCCTCTCTGCATTACTCTCTGAAATACTTTTGACACATTGAGAGCAGGAATAAGATTTTTCTCCACTATGAATCCTCTCGTGAATTTTTAAGCATGCAGCTTAACTTAAGCTCTTCCCACATTGAGAGCAGTGATTAGGTTGTTCCTACAGTGTGAATCCTCTTTTGAATTTTCAAATGTGTAGCTTGACTAAAACTCTCCGCACTTTAAGAGCAGTGATAAGGTTTCTCTCCATCTTCACAAGCAGCACCAGAGGTACTGACTCTGTTCCTCACTGTTCTCCTTACTGTGTTCCATGGTCATCTTCTTTGTATTCCATGAATTAGAACAAAACAATCAAGGTAAAAGATTTTCATAAATGAACATAAACTCTAATCTGTTTGCTGTTTGTCACTGTTTTTTTCAGTCAAAGCTATTTCATTTGTAATTAACATTTTATTAAGAATTAGTAACTTTCAAATGGAATCCTACCTGATTGTGTCCAGAATTAGTCATTAGGATGTGCTTAAAATGGTCAGCACGAGTAAAACTCCTTGATAAGGTTTTCCCATGTGAGCTATCTGATGTTTCTTGTAGTGTTTGATTTCATAATGTTTTTCTACAGTTTGAGTTTTTCTGATGTTTTATATAGAGCCTGATTTCATAAGATTTTTATCCAGTATACTATTGGGATAAAACAAAGAAAATATTTGAAATGTTTGAAATAGTTTAGCATAAATTAGTCTCTGCTTCCTTCACTTCAGTTTCTGATAGAAAGACACAATCACAACACAATAGTTTCATTTTTACAAAATGGAGTGTTACTGAAATTGGAGCCACGTTGTACATTAGGGATTGGAGTTGGGCAAAACATTTTCACCAAAGCTATTGCCAGTTTTTGTCTGGTTCAAATTTTAGTCTACATTTTGAACAAGGGACACACACAAGTGCTTGGATGTGCTTAGGTTCCTGTCTGCATGGAGCACTTTACTGAGCAGGTGATGGCTGATTGTTCCTGCTCTACGTTCTCTTCTACTTCTCGTTCTTTACACACTGAGCACTCATTGATTCATCGTCAAACAAACGCTGAGGTTAGATGAAAGTTTTATGAACTATGAGAGATCGTTGTGACTCCAGGTTCTCCGTCTGAATCACAGCCACCAAGAGTCACACACACACACACACCCCTTTTTCTCACTCTGATACTCTGAAACAACACCATTTGCAGATGCACATCTTTGTTGGGTCCCCATTTTCTATTCCTAAGACTGCACAAATACTTTATTTTCTGTAAAATACAAACTCTAGACGTAATTAAAACAGAAACAGTAACAATAAAAACTGGTAAAGTCAATTAGGTATAAGAGTCAGGTGAAATACATGTGAGTACTCAAGCAATCAATTAAGCAGACCAATCAAATGAGACATCCTTGGGAAACAATTTGAGTCACACTGATTAAAAGGGAGAGGAAACCAACCAAACCACTGTCATGCCAAGGTGGAAAGCACACAGGTCAACAATGCCGAGGCAACAGGAAGTGGACGGCTATGAAAACTTACATCAGGAAGCGCCAGAAAAATGCTAATTCTGTAAAAGCTACATCCCATCCAGAGGGTTGCAAACCTCTCTGGCAGCATCTGGGATAAATGTACATGTGTCTACAATCAGGAAAGACATCAATAGACATGGCATTCCAGGGAGAGTTGTTAGAACGAAGACTCTGCTCTCAAGAAAGAACAAAGTTGCCCATTTAAACTTTGCCAGAGAGCACTTGGACAAACCAGAGGCTTTCTGGAAGACGAGGCCAAAATTTAAATTATTTAGCCACATTCACAGGCGCCATGTTTGGAGTAAAGTCAAAAAAACATATAAAGGGGAAAGTCTCTGTCCAACAGTGAAGCATGATGGTTGAAATATGAAGGTCTGGGTCTGCTTTTCTGCCTCCGCACCTGCACAACTCCATGGTATCCAGGGAACCATCAATTCTCAGACCTATCAACAAGTTCTTGACCAAAATCTCCTGACCTCAGTCAGGGAGTTGAAGCTGGGATTAAAATGGATTATGCAACAACACAATGACCCAAAACATTCCAGCAAAACTACCAAGAAATGTCTTAAGAGAAAGAAAATTTACACTCTGGATTGGCCCAGTCAAAGTCTGGACCTCAATCCCATAGAAACATTGTGGCAAGATCTGAAGATGACAGATGTCCCTCCAACTTCTTTCAACTGGTGAAGTTCTGCAAGGAAGAGTGGGCAAAAATCCTAAAAACCAGGTGTGAGACACTCGTTTGTGGTTACAGAAGACAGTTGGTTGAAGTAATGGCTGCAAAAGGAGGTCAGCTACTAACTAAAAAGAGTTCACATACTTATGCAGATTTTCAGTTTTTAGTGAGAGAAATTACTTTTGTTGAATAAATAATGAAAATGTATATCTCTTTTCTCTGTGTACATTATTTGGAAGGTCTGCTTTACAAATTGTGTTTTGGATGTTCATTTCATAAGATTATTATAATTTTTTTTAAAGAATGATGGTTCACAAGCTTTCAAGCAGCACTGTGTATATATGGATGTATGGAACATCATAATCATGTGGCTGGTGTAGTAGTTTACAGAAACATTTGTGCCAGTAGGGACTGTAAGTTCCAAGGTCAAAGTGGGACACACACCCCCCAAAAGTGGTGGAGAGTGACCACGCTGAGATCTTATATCCTTAAAGATACAGTCCGACAAAATAGTAATGGATAACCAACTGGACACAGTAGTGATAGACAAACAGTAGAAGAGGCCTGTAGTGATAGATGTAGAGAAATACCAAGAGCTGAGAGTAGAGCTAGAAAAGATGTGGAAGGTTAAAGGTTAAAACAATGGTTAGTCAGAGGCATCTGCTCAATGTACCCTAATTCCTAAATGGAAAAGGGTCTTCCTTGGTGAACAATGGATGAAATATAGTGATTTGTTAACAGATATTTTAGTGTACAACATGGTGAAAGAAACCCATCTCAAAATACTTCATAGCTTTACCCATGAAATGTATAGCTTCAGAAATTTCAGAGTACGATCGTGCGCTTATTTTCAGCATTTGGTACCAGGGTGCACTGTTGATCTTTTTGCAGTTTAATTTTAGTGTTATTTCTTTTGGTCAATACAGGTCCTTCATTGATACTTTTATTTACACAAAGCCAGAATTATCTCCTACTAAACCTTAGGCTTTTCATTAACGATTTGAAAATGTTGTGTGAGTCCATGCATAATATCTTTTATACCAAAAATGTCCGCCAAGACGTCTTATTCTTGAAACATTGCCAGTTCCTCTGTACTATGTTGTTCTCTGTATTTGGTGATTTTGAAGACGCAGAAACAACAACAACAACAACAACAAACATTATCAGCTTCCATGCTGCCATACACATTTCACAGTTCCAACATACCGCTTCCTTTATGATTTAAAACAAAGAACAATCACCCCCAGTCTGTACACAGAATGCAAGCGTTTAGTCTGTTTAAGTTCCCCGTGACGTTTTGGGAAAGGATGATATCATAGAGTGCGTCGTGTTTCGAGGACCACGACCTGTACTCAGGTTTATTGGTCTGAGCCGGTTACCGTAGTTCGACGACACCATGTCCAAATGGGGGTATTTTAAAAGGTTTTAACGAATGTGTTAGTATTCTAAATTATTTTCCGATACAACCGGCATATTTTGTACATTTCTATTGGTGTTCATAAAATGTAACGTCTCGTACAATTAATTATCTGTCTTGCTGTTAAGGAGTTATTCGGATACATTAATTAAGGTCTGTAAGAAACCCCTCAAGCTAAAGCAGTATTGCGTTCCTTTAGGTCCGACGATGGACGAGGTATAAGTGAAAGCTATCAAGCTTTTTGACAGCAGGGGAACTTAAGTTTTATTCAGCACAGTGACACTGTCCCAAGGTAATCACATTCATATACTGTAAACATCTCTTTAGCGGTATATGCATATGGGTCAATATGTTTTTGAATGTTTTACATTACAAATGAGCTTCGGCAAGAAACCTCGCAGCTAAGCTAGTTAGCCGGCCAAGTTAGCACTTAGCTGTTGTTGTCGGGTTCAAAATGAGAGAATTAGCTAACCTGACTAGCCACTGAGTTTGGATTTCTGCAAGCGTTTTGATAGTTAGCTAGCTAGCTCGCCGAGTAACAGTAAACTCGACTAAACAGAAACAGCACCACTTGATATACAGGAGTAAACGTCCAACTATTTCGCGTCATTATTTAGAAATACCTCAGCTTACTCTGAAAAGGATTCGTCAGAATAGCCTGCTAGCTGTTCTAGGCCTCCGAATAGTAACTACAGCTGGTTGGATTGCCAGCTAAACTCGCTGTACATCAGTAGGTCAGCATATTTTAAATAAGCCGAAGTAATAGTTGCGGTTACTACCTGTCTATCTACCTGTCTGTCTATCTACCTGTCTATTCATCTAGCTACACACCTCGTGCGTAAGTACAAATTTGCCCAAGGGTTTGCTAGCTGAGTGATTGCCTAGGTTAGCCAGCCTCCAGGTAGCCCTCCCTTTTGCTCTTTTGCATGTGTTTTTGACGTGCTATAAAAACGGCGTCTTGCAGCCGTTCAGCACTTTATAGTGGACTCATAACCGCACATGACCATAACAGGTAGCCAAGTATGTTCTGCTCGAATGCCCTCGCGTGTTCCTAGATGTTAAGCTGCTCTTCTTGCACGTCATTCATAAAGCATGTTGATAACCTGCTCACCAACTGTGAAATCAGCATTGCATTTCGTAGCAGTGCTTAACAACAGTAACAGCGAATTTAACAATAATAACACGTGATAACTTCATAACATTGCTCTCTTCCTTTATCAGCAGCTCGTAGTAGAAGCTCCACAATGTCCTTAAAACCGCGGGTGGTGGATTTTGATGAGACATGGAACAAGCTTCTTACGACAATCAAGGCAGTTGTGATGCTCGACTACGTGGAGAGAGCGACATGGAACGATCGGTTCTCGTATCCTACCTGCCATTTAACGTTGAATCTTTGAGAGACAGGGCAAGCTTAGTTTGAAGAAGTAATAAAGGTGCTTTGTAATAAAGGTACTTGTGCCAAGCAGGCTTAGTCAGTATTGTATGAAATTGCACAATTGTTTATAGATGTACACAGTACTGGTGATGTAATGGGCATTCTTCTGCACCTGCATCAATCTAAATATATCATATATATTGTTTTTTCCCTAGTAAAAACGTAGTTCCTTTAACCCGGCCATCAGTGATATTTACGCCTTGTGTGTTGCATACCCAGAACCCTTGGGTGAACGGTTATACACAGAGACAAAAGTATTTCTGGAGAATCATGTCCGTCAGCTGTATAAGGTGAGTTGAGGCCCTGATGAGGTTTCTCACTGCAGATATGCACTTGAATATTTATCAGCAGCACATCTTTCCCTGCTGTACGGACACGAATATCGTGCTGAGCTGAGCTGTCTCTGCAGAAAGTGCTGGAGTCTGAGGAGAAAGTCCTCCTGATGTACCATAGATACTGGGAGGAGTACAGTAAAGGTGCTGACTACATGGATAGCTTATACAGGTGGGTTGAAATTTCTTTTAGAGCTTTTATTTATTTTTTTACTTTTGTAAAGTTTTACTTTACTTAAGTTATATTGTATTTAGCTCATAAGAAACCAACATGAGATTAAATCTATATGGAGTATATGATTCAATGTAAACATCCTTTGAAAATGACCTATTTTGTTTACATGTGCCTTGATTGTTGGTGGGTTTTGTTGTTTGCCTGGTTTCAGTGGAAGTGAAGCTTTTCATTTCCCATCTTTTGGCTGATTGTGATATTGCTTATCAGTTCATGATTCACAGATGTCATCGTTGCACCAGTGAGACGTGCCAGTGAAACAGTAGCTGCTGCTCAGTAGTTAGATTTGTAGACCGATATACTGTAATGAGAGAGGTGTTTGTTTTTACCTTTTATTCTTTACGTTCATGGTAAATCTGTTTTATTGATATATAGATTGGTTGGTTCAGTACTATATCAGTTCTCCTGCAAGTGATTAAAACCTTTGTGGATGAGACTTTGTAGATGAGAAAATGTTGACTCTTGCATTAACTGGAAATGTTTTTTTTTTCTTGTCTGCTTGTAAATCATATTTAAGAGTTTACACACTGATTGCACACTGTATGTCCACTGACTCTTAGAATATGTCTAAGATTTCTGTTTCCCATAAGCCCAGTCAAAGTATACATCCAGTCCAGTAAGATAGATTCACAGTGCTGGTCTGAGTCCTGGCAGTGTCATTGTCCTGCTGAGGTTGGGCAGCTGTGGCAATAAACAACTGCTGAAAGAAACCCAACAGTGACTCATTGTAGGTTTGGGACTTTTTCTACTGCTCTTCTTTGATCTTAACCATTTCATGCAGTGTCCCACATGAGATGTTAGAATGCTGTGTCCCGGGTTTGTCAGTGAGGGAGCCCCTGACACTTCAGAGTTTGTTTCTCAGTTTGTTTTCCAATGGTTCTTCTTTAGGTACCTCAACACACAGTTTATAAAGAAAAACAAGCTGACAGAAGCAGACCTGCAGTATGGCTATGGAGGGGTTGATATGAACGAACCACTAATGGAGATTGGAGAGGTAGGCCCCTGGACACGTAGCCAAAGCCACGTCGGTCTTGTTTAAAGCACAGTTCAGTCTTACTCTTCTCTAGTAGCTTAGGAGAGTGTGTGTTATGGAGTTGAACGAAAGCTCATTGTGTTGGAGCCACAGTTCAAACTATTTGGTACTAGAGGATATCTGACTGAAGATAGTCTCGAGGGCTTGAGACCTGAGTCATCTTAAACAGAATGCATTTCATATAATGGTGTTTATTACACCTCCAGCTTGCACTTGATATGTGGAGAAAGCTGATGATCGAGCCACTTCAAGCTATGCTGATCCGAATGCTTCTGAAAGAAATAAAAAAGTAGGTCAAACCGTCTGACCCTCATACACACTGCTGCATTTATGATGTCATATCTGTCTGTGTTTATAAACAAACTCGCCCCGTCGAGCAGCGCTTCTTATCCTCTGTATTGAGGTGCTGGGCACTTGAGTGATGTCATTTTGACAAACATTTCCTCTTTTGGGCATCAGGGCCCCATCCCATCTAAGAATTTCAGTGTAGTTTGACTCTCCTGAAAACTGTTTGATACAAAACTTTGTGATGTCCATAGTGACCGGTGTGGAGAGAACCCGAATCAGAAAGTAATCCATGGGGTTATCAACTCCTTTGTTCATGTTGAACAGTACAAGAAAAAGTTTCCTCTAAAGGTGGGTGCCAATGAAATAGGAATGAAAAAGCTTTGTTTTAAGTTTCATATCTATATGTTTGTAATTACACATTTATGATTCTTATTCTTAAATCTCTATAAATAGAATGTTTAACAAAATCAAGCACAAGTAACTTATGTACTATATAGTATTTTAGAAGTTTGAAGACTGAAGACTTGCTCAGTGAGTATTGCTCTGTTAGTCTTTACGTGCATTAAACTCACATGGGGACTCTTGCTGCATTCTAGTTTTATCAGGAGATCTTTGAAGGGCCTTTTCTGACAAAAACAGGCGAGTATTACAAGCAGGAAGCCTCCAACCTACTACAAGAGTCCAACTGTTCTCAGTATATGGAGAAGGTAAGATGGTGGTGGCCCCTTTCAAGACTTTATGCAGGGTTGGTCTTTCCAGTGCTGACATTGCAGAACTTGGCACTATGCAAATTTATATAAAAATTTCTCATGAACTTTTTTTATGTTTAATTCCCTTTATCTTAGAAACGTATATAATTTTGGTCACAATAGCACAGTCCAGGCTTTAAGCATGTCACAATGACGTGTTTATTTGTCCAGATTTGCATTATTAATAATGTGTTTATTCACACCCTAACGCCTGTATAGGTTTGCTATGTTGTCATCTCTTGTCGCTGAAATGTTTGTTTGCACGCTAGTGGTTCATTCTGTTCTTGCTAAATACAGTTACTGTTAAGTTGACTTCCGCCATCTCAGCATGCATCACTGTCTGGATTGTGCTGAATAGTATGTCCACATAGGTCCATGAAATCCTAAGGCAGCCAGGCATCTGTATTTCTGCATTGCTTTTCTTACCTTGTGTAGCTCTAAGGATACTAGTTTAGTGTAGGTAAAAGAATGAAGTTCTGTCTGTCAACCTGTGTTAGGATACTGCTTGTTGTTTTACAAGGTGACTATTTTAATCATTCTGTTATTTATATTGGTGAGTAATGTTAGACAGTGTTATTTCTATTTTCTTGCTTGTGTACATTGGCATTTAGTATTCTTAGGTAGACAAAAATACTAAAAAACAAATGTATGTATCTAATATGGTGTATTTCTAAATTATAGTCTGACGATGGTTAGATGAAAAGTCTGATCACATTTATTCTACCAGTGGGACTTTGATCAGCAAACTGGAGACATTGTTAAATCTCCATCGTGTCAGACTTCTTTTTCTCTACTTTTTTGTTTCTCATCCTGAAAACGTTAACCAGTTTTAATAAGAGTTGTTGGCTAGTATTGTCGATAAGAGAGACTCCATGTTATAGCATGATTTAATTATTCGTCTTACAATTACAGCAGGAGACAATTCTATGCCTCAAATATCAGATTATCACATGGGTAGAAATGATTACATATCCTGATATTCAGATGCATTCTAGCGCCCTGACCAAAACTTAAACTGAAAATGTATCTCTTGACGCAGTGAGCATTTCCTCTGATGAACCAGCACGTTGGTTACTTACGCTTCTTGCCTGTGGCCTCCCGCTCGAAGGTTTTAGGGCGGTTGAAAGATGAAGAGGTGCGATGTCGGAAGTACCTGCACCCGAGCTCCTACGCCAAAGTCATCCACGAATGCCAGCAGAGGATGGTGGCTGACCACCTACAGTTCCTGCACAGCGAGTGCCAGAGCATCGTCAGACAAGAGAAGAGAGACGGTGTGTATGCTGCTGGCCACGCCCCCTCTCCTCACTCTCCTGCTGGTATTTAGCCTCTAGTGTCTGAATGTGCCAAGCGCTTTTAAGGGGATAGAATGATTTGGTTAAAGCTGTACTCTCTGTAACACCTCACCAAGGGTTTTCTTCTCCATCACTTCTTATAGATTCACCCGTTTGGTGTAGCACTACCTCAAATAGCTAATTTCATATTGATGCAGAACATTCTGAACCACATGGTTTAACATGGTTGAACCATGTGGCTTTATTGAACTGTAATTAATCAGGAATTACTCTAATTTATTCAGTAATTTCTGAATCATTCCAGGTCTTCAGTAGCACCTCAGTATTGGGGACAGGTGGGTTACATCACGGTTGGAACCAAAATCTCCACGTTTGGACGTGGGCACACCTGCTTTTAAGATCACACTATTTTTAAGTTGTCAATTTCACATTGCACATAAGTGCTGTGAGGAACGTTTGTTCAATGATCGAGTTTACCCCCTGTGCCACTGGATACAGTCTGGATACTGCTGTAATTGTTTGAGGTGATTTTAAGAATTCTCACCCTCTCTTCCCATTGGATATGGTGGTCCTAGCAGTGAAACATTTTAAGACCCAGCTTGGCTGTGAAAATGCACTGAATGCGATGGTCATTATGGTTGTGTGTTTGTATGCACATGTGCATGCTACTGTATGTGCGTGCAACTGTTAATCAGTTCCTGATCACAGAACTGATGTTGGCTGGATGTGTTCTGTTGACAGACCACTCTGATGTATAAAACCTCCCACACATTCCTCTCTTACCAGCAGACCTCCCACTACCATATCACACCATTGCTGTGTTGGCAGTGATCCAGAACACGAGGAGTAGTCAGGGAGCACAGTGATGACCAGTGGGGTAGAGGGTAGCAGACTGACTGTACAGGCCACACATGGGTGTAGTAGCACATCAGAGTGTGTAGTAGCACATCAGAGTGTGTAGTAGCACATCAGAGTGTGTAGTAGCACATCAGAGTGTGTAGTAGCACATCAGAGTGTGTAGTAGCACATCAGAGTGTGTAGTAGCACATCAGAGTGTGTAGTAGCACGTCAGAGTGTGTAGTAGCACGTCAGAGTGTGTAGTAGCACGTCAGAGTGTGTAGTAGCACATCGGAGTGTGTAGTAGCACGTCGGAGTGTGTAGTAGCACGTCAGAGTGTGTAGTAGCACGTCAGAGTGTGTAGTAGCACGTCAGAGTGTGTAGTAGCACGTCAGAGTGTGTAGTAGCATGTTTGTAATGAGTGCTTGTTAGGCCTAGACTCACCAGTGATTTAATTCACTCAATGACTATGTTCCTGATGTGCAGTGGCACTTGAGTGAATTAAATTGCTGGTGAGTCTAGGCCTAACAAGCACTCTTTACAAAAGATTACACTTATATTGCAGGCTACCTGTACACACCTGTATAGTGCTGTATAGTGACCGTTTAGGAAGTGTCCCAATCAAAGTGCACTTCGTCAAGCCAGTGGAATCGTCCTTAGCCCTGCTGGGCTTTATATTGGGTTGTCCATGAAGGCGTCTGTGGCCGCCCTGCTGTCGTGTGTAAGTCTGAATGTCTGAATGTTTGTGGCGGGGGCAGGGGGGCTGTGGTGTTTGCTGTGGTGATAGCGGTCGTGAAGCAGCACACCACCCTCGCCCGAGCCTCCGGCCCCCCCTGCTGAAGGAGGGGATTTACCTCTGTTGGTTCTGGCTGTGTTTCAGACATGGCGAACATGTACACCCTACTGCGGGCTGTCTCCAGCGGCTTACCTCACATGATCCAGGAACTGCAGGTGCACATTCACGACGAGGGGCTCCGGGCCACGAGTAACCTCTCTCAGGAAAACGTGAGTCTGGACGTGCACGTTGGGAGAAAGGCGCGAGACTTCAGATTATTCTTTAATGCATATTTATAAAGGCACTATCACCCGTGTAATTGCGTCGGCTACATGGAGTACTTTGCACGCCGTCACGCCTTTATAGTTATTTGATTTGCTAGGGGAACGTGATTGACATGTCTGCAGAGCGTGCTTCCCTTCCCCGTGTATGATGACTGACACCTTTGCAATGCTCTCACTTGTCCTGCTATTCATGCTGCTTGAACCCTCACACTGTCTATTGTTACAGTGAGCAGACTCGACTTCCACTGATCTTATAATGGACGACTGACTCGCGTGATGATATTACTCGAGATAATCTGAGCTCTGTTGTGTAAAGAAGGGCTTATCGGCTCTGCCGGGTCTTTGAGGACCGTATTCTTCAGCGGTTCACATCTCCCCCTCTTGTGCAGATGCCAACCCAGTTTGTGGAGTCCGTGTTGGAGGTCCATAGTAAATTTGTACAGCTGATTAACACAGTCTTGAATGGAGACCAGCATTTCATGAGCGCGCTTGACAAGGTAAGGCGCACCGCTGTTAAACACGTCGTATTGGAAAAGGGAAGCACATCTCCTGCAGAGCCATTAGCCTGTGCTAGCGGGCAGGCCTGTCAGATCTGCACAGGCTTGTCCTGCCAGCATGCGCAGGCTTGTTTAATCCAAAAGCTCATCTAGTTCGGCCCGTCTGAGATGCAAGTAAAACATGACTGCTGTACTTGTGTGTATAGCATATATGTGCAGTTACTTCAGTTATATGTTTGTGTACCTTTTGAAATGCACAACATGAACGCGAAAACGAGCGTGTGCTACAAATGCTGATGCCAATGATTTTGTTTCTTTACAATTACCCTTTGATCTGTAATTATACTTTTAGTCCAGTAGGTGGCAATACTGCACCTGATTATGTCAGTGTGGTTTTTATGGCACTTTGTGCTTGCAGAAGCATAGTAATTGTACTTAACAGTGGCATTTTTATTGCATATTTATGTTTTGGGCTTTGAATTTTACTGTGTTTCTGTTACAGGCTTTGACTTCGGTAGTAAACTACAGAGAACCCAAATCCATCTGCAAAGCGCCTGAACTGGTACTGTAGTGCTCATGGGCCTCATTGTAGTGCAAGTGGTGCACATCAACCTTTTGCTTCACAGTTTGGCAGTATCGGCTGTTGTGCCGAGACAGGTGTTTCTGTTTTGGTCAGTGTGCAACATTAATTAGCGTGTGTGTGTGTGTGTGTGCGTGCGTGCGTGCGTGCGTACGTGTGCATTACAGCTTGCTAAGTACTGTGACAATCTGCTGAAGAAATCTGCAAAAGGGATGACAGAGAATGAGGTGGAGGACAAGCTGAGTAGTTTCATCACCGTCTTCAAATACATTGATGACAAAGACGTGTTTCAGAAGGTGAGCTGGGCAGGGAACCTCCGCGCCGGGTCAGTCACGTCTGTCTCCTGGTACTTTTTTGTATACTTACAGACATGGCAACAGTTTTTCTGTATTGATACGATAGATTTCCTGATGTTGATCTTTTTTTTTTATTAATGGGGGGGAGGGGGGTAATTTTGTGTAGGGTGTATTACATATGCTATATTTTAGACACATCATGCATGCATATGACAGATAAATACAAAATAAATAATTAAATAAAAAACAATAAAACTTGGGACTAAAGCATATACGTTTTTTCCTTCCATCGTCATGTAGTGTCTCTCTTATTCATTGTCTTGGTCATCACCTGCTTGGTTCACCAGCTGTAGTTGTAGAGGCTGTCTGTACTACACAGCTGCCTGAAGTCTCTTCACTCGACATCCTTTTAAAACCAATAGAAATTTAATCTCATAATGGTTATTGGAGGGTTTATCTGTGGACAGAGTTAGCTGAAGTTAGCTGAATTTTTGGCTGAAATCAACCCGATTATGATACATGGTATTGGATCATCTCTAATAATTACCTGCTTGACGTACTCAATAGAGTACTCGACTGCACGTGTTTCTGAATATCTTTGTGGATTTGCCAGATAAAAATGGACTCTTGGTCTTGCTTCTCTCATAGTTTTATGCAAGAATGCTTGCCAAGAGGTTAATACATGGGCTTTCCTTATCCATGGACTCAGAAGAAGCCATGATCAACAAACTAAAGGTAAAATCATTGAGGCTCTCGTCTTCCACTCTACTCCTTAGAAGTGGCTTCTAATTTTACACTGTAAAATTTCACAGATGTGACTCAGCAGAGCTAATCACTAGTCATCCACTATGTTACTCTCCTTCTGTTTCTCTGTCCTTCTCTTTCTCTCTCTCCTCTCTCTCTCCACCTCTCTTCTGTTTCTTTCTCTCTCTCCTTCTCTCTGTTTCTCTCTGTTTCTTCTCTGTGCTTTGCAGCAAGCTTGTGGATATGAGTTCACAAGTAAACTGCACAGAATGTATACAGACATGAGTGTTAGTGCCGACCTTAACAACAAGTTCAATAACTTCATCAAAACCCAGGAGACGGTGGTGGACCTGGGCATTAGTTTTCAGATCTATGTCTTACAGGTAAGTGATCGTCTGTGAAGGGTTGTGGGTGGTGGGGGATGGTTTGGGGCACACAGACATACGTGCTGTGCTAGAGGGTATTATGCACTGGGCTTGAGGTGATTGTTTTAGATTGGTTCATAATGCGTAAAATACAGGGGATGGGGCTTGCAGTATCCCAGACATGGCTTTTTCACTTGTAGACAAATTCAGACAAGTTAACCGTGAAGTCTCTTGGTTTTAAGGGATATGAAGGGATTCTCAGAAGACATGGTTTGTGTGTGTGTCTGTGGGTTCCAGGCAGGGGCATGGCCTCTCACACAAGTCCCGTCTTCTACATTTGCCATCCCCCAGGAGCTAGAGAAGAGTGTACAGATGGTAGGTTGGCCTGCACTTACCACTACAGCCCTGCCATTGTGGTTAGACTGCAAGACCCATGTGCCAAAACTGAACAATCAAAGTCTGTATAACAAAAAACAAAAGTATGACGTAAGGTGCAGTTCAAACCTGCCACTGTTTACAGAGGACATTTGTTCTAATGCTGATTGTCTTTTTTCCCCCCAGTTTGAGTTGTTTTATAACCAGCATTTCAGTGGGAGGAAACTGACCTGGCTACACTATCTCTGCACAGGTACAGTGTGTATAGACAGAGTCAAAAACACATTAATACCGATTTAGAGAGCATCAAGAAATCTGTTTTGATGGTCCATATTATTATTATTTTTTTTCCACATAACATGAGCCTCAGCCTCAGTCTCAGCTTCCTTTAGCGAACCCTGTTTCTCCTACGCAGGTTGTGGTCTCATGAAGTATCTGTGTGCTCTGGGTGGGCTGTCAAGTTAATTAGCAGACTTGCATAGTGGTGTAATGTCTGGAAATGGGACAAATGACTGTGATCCACAAGATTACAGTGACCTACCCTGCAGCCAATGTGTAATTACCCCATAGAGCCGTGGTTGGAAGCATTCAGTAATCCACTGGTACAACAGGCGAACCACACACACACACACACACACACACACCACTTTTGAGGGCATCACATTTAGGCATTACATGGTTTTGTTTGTTGAATGGTTGTGATTAGTCATGTGAGGTGTTTAAGAGTCTTTTAAACATTTCTCAGGAACTTTTACTGTCCATTTTGTCTTTGCACATGTAACAGGGACGTGGGAGCAAATTCGGAATAAACACATGCGCGTCAGTCAGAACGACAACATCTCTCTTTCGAGTGTTTCTTGGAGGGGGAAAAAGCGCCCCTGGCATCCAGTCCTCTTCCAAAGGCTCTTTCATTCACTTAATCTTATATTACCTTCTCCTTCTCTCTCAGGTGAGGTGAAGATGAACTACCTGTCCAAGCCCTATGTGGCCATGGTCACCACCTACCAGATGGCAGTACTGCTGATCTTCAACAACAGTGAAACTGTGAGCTACAGAGAGCTGCAGGACGGCACACAGATGAACGAGAAGGAGCTCCAGAAGACCATCAAGTCTCTACTGGATGTCAAGATGATCAACCACGACTCGCAGAAGGTGGGACTGCAGGAACGCCTCTCCAGGTTCCACTGGCACTTGACTCTGGGCGCCCACCTTTGGTGACCCCTGTCTGTGTTGTGGAAGGAAAGCAAAGGGGGACTCTGTCATCATGGTCTTATTTTAGTGCTTGTTTATAAGTACAGGTTCCTCACTAAGAATGGGCATTTTATGAGGATAGTAATGGAGATGTTTTGGAATGCGCATTGATATATTGAAAGAGGTATGTGAATATGACTTTTCTTCTCCTTTATATCCAGGAAGAAATTGAGACTGAATCCACTTTCTCATTAAATATGAGTTTCACTAGTAAAAGAACTAAGTTTAAAATCACTACTTCAATGCAGAGGGACACACCACAGGTACGCTGACAACTGACACATACACCCAATATATACACACGGTGTTGTCATGTTATGGTTGCTTTATGATTGTGTGCGCGCGCGCGCGTGTGTGTGTGTGTGTCTTAGGAGCTGGAGCAGACGAGGAGTGCCGTGGATGAAGACAGAAAAATGTATTTACAGGCTGCTATAGTGAGAATTATGAAAGCCAGGAAGGTTCTGAGACACAATGCCCTCATACAAGAAGTGAGTCGCATTTTCAATCACATTCTCTTATACTCTCTCACCCTTTCTGTGTTTAGTGAGTGTGTGTGTGCATGTGCATTTCAATTTTAAGAACGTGGGGAGGTTTAAGAAATACACGCAACAGAAAAATTCCTATTTTGATATTTCTTTACATGTGTAGCACAGGTCTACATACTGTACTTCATCGGTTATGAACATATTTTAGAGTAAACACACATTCTTGATTTTTCTCTCTCTCTCTCTCACATACACACACACTCACACACATACACAGCCTAATCTGATATACCGGGAATACTTTTAAATATATTTTCAAAATATCAAAATCTTCAGTATATGTAGCCAATATAGCAATTAATGGCATCCCTTAATTTTCACACATGCCAGAAACATCTGAAATGTCTTTTGATATGTGTGATTATAATTATATACACACAGCAGTCAGTGCCTCTGGCCTGTGCGTCCTGTGTGTATATGTGAAGCTGAATTCCTGCAGCGTGAGATACGGCTGCTCTGACAGGGCAGGGGTGCGAGGCCTGGTGAATGATCAGTGTCACAACTTGCCTGGGGATCATGCGTGTCTTTCCTAACATGCACAGCAGAAGGCACATACATGCGTGTGCAATGAGGCTTCGTGCACAACACTCACCCATCTACTTTTGCTAACGCACACAGTTGCTCAGGCATGTTGCTTTTGTAGATATTATCACCATGTGACTGAACACACACACACACACACACACCCTCCACACACACCTCACAGAGGATTGATTTAGTGGATTTCCACCCTCTCCACATTCCTGTCATACATTAGGGCGGCCTGGGCTTCTTCCCCAGAGAGCTGCATGCAGCACTGAGCCTTGTCTTCCTCCTCGCACCCCCGTCACACTACTTACTGCAGATCAGTTCACCAACAAACGGGCTGTGCTTCAGGCCTGCTAACATCGTAGCATGTAGCATCGAGCCCTGGACAGAGCATTGGTCCATTTCCATCAGTGTTTAGGCGTGTGAACAAGTCTGGTTATGTACAGAAAGCCTGATGTTTTAGCAGCAGTTCTGTAGGTAGTGACAACAGAGGCAGTGCCTTCATATGCTCCCTAAGTGAAGAGGTCTTTGGAAGCTCATGTTGCATCGCTATACTGGCCCCTGTGACTGAAGCTAACGAGTGTCTTTTTCTCCAAGGTGATCAACCAGTCCAAAGCCCGGTTCAGCCCCAGTATCAGTATGATCAAGAAGTGCATCGAGGTGCTTATTGACAAGCAGTACATCGAGCGCAGCCAGACGTCTGCAGACGAGTACAGCTATGTCGCGTAAAGGAAACGTCATTAAGCGGGACAGAAAATACCCCGCAAAACCATGTCTTTAATTTCCTGGCTATGGCTCCGGCTCTCTCCCTGTGGGATGAAGCAGGACTGTGCCTCCATCTCTGGAGTGGGGTTGGGGGGGGGGGAGTCCTCTAAGCAACCAGGCAGCCATCAACACCCCCCACCTCCCCTCTGCCCCCTCCCCCCTTTTCTGATTTTATGCTGTTTACAACATCACCAGTGCCACGCCCAGTGCGTCAATGGAAGAAAAATAATAAAAAATGAAAAAAAGAAAGAAAGAAAAATGCCTATAGCTATTTAAGTGCGAGATAATACATTTTTAGACAGTATAATCGTAACCAAGCAACCAAGAGAGCGACTGGATGTGCTGCGATGTCAGAGTTTTAAAAACAACAACAACAACAACAAAACAAACCCAGTGTGTGAGAAACAACCATGAACAACCTTCCACGCTTTCTTTTCTCACGTTTGCAGTTGTGGTGTTTTTTTTCTTTTTTTTAATGTATCAAAGTAAGGAAAAAAAAAAGAATATTGTAATAAAACTGTTATACTGATAATTGTATTTACTTTCAACATGTAAAAAACAAAAACAAAAAAACATATGAGGTGACAAACATGATTCTGCTGCTTGTCAAATAAATAATAATAATAATAATAATAATACAAACTCAAAGCCCTCTGTGTAGATGTTTTAAAGCAAATACCTGATTAGACCAGGTAGTTTTGAGGGAATATTCATATTGAAGCTGTACTGTTGGTTCACTAGGTGTACAGATGGTTATGATGTATAGGAAGGAAAAAGCCACAGGAGGCTGTTTTCTCCTTAAAAAGTCACTTGTAGTCCAGGCCCTGCACCACAGCTTGTCTGCTGTCCTCTAAATAGGATCCATATGAGGACTTCTGATCAACTCCGTATTTCCTCCTCTGTGCATCATTTGCAAAACCTGTTTTATGCACACTGACGCATTATGTCATCATATTAAGTAGTTTATTGTTTATTATTAACAGTTATTTAAAATCTGGACATTGAAGAGAGAATTTTACCCCATGTGTAATTTTACCAGAAGTGTAAAAATGTGTCATTTTACCAGAAGGGGGCAAAATAGAGTAGCTGTTTAATGTTTTAATATTTAAAGGAGTAATAGAAAAATTCTTGGGACACTTGGGACATCACAAAGAAAATTTACACTTTGTTAACAAAGAATTAGTAAAACAAATATACAAAATACATAACCACAAAATACTAAACATAATAGATGGGTACTGTCCTTTCTTCTATTCTAAGGTCAACAGCACGTTATGTGATTGTCCAGTGCAAGTCTATTGGCTAAATAACATATGTGAAGGGCAGAAAACTCACATATGATCTTAAGTGACATCTCATTCCTAATCCATAGGGTTCAATATGACGTTGGTCCACCCTGCAACTAGAACAGCTTTTCTGGGAAGGTTTACTTTTGTACTTTTGTAAGTCGCTCTGGATAAGAGCGTCTGCGAAATGCCGTAAATGTAAATGTAAATGTTTAGGAGTGTGTTTATGGGGATTTTTGACCATTCTTCCAGAAGCGCATTTGTGAGGTCACATACTGATGTTGGACGAGAAGGCCTGCCTCTCAGTCTCTGCTGTAATTCATCCCAAAGGTTTTCTATTGGGTTGAGGTCAGGCCAGTCAAGTTCATCCACACCACACTCTGCCATCCATGTCTTTATGGACCTTGCTTTGTGCTCTGGTGCACAATCATTTTGGAAGAGGCAGGGGCCAGCTCCAAACTGTTCCCACAAAGTTGGGAGCATGGAATTGTCCAAAATGTCTTGGTACGCTGAAGCTTTCAGATTTCCTTTCACTGGAACTAAGGGGCCAAGCCCAGCTCCTGAAAAACCCTACACCATAATCCCCCTTCCACCAAACTTTACACTTGGCACAATACAGTCAGACAAGTACTGTTCTCCTGGCACCCACCAAACCCAGACGAAGTGCAATTAGTCACTCCAGAGAACGCTCCTCCACTCCTCTAGAGTCCAGTGGCGGCGTGCTTTACACCACTGCATCCGACGCTTTGCATTGGTCTTGGTGATGTATGACTTGGATGCAGCTGCTCGACCATGGAAACCCATGAAGCTCTCTGCGCACTGTTCTTGAGCTAATCTGAAGGCCACATGAAGTTTGGATGTCTGTAGTGATTGACTGCAGAAAGTTGGCGACCTCTTCGCACTATGCACTTCAGCATCCGCTGACCCCGCTCTGTCAGTTTATGTGGCCTACCACTTAGTGGCTGAGTTGCTGTCGTTCCCAAAAACCTCCATTTTCTTATAATACAGTTGACTGGAATATTTAGGAGCGATGAAATTTCACGACTGGATGTGTTGCACAGGTGGCACCCTATCACAGCCCGCACTGGAATTCACTGAGCTCCTCACAGCGACCCATTCTTTCACAAATGTTTGTAAAAACAGTCTGTATGCCTAGGTGCTTAATTTTATATGCCATGGAAGTGATTGGAATATCTGATTCCAATCATTTGGATGGGTGAGTGAATACTTTATCTATATCTGATATTGAAGTGCTGCAGCTTTCCAACAGAATGGGTTTTTAACATCTATAACATTATAAGTGTGACAAAAGACAGTACAGCTTATTACAGATCTGATGCTGGCTTTTTTTTTTTTTACTACATTCTTAAAATTAAAGTTTGGCTGGAGAAATAGGCCATGAGTGATGACAGGTCACATTTTGACTGATTCAAAATGTCAATTCAGTAATCTGTAAGTGCTACACACCCATCAGATAAGAGCAGGGAGGTCATCCCAGTCATCACCCCGGTAATAACTCCCACACGTTAAGCGACAGACAGGGCAACAGCTGTAACACACAGCTCACCCCCTTTCAGCTCTCATTCTCACTAAAATTCCCCAGAAATGTTTACTTATTTATTACAGGCACAGGAAAATACATGGTTTCTCAGATTGTAATCTCAGGCTTACATTCTACAAAACATATCGGTGGGAATTCCGAAACACTGCCTTAAAATCATGGACACAGGCGTTTAATCAGAACGCGTGTTAAGTCACTTTCATTACGTTTTCTAACGTCACTTGGATGGAAAACCCTATACAACATAAATCAAAATTCAACAAACTAATAATATAAATAAAAGTTAAAATTAACATTTAAATCTACACTTTATTTTTTTAAACGAAGCCGGAGCATTACAAAATTAGCAGTTTCCAAATGTATTACCACTTCACGATTCAATTCCTTGTGCGCTAATAGTGGCGAGAAAGTTTGTTGGTGTCTCTTGGAAAGGAGGGAAAAAAGTAACGATGACTCAATACTTAGACTGGCCTGAGCGCCGAGGTGCAAGCCCAGCCCATCGGCCCTCAACGCTGGTGCAGGCGACGCATCCGAAGACTCGCACAAACACTGAACAGGTGGTCTTTACGCGAAACCTAAAACCGTCGCTGTGGATGTATTATGAGGATTTTCTACAGACTGCGATCTTTTTGGATATAATGTATTCATGGGCAAAGAATTCTGAGAGCAAAGAGCTGTCTATAAAGTAATACGGGGTTTTCCTTGGAGTCAGTGGGAATCCTGGACGAATATGAAAGTGACAGTGTGTTTTGGAAGGACCCGGGTGGTCGTTCCTTGTGGCGATGGGAATATAAAAGTCCACAATCTCATTCAACAAGCAGCAATGCGATATAAAAAAGCAATTGCAAAGGTAAGTCGAGCTCGTTGCGCTTTTCTTTGAATCTGGAAAACGGCGTTGCCGACCCCGCTGTGGCGTTCACAACATGGCGCTTTTCTGGGAGAAGAACGGGGAGAGGGAAGGAGAGGAACAGTTATCGTTCTTACCGAAGTTAAGTGGAAAGAGCACCTAGGGCACCGACTTTTTGGTCTCGTCGTTTGTTGGCGATGGCGAAAGCTGCTTTGTTTGTCGGCCACGTTGTTACATTGTCTCGAGCTCGGCGCGCGAGCGTCCTTTTTTGCAGCCCGCGTCGGGTGAAGCCAAACTTCACAGCGCACCTCCGAATTAAATAAGATGTTTTTTTTGGCTGTTCTCGAAACGTGACATTCGTTCTGACACGTCGGTGTGCAACGGCGTTGCGTTTTTAATGTGAAGACACGGGTCGGGTACATTTTGCCCTGACGGAGGTAAACTTCGTCGCTTCGGTAGCAGTGTTCGTCGGAGGCAGAAAACTTTCCTGTTTTTTAACGTTGCAGTCCACACCAACGCTTTGAAGCGAGGTCGCTCATAGATTGCACGCCGCAGCATTCTGCATTTCGTATTGGGTAGTTGTGCGAGTTTTGCACACTGGGCTCAATATGATTACCTTCGTCGATGTGTGGAAGTTTCATCGTAATCAAGAAACTGAATATAATGCGTCTAGTAGTAGGATTTCACTCCTTAGTTCATAGGTAAAGCAAGCAATCGTCAGGCATTCAAGGGTTCCACATCAGGTCTTTATTTTTCTTTGCCGAGGAGGTCTTTCAAGCCTGAAAGAAAAATAGTTCAAATGTATTAATGCAGATGAGTTAAACATCATGTGTCACAATGTGTCACATGATGTCTCCGTGTCACAATAATTTAGAGAACTTGTCCTGCAGCAAATAGATGGGCAACAGTGGGATTCGTTGACGGACCTTTGCGATACGCAATGTTGACTAATGGTGATCGACCTTCAGTGTGCAGGCAGGGCTATTTCAACAGCTATAATGGGAAACACTGTCGAATAAGAGTATACGGCTATTCACGCGGTTCAGAATTCAAAATGATCATATAAACATGACTTTGGCTTGAAGCCTGTTTGGCACAGATTACATTACATTTTGGGGGGGGTGTTCTATAGCTCTTAATTGAGCCCCCCAATCCCTGTTTAAAAAGTCTCTGTTACAGGGTCAAACAATTTGACTCTTGATTCCAAATATTTAGAATTCTTTTTTTCTCCCAACTGAAGGGCAAATATAATAATTATTAGGCCTGATTTTCCTTGTTGTATGACTGCTGTAAGACTTGTATGACTATAGCCATGCGTCCTATTTCTAACCTGTACCTCTAACCTCTCTGGCTCTCAGCTATCAGTTTTTTGTCATATCCATCTGCTTCTCAGCATCTTTAAATCCTTTGGTGAACGGTGCTGGCATCGTCTTACGTATAAACATTTTTGCAAAACACTTTTCACAAAAGCTCTGACAATTATTCAGAGGCCTTGCTCCCTGCGTTCCTGTCTAAAAGTCTGGAAACTTTGCACAAGCTTCGCTGTGTGGCAGAAATAGCGAAAGCTGAAAATCCTGCCAACATGGCTGTGTTTTGTGAGGGCTAGTGTGGTGCAGATCTGGTCCTGTGCTTCCCGTTCCGCCTTCATGTTCTCCAGTGGGAGGGTGAGTTTGCTGTGGAAGTCTAACCTGTTCCCCTTGTGTTAGTTTTTCCAGTCCAAAACAGTGCAGTGAGATTTGGAACAACTCCGCTTTGTGCACTGACGGTTTAGTATTAAAACGACCGCCGAGGCTCAAGGCCGCAAATCCTCTTAGGCTGAAGAATGAAACTGGAGCCATGTCACCTTGGAAGGACCTCATATCTCAGTACGCCTCCCAGACAAAAGCCTCACTTACTCACACACTCCTGCCCTTCCGCTCGTCTTGTTCTCCGTGCAGGGACTCTTTACACAGTCGGGACACTTGAACTCTGTACACAGTCTCAACATGCGCGCACACACACACACACATGCGCGCGCACACACACAGGGTCGTGTGCCAGGCACACTCTGGACGTCTGGCTCAGCAGAACGGTGGCGGCTGGGCGATTGATTGGCCCAGTGTAGGGTTTCCCTGTGGAGTTCTCCACACTCTCTCATACCCAGGCAGCCTGCACACTCAAAACCTCAGGGAATATATGCTGAAGCAGGGCTTTTAGGAAAGCCCCATCTAAAGTAGCCAGTCAACAATGCAGATTTAAATACAGAAACATCAAAGGGATTTAAATGGGAACATGCTAAATGCTGTATTCTCTGTTAGTGAACACGGAGCTGGTCCAGGGGAACCATGGAAACCATGCTACTTTCTGCAGCTCCTGACTCAGCGGACAGGGCGCTGAATGAACCCTGCAGGTCTATGAAGGACCAAAACAATGGTGGAGAGGTTTGAACTCTTCACTATGAACACTGGTGGAGCGGTTTGAACTCTTCACTATGAACACTGGTGGAGCGGTTTGAACTCTTCACTATGAACACTAGTCCAGAGGTCATGCACTTTAATCTCACCTTTGTGTGTGTGTGTGTGTGTTGTGTATATCTTTCTGTAACACAGTTAGAGTTTACCTTGTATTTGCATCTATATTCTCATAGATGGAGCACTGTTTCAGCAATATTTACTACTGCCGATCTGACTTTGTCTTTACAGATTCAGGTGAAATATACATTTTAGTGCTGTGACCTTTCTGGCCTTTGGTGGCCTGTGATGAGATAAAGAAATGTGAGGAACCCACAGGCGATGAGCAGAATCATGACAGAAGCCCAGACAGTCACTGTGATGCTCTGTATCTCCACCTTAAGACAAACTGCCTTTAAAAGTGTTCATCATTGTAATAACCTTCTCCCCTGGGTTCCTGTTTGTCATCTTCCACCTATGTGTATTCAGTTGCCACTGATTTTGAATTTGATGAGATGTCATCATACAACTAATTGGAGCAGGTTTACACATCCTTGCTTAGACACCGGCATGTTTTTGATTCCCCTATAATAATGTTTGTTAACATAACAGGCGAGCTTCAAGCATTCGAGGCATTCTGAGCGAGAAGGAGAGGGTAGATCAAACAGACTTGTAGAGGGAGTGATGATGGCGCGTATAAAACATGTTCTCACAGGAAGAAGATATGCAATGCCACATACAGCAAATTTTATATGTACATTATTAAAGCAAACACAGGCATGTTAAAACACTTAATTGTTTTCAATGGTGGGTTTAGAATATAGTCTCCAGTACAAGACAGGTTACAGGGTCAGTTGGCAGACTGAACTAACTGTCCACTCTCTTGCCGTCTTTAGTCATGGGTTTGTAGGTGCAGCCATGGTCTAGTGGTTGTGGATTCGATTCCCAGCTAGGCCATGACTGAAGTGCTGTTGAGCAAGGCACCCAACTGTTCCCCAGGCACCGGTTCTAGGGCTGCCCACTGCTCTGGGCCCTAGTGGTGTGTGTGTGTGTGTGTGTGTGTGTTTGTGTTCTCACTGCATGGATGGGAAAAATGTGGAGGACAAATCCCGATTGGGGTGAAAATCACAATTGGCAAAAATTGGTAGCTCAGCTTAAGACCCTTACCAAACCAGTACAACTGAAAGTGGTATTTTCACAAGATTTTATTGTGAACTTGTTACAGTGTTGTGTGTTTTGCTTTTGGGGGCAAAAAAAGAATTGATTTTCAGACGGATAACAGGAGTGTCTGTTTCCAGACTGTCTCACCATTCAAGATGCGTGCAGGTTCAGGAACCACACAGGAACATCTCAACCAGTCTTCCGGTTTCCCATTCATGGCTGTTTTGTGTCTATTAATATTGCATAACTTTAGCACTGTCCCAAGGGCCATGCTTTACAAAAAGAAAACATTAAACAAGTACAGAGATATTTTGCTCCTGCAGACAGGAACAAGCCAAGCTGTAGGTTACAGCAGTTGTCATGTTTTTATGTGTGTGTAATAGTACAAGTTGGCTATGCTGCCATATTGGAAGATCTTAACTGAGGCTTTAACATGCCACATCCCCACAATGCATCCTGATCTTGAACCTCACAAACATTAAGGAACTTGCTTCAATGGGCCCAAAGCTATGAAATTCAGCTGACCTCCCAACCCCCTTGACCTCGTTCTTCCCGTGGGTCACAGAGCCTATCGTAGCTACCTCTGTGTGAGGCCTCCGGGCCCCTTTCACTGGTCTGGCCTGCTGAGCCTCCCGCTGTTCAAGTGTCTTCGTCATCACTTTTGCATTCAGTAGAGGCTCATAACTTTGTCCAGGCCGCGTGTGCTCGCATGGCCCTTTGGCCCTCTATCGCGCATCGTCATGCCATCGAACTGCTCTGGCGGGTCTGCCAATCACGCACGCTCTCACTCTGGTAGCATGAGGCCTTTGACCTCAGACTTCTGGGAGTTCTGCTGAGGCACAGAGGAAATCGTGCGTGGAAAAGGTGGCTGGGTAGTGTGCGAGAGCAGGGAGGTCTGCAGCAAGCACGTTTCCCGCCAGTTCAATCAGTTGTTCTTCAACCTGTCCTCAGAATTCACCAGACAGCCCACATTTTTGCTTTATTCCAGCTTCTAGCACATCTGAACCAAGAACAATAAACACAGGTGTACTGGGAGCTGGGGTATAACAGAGATGTGGACCGTCTGGAGCCCCGCGAGTCCTGAGCCGAGCCTGATTTTAATGACACTGACTATGGCAAAACAAATGTCTAGGAGTGTGCCACATATGTTGCTAACATTCCTGTGGTTAGCATAGTTCAGGCTTTGGGAACTTACTAAAGGCTCTTAAGACACCTCACTGCCTGGCTTACTACCGCTACAGGCACTGACTCTGCCACAGTGTGTGGGGGAAGTAGGAGTAGACCACAGTTGGGGGGGGGGGTTGCCACTTCAGCGGGCACTGCAGATAATAAAATATGTTAATTATTTTGGTCTTCTGTAACTACAAATTAAACAGATTGTGGTAAGCTGTTTCTTGCATTTGGGTTTAAGAGTGCAAATGAGTATCTTAAAATAAACTGGCTAAAGACACTACCGTGCAAAAGCATTCAACACTAGTACAAAATTATTCAAAGTCATTAGATTAGTCTGGATTAAATGTAACAGATTATTCTAGCCTGTATTTATATTACCAACAAATATGATCTTAAATATATTCTGAAAAACTAAGCTTGCATAAATATTCAAAGCCATTGGATTGGTACTTCGTATAATGCTCTGAACAGCGTTATCTCCGTTGGGATAAGTGTCAATCAGCTGTACGTACAGTTTGTGAGTGATTTTTTCCTGTTCCTCCCATCACGTTGACTTCAGGTTGTTCAGGTTTGTGGAATGATGCTTATGGACGACACTTCAAGATTCTCAGTTACATTCAGGTTTAGCCTTTGATGTGGCCATTGAGGGACATTCATGTTTTTGCTGTTCAGTCACTCCTATGTTGTTTTTGCTTTGTTTTTGGGATCATGGTCTTGCTGAAAGGTCAAAATAGGAGAAATGTTTTACATTTTTTAATATTCGTATTTTACTGCAATTACCTACCTACTTGTAGTGTGTCGTTTTTCACATTTAAACACATATAGGGCTAATGTCTAGGCACATCAACTGCTCAAATAATTTTTTTTTTTAATAAATTAAAATAGAGCTGCCCCCTCACTCCCACTGAACTCCATGCAGTTCTACATTGCACACTCCACATTGTACGCACACACACCTCTCATACAGACACAAATGTTCCTCGTAATGGCTTCATTCACATTCTTCATTTATGAAAAGGCTTTTGAGGACTCTGAAGCATTTGGTTGATTTAATTACCTTTGCATGATTAAATCATCCAAATGTAATTCAAAAGATAACGAAGCTAAATCAACTCTGTGAAACCAGACAACACAAAGCCACCAAATAGCTTCATAATGTTGGTCGAGAACAGAGCTACGTCTGAAGACCAGAGCTCTGTTCCTCCCCGTGGTCCAGTCCATGGAAGAACAGTGGGTGCAGATCCAGGTTTCAGTAACCCCTGTAGACTCAGACTCTTTGTAGAACCTCAGTGATCATTTTTCTTTCATCTTGATTTCTGCATCATCGTCGTGTTCAGGGTGTGGTATTGGATGTCGCCATGATTTGCCCAAGGGTCAGTTTGTTAAGGGGAAGTTGCCATTGATTCATGCTCCCAGTGGAGCATTTCCACACCCCAACAACAAAGCTGGGTGCCCACTGAATTATGTGCCATGTAATATCCATTTTAAAAATAAAAAAACAGAATTGGAATGAATATAATTAGAACTGAATACATGTTGAATGAATTAGTGTATATACTTATCCAATTATAATTTGATTAGTGATAATGATTTGTTGAGAACAAAACCAAAAAATCTTAAAATTGCAGGTCCTGACATAAAAACTGTCTGAGGTGATTAGAAATCCTCCTAAATGTGTTTTATAAAGGCTCAGATGTGAAAAAAGGTGAACTTCCACAGCTGCTCAGCTGAGGACAAACATTCCCATAGCATGATCCTGATAGTCCCTTACTTCACTGTTTGACTGGTGTTTTTTGATGAAGGGGTAGTGTTAAGTTGACACCACACCATGGGGTTTTAAAATATGGCTAAAAGCCTCCATTTGTGTTTCATTTGACCATTAAACCTCTTATATTTTAGCAGACTCACACTGATGCTCTTCTGGAAAACTGCATATGTGCTTTGATGTGTTTCATTGGTTTGTTTCTAGCCATCCTCACAGGCAGGTCAGTTGTATGAAGTCTGAACTCTGAACTCTGTAGCTTCTTCAGTATGATTATTGGCCTCTCTCTGGCTTCCTTCACAGCACCCTTTGCTCAGATGTTTTCAGATGTTTCAGAGTTTTGATGGACGGCCTTGTCTAGGCAGTGCCAGTGTGGCAAGATGCGGCTTGTTTCCTCACAATAGATCCACCATTGCTTGCTGGTGTCAAACATGGACATGATTTTGTAGATCTTTTCTATCCTGGTTCACTTCACTTCTGAACTCTTTGGTCTTCATTTTCACAGCTTTCCCTGATGGTACTTGAAATAAGGGGTACTTTTAATCAGAAAAGATGTGTTAAACATGAATGATTTAAGTAAGCTTGGGTGGTCTCTGTGTCAGGTGTTTATATCTTCCGGTCAGTATGCTATATGTGTAAAAATGATCCATGGTAATTTTGAGGGAACAAGTCAAAGCCGAGCTGCTGCTGATTGAATACTTTTTCACCGACCGTAGACTGAGCACACCTTGCCCTGGCAGACACTTGGGTTGCAAGGATTTTATTTCAGTGTACGCACAAGATCTTTTAGTATGTACTAAAACGAGCAAGTGAGCGAACAGGAAAGAGAATTTGTGAATCAGGTTTTTTTTTTTTTTTGCACATTACTAATGCACCTCCACCACCACAAAACTCTAATTACCCCACCTCATGCATTTCAAAGACCAGCCAACAGACCTGAAAACAACAACTGGCTTAACAACAGGCTACAGTATACTATGTTATCACGTACTCGCTAAGTTACATTAAGTATAGTCCAGAGAAAAGAGCCGTAAACTTCCACAAAGCAGACACCCTCATTTAGTAGCATCAAAAGAACGGGTAAAGCTCAACGATATAGTCCTACACTGCGCGAGGACCACAGATATAATGCTAGTGTTAAACCTTAGCAGACTCAGCACTCCTGCTTCACTGCTTACCATTCGCTTTCTGGAAACATGCCTGAAAATATTAATTTGTTTTTCTTTTGCACATCTAGGCTTCTTATTTGCTTGCTAACACACAAGATAAGCTAAATTCGACTAAATCCAACATTGCCAATAGTCAAGAAATAGCAACAGAAATGTTGCTGATGCAGTTACCTATAGACCTATTGTCCGAGAGAGCACAGGGTCAGCAGTGTGGAAGTGCGGAGACGACCTTCACGACACTTTTCATCACCACCAATCCATTTCTCGTAGTCGCAGGACACGTACTGTAATCAGCCCAAACGTAATTAATCAGTTTACTAATAGTAGCATGAATGTAAAGGTGAAAATTACAATAGCCTAATTATTAGTTTTAAGTGTGAAAGGTCACCACAGGCCAGTCTATTTCTTTTCCATCTCCAAATAATTTTTGGTTGGCCAAGTTCTGTGTTGTAATACATATATTTCATTTTTATGTACTTTCCCCCTTCAATATTACTGCATCACTGTGTCAGTTTAATAAGAGGTATTTTTGACGGTTTTGAAAATCATATCTTTGGGATTTCGACATGCTCCGGTATTCCGTAACACCTTGATACCACCCGTGTATGATTCATAGTAGAAACCAATTATAAGCCAGTTTATGGTAATAAATGTTTCATTTGAGTTCAGAACAGGGGCTTTTCATACATAAAGTGAATATCACTTAAGATAAATGTATTTTCAGAGTCTTTTAAAGTTTTTTTTGTAATAAAAAGTGACAAGTTTAATTTGTAATCCACGTCTTAATATATCACTGATGACTTTTAAGGAATTGAATACTTTTGGTAAGACCCTGAACATTAATGCAGCCTAGATGGGGGGGGGATGTCTTGGTGTGAGTCTTTAGTCTGTGCTAGCTCACTAGCAAAGATGACATTTATGTAAAAGCAGAAAGAATTTAGGTCACCTAGAAAGCTGTAGTGAGTGCCAACACACGGTTTATTTAGTCAGGAGTTACATGAGCATTACTGTAGCAGCTTGGCCATAGTAATTGAATTATAGCATTGCGTAATGTTGTTGCATCACACACTTATGTATAAACATTTTTTGGGTTGTAAGTTAGATATCTGCATATGTAGATATTTAGCAGGGCCGTAGCAGCTGTGGACCTGTGATCATACCTGATCATTCCTTTGGATGACTGTAGTGATTGCCCTTATTGTGTCACTGAGAGCATGAAATCCTTGCTCTAAACTTTGTGTGTGTAAATATGGGTCTGTAGGGATTTCAGGGTGTGTGTGTGTGCGTATGTGGGAGAATGTGCTATATGTTTTTGAACAGCCTACAGTTGTGTGTAATCTGGTGAGTCACACTTCAGTCAGGCCTCTGGAGCCACATGGTCTGGGAAATGTGCTGATGTTTTTGATAGATTACCTGCTGATTGGCATGCGGTCCTCTTATAATTGCCCATTGTAATTCTGAACAAAGGTTCCTGCCAATAAATAAATGTTGCTCAGAAAGGTTCATTCAAGAAAAACACAGCCCTGTGAAATATAGACTGAGTCATCTGACAGACCACAGGCCAGGTCTCTTTGAAATGGTCTCTTTCTCTGACTGGCTAACTGTTGTCTCTCTCAAAAAAAAGCAGTTTCCATTGATGCTTCCTAGATTTGATGTGTGTGTGCGCACTGTGTGATTTTTTTTTTCTAAAACACACACATGTTGATGAATGGCACTGCCTTGTGGCCTTGGATTAGAGTGACAGATGGCTGGTCTTTCAATGGAAGCTCTAAATGGATTCCCTAAGAGATGTAGCCATTTCAGGTTACACCCACACCCCAGACATTGCTGGAGGATAGTTCCCAAACTAGGCTCCATTTTGGGGGTATGTTTACATTCTGTAGTCCACAACAGATAAACTGGTTAATTGTTACCTGCAAAAAAATCAGAAGCACTGACAAAATACTGCATCGTGGAAGCATGAGACACCATAACTTGAAAGTGGACATTCTCCAGAGTAGAAGAGACACTGGCGTGTCACACGTGTGGGGTTAGCTAGGGCCAGGACATTACCCTGAACAACCCAGAATATAACCCTTTGATGCAGTTCATGTTATTTGGCCATGGGATGTTGGGTTTTCTTTTATTCAGGGATTCTTTTTTGACATCCAAGGTTTCCAGGTTCACCCCAATGTGGTTGCCACAGGCAACACCACATTTGAGTGTTTAAGAGGTGAAGTAGTGGAGTGGTTTTGTTTCTTTTTCTCTCACTTCTCATCTCTCTCTACCCTCATGGTTTCCATAAACAAAGGAAGTGTGGACATGTAAATAATGGATATAAAAAAACCCAGGAGATTGGGTTAGATGATTAAACAGCTTCTCTACAGTATGGCTCTTCTTGAGCCTGTGTAACTTTTACAATGGCTCCTGACAAATCATTTAAAATTCTCTAGAGCCCATGTAAATTGACCTCTCTAGAGTCTAAGTTAAGATTCTCTTCAGGTTTATGCTTTCTACAGATTATGTCAATTTCATTTTCTGTATGACCTGTGTGGGTTTAGATTGTCTAGAGCCTGTGGATGTTTCTCTCAAGTATTTGTAAGTTTCGACCCTCCTTCCTTTCGCTGTTCACCCACGTATGCTCTGTTACCTGGTGACTCATAAACAGATTCTTTGTGTGTGTGTGTGTGTGTGTGTGTGTGTGTGTGTGTGTGATTGTATTTGTGGCAGTAGTATTCTTTAACCGAAACTCTTACTCTCTGGTATGTAAATAGTCTAACTGGAGCCAAGATGTGACATATAACACAGAGGTAAAAAGATGGGACAGAACAACATGGCCCATACAGCATGCATAACCAAATGTGCTCAGGACCAATGCCTTCCTCCCTCTCTT
This sequence comes from Brachyhypopomus occidentalis, assembly GCA_020368025.1. Classification (NCBI taxonomy): domain Eukaryota; kingdom Metazoa; phylum Chordata; class Actinopteri; order Gymnotiformes; family Hypopomidae; genus Brachyhypopomus; species Brachyhypopomus occidentalis. The sequence continues at coordinate 2,710,649 of JAGXOD010000009.1, read as the reverse complement.
ATATGCTGCACAATTGATTGGGCTGAAGTACTTTACCCTGTAGTTTGGTATAGTATGGTATTGATTGGGCTGAAGTACTTTGCCCAGTAGTTTGGTATAGTATGGTATTGATTGGGCTGAAGTACTTTGCCCAGTAGTTTGGTATAGTATGGTATTGATTGGGCTGAAGTACTTTGCCCTGTAGTTTGGTATAGTATGGTATTGATTGGGCTGAAGTACTTTGCCCTGTAGTTTGGTATAGTATGGTATTGATTTGGGCTGAAGTACTTTGCCCAGTAGTTTGGTATAGTATGGTATTGATTTGGGCTGAAGTACTTTGCCCAGTAGTTTGGTATAGTATGGTATTGATTGGGCTGAAGTACTTTGCCCTGTAGTTTGGTATAGTATGGTATTGATTGGGCTGAAGTACTTTGCCCTGTAGTTTGGTATAGTATGGTATTGATTGGGCTGATTTACTTTGCCCTGTAGTTTGGTATAGTATGGTATTGATTGGGCTGAAGTACTTTGCCCTGTAGTTTGGTATAGTATGGTATTGATTGGGCTGAAGTACTTTGCCCTGTAGTTTGGTATAGTATGGTATTGACTGGACTGATTTACTTTGCCCTGTAGTTTGGTATAGTATGGTATTGACTGGACTGAATACATTGCCCTATAGTGTGGTATTGATTTGGCTGAATGAATACTTACATGCCCTGTAAGTATGACACTCTCCTCCTTGCTCAGAAGTGATCTAGGTTGTGTGTTGGCTCTGTCCATCCATGCCTCCCCACATGGTCGAAAAATGTCATGGCCACTGTCAAGAGTGCATGGAGAGCGTTAATGCCTGGATCTCTAAACAAGAGCACTCTAAATCAGAAGGCAGACTTCTCATGGGCTGACGAGCTTAGCTTTTAAAGCCTGAATAAAGTGTCTGTGATCTGTTAGAACAGCCTTGCCATGTTTATCCAGTGCACTGAGTCAGTTACACAGGGAGTGGGCCTCACATGAGCATGGGTGGATTTGGACAGCTTCTCCATGGCTCCATACGTAGGTACGTGCCTTAACTTGAAAGCCTGATTTGCTGCTTCTTGAACGTACACATTCCGGTGCTGCTAGAGGCTGTTGATCGAGCAGTCGTGGAACCTGGCCTCTTCTGCTCTGGCACAATGCAAGCCCTCAGTGCTAAATCTGGAATTTCAGCCCTGAAGACCGATCAGATAGCAAAGCTCTGGGCAAGCGTAACGAAGGGTCCTTTCAAAAGTGCTGCGTCTGCATTTACTGCTGTTAGAAATGTTAGTATAGCTCTTTCTGCAGCCAAATGAGCAGATGAGACTATAAACATTTTGTCCCAAATATGGAAAGAAATGTGGTTATTCTGTGAAGATGGGTTTTGTGGTCCGTTCAAGGCTTCCAAACATTTCTGAAGTTGCAGCCGTTTCGTTATCCACAGTACGGGCTCAAAGATCGAGCAGAGGATTGCGGGGACTTCCAGATTCGATCTGCCATTCCACGTTGTGGATGATCACCATGCTTCCAGTGTCGAGCACTGCCTTCCTGAAGCCTGAACTCCGCCCCAAGACAACATGGCTGCCAGTTTCTCCCATCTCACGATGACATGGGCGTGTTGGAGCAGAACTGAAGTATTCGCTTTTCTCTGTTGCAGCATGTCAGACTAGCCCTTGTGGGCGTGACTACGCTCAGCATTGCCAACAGCTTTACCTTGTGGTCCAGCAGCACAAAACCAAGGCGTCACTCTTGAGTGAAGTGCTGTTTACAGTATCTTAAACACTTCAGGAATCACTTCCTTGGGTAAAGGGTCATGTATTTGACAACATACACAAGAAGGATAACTTGGATCACTGAGACACCTTTATATATATATATATATATATATATATTTATATATATATATATATATATATATATATAAAATCAATAATCTGTCACTTGACACAATAGGTCAATACCAGCATCAATTGCCATTATGTATTTTTTGGAACATATAGTTTATATATGAAATATGCCACCTACTTCATTTTCTGTTTCTTTACATATCTGCTTTTGTTTTACTAGTGTTTAATCTTTGCAGTGTACACTTGCATAACACCATATCAATTAATACCCCACTAAAAATGTCACCATGATTTATTTAGGTGTTATCAGAGTACATGGAGATTAGCTACATAAATTACATGTAGAGTCTGATCACAGATGATTCTGAAATCTGAGACTGTGATGCAACACTTGGGTGCTTTAGCTCGGTGAAGGTCTGGCTTGCCTTGTCAGTGTGTCTCACCTGATGTGTCCCAACCAATCAACCTATTGTAAGAGGCATTCGCTCAGGAAGATGTGCATGATGGTTATGTATGGAAAGATGATAAATAATGCACAAGACAAACATCAGCAGGAGAGAGGGAAAGTGAGAGAGAGAGAGAGAGAGAGAGAGAGAGAGAGAGAGAGGATGCGTCCACCATGAAAACACAAGCATTTACGATTCATTGTGGAGAAAAGGAAAAGGACTCAAGTGAGCATATTGAGACTTGGTGACTGCCTCAGACTTTAGTCCCGCCCCCGCGTGAGATGAGCAGTTCCATGGACGGCATGTCCTGCACACTTGGCCGCGTCAACCTAACCAAACCCATGTGGTTTTCCAGGGTGCATTCACAAGATGGCACAGTGCAATTCTGGTATAACATAAAAAAAGAGAGTTGAAGCAAATGCTACGTTCATTCATAGTGATATATTTATAGACATTCGCTGTTTAAAGCAGCTTAGCCTACAGTTCGCACACAGTTCACACAAGTGTTTCCATCACCACCAGAAAGCTGAAGTACAACCAACAGTAGCAGATAAGCGGCTATTTCAGTGTGTGTGTGTGTGTGTGGGTGGAACATTACTGGCCTTGTACAGTTCAGCAGATGACTAACTGAACTTGTATTCTGGTCATTGACATGCATGGGATTTCTGTTGCGCTGGATACAGGTCAGACATCCTGCTACTAGACGCTGGGAAATCCAAACACTACCTGCTAAATTCAGAGTTTACAGGAGCTCACGGGCAGTGTGTGGAATAGGAAAATGAGTGTCTAACAGTTTATGATTATAACTCTGACAGCATAATCCCTTAGCCATTATTGCCACTGTTTCTAGGATACAGCACAAAATATAAATACCACTTTATGTTCTGTTTCTGTTATCTTGGTCTTGTCAAGACAAGCTTTATGTAACAATGCTGTCTGCCGTTTGTATGAACATCAGATTTAAGTTTAAGTCATTGCGACCTTGTTGTGAATTGTCTGATAACGGTGCTAATTTTCGGTGTTTGATGAAGGAATCAATCTGAATTCTGATGTGTTGCTCTTTGACTCCCTATGATGTTCGCGGCGTCTCTATACTGGCCTCAGCGGACTGTGACGATAACAGGAGCAGTGTCTTCTCCATTTTCCACGTGGATATAAATCAGCGTCATGCAGGTCATTCCCGTCCGTCGTGCCCAGCCTCTCTCTTCCATTAGCACGCCGCTACATAAACACGCTGCTGTCTGTGGGTTTTTACAGCTTGAATTTGTTTATCTGAGCAGCAATAACTAGCATATTGGGCTATTGACCTGGTTCGTGAGCATTTACATTTTTACCCTTTTGGTCATTTAGCAGACGCTCTTATCCAGAGTGACTTACAAAGTGCTTTGCATCTGTTCACAGAATGCTTCCTAGATACTAGCATAGATAGGTCAGAATTCAAGACCTTGGCCAGGACTCCCTGTGCAAATAAACATAGAAATAAATGAACATACAATGGAAAGTACAAGGATAAGTGCTATCTGAGGTGTTAATGGTCATTTAAGTACTCAACAAACAGGTGAGTCTTCAGTCTATGTTTGAAGATCTCAAGAGACTCTGCAGTCCAAATGGCTAGTGGAAGATCGTTCCACCATCTCAGAGCCAGGACTGAGAATAGCCTTGAGGTTTGTCTTCCGTGAGACTTTAAGCATGGCGTTGTAAGTCGAGCAAACCTTGAGATTTGGAGTGCTTGTGGTACACAGTGCAGCGCTGCTAGTCTTACCGTCATCTGACATCTGACTTCTGACTGCATCATGACTGCTGAATCCCCATGAGCTCCAGACTGTGGCGGATGGGAGGCGTAGGAGGGTGGAGCTCGGAGAAGTGCGTACTGAACGGCGGCATCTCGAACCCCGGACTACATTTGGCTCATAATGGGTAATCGTTTCAGTTGTTTGTGTTGTGTTTTCCCCTGATATTTTTCCACGAGTCTGGCTTTTATTAACTTGTCAAAGAAAATAACTGTTTTTGCGTTAGACTCTGCCTATTGTGAAGTTCTAGGCCAAAAGTTTTACGTCGCTCTTGTTTAGCTAATGAGGAACCTTCTTCCAAATCTGTGTGCTACAGCAGTTTTTACAGCGAGTGCACGACCTCTCCAGGAGGCTGTTGAAGTTTCCCTCATGGTGACCGAGGAGAGAGAACGTTACCATGACGCAGCGTGTACTCACTGCTCCACATGCTGTTGCGGTTATTGGCAGTCGCATGGCACCCTGCGCCGTTCGCTCTCCGGCGTTAACCCCAACGTTCTCATTAGCTGGTGCGTGTGCTTGGAGCGTGCGTGCTAATGAAGAGCTGCGAGATGCTCGGGGTTCGGCAGCAGACCGGGATCCTCTGCAGGCGCCTGGCGAACAGGACCGTGACGTCAAAGCCTGCTGTGTGCGTTCAGGTCTCGGATCAGCCAGCACCTCTGTTGCCCCTCTCATCCTTGACAGATATGACCAACAGCGGGCTGTCCAGGAGCAGTAGGCCGGGGAAACGTTACAGGGGTGCGTGGTGCTCTGGAGTAGGTCCCAGCCCAGGGTGCTGATCATTGCTGTAGACGGTTCCTAAACACAGAAGATGGCTTCGTCCTGGAGGGCCAGAGTCTTGATGATTTTTCCCTGCTTGGTCATCAGCAGACTTGGCTAGATTAGAACAGAATGCTCACGCGTGAAGAATGCCAGAAGACTGTTAGTGAGGGTCGCCAGCAGCCTAACAGTTTAAGTTAGTTTGACGTGATGCTTTTACAAACCTTCCAGTTGCCTTCACATGCACCCTTGAGATCAGATCATAGTTGGGTTGGGCGGAATGACGTTTTTTTTTGGTATACCACGGTATTTAAGTATGGTGATGGTATTGTAAAATGGGTAGGAACAACACACAGGAAGTGCTTGTTGCTGAGCTGTGTGTCAATCAAACTGTGTCAAGAGGAATTTGTGGCAGGGAGTAAAACTAAATCATATTTTGTGGAATTCATTTTAGGCATGCTTTTTGCTTTTCTTGTGGGAAGTCGTTGGAGCTAGCTAGCTTTGGAGCTTAGGAAAGTAATGTTAATGAAAATAACTAGACTGTAAATTATAGACTAATGAAAACTTAATGAAAACTGTCAATGAAACTTTCAAGTGGACTGTAAATGCTAGCTAACTTTCCCCCCCAACCTGGTAATACCAGATACTGCCGTATAATCTGAAGATGGTATGACTGTATGAAAAAGTAGAATTCTGCCCAACCCTGATCATAGTTATTGCTTGTTGCAGAGAAGCCTCTTGCAGCAGGGCACTGTTTGATATCCTGCTGCAGTGATGCTACGAATGGAGGTTAAAATGTAGCCGGGTGAAGATGGCTAGATCCCTCAATGGATTGTCTGTTCATCAGCATTTGGTTGGTGCACATGATATTTATGTCATTGGATTTACTGTTGGACATCTTCATAATGGCATACATACTGTATATTTTCTGTTTGACTAACAGAACATGTTATTGAATGTGTTCATTGTGTGTCCTGTTAAATGCTGTAGTAATAACAGAAACCAGCACTGGTCTTGTTCTCCTGGTCTGGTAGCTGTACGTTTTTCTTCAGAAGCGTTTCAAACGGGAAAAACAACAACATGGTCACGCTTCTCCAGCTGCCGTTCCCTCTCCTCCTGTACTCCCTGGGGGAAGAATCTAATTATGCGGATTACTGGGGGGTGGGTGGGTGGGGGCGGAATTGGGAGGGGAGGAGGGGGCACTTATTGCGGCCGGGCTTGTCCTGGGGCAGTGGTCATGGAGGCTGGGTGGACTCTGAGGAGAGGACACAGGAGGGCGCGTGGAAATGGAGCCGTTCCCTGCGTGCAGCCAGACTTGGTGTTACCCCATGAAGTGTCTGCACGCCTGTGTGTTCCATGTGTTGGGCCAGCCGATGCTTCACACGGCGCTCTCCCTTCTCCTACATTCCTGGTTTCTCCCATCTCTCCTCACTGTCGTACCAGAACAGCTGACGAGCGCTACTGAAGCATTCGTACACCTAACGGAAGAACGAACTCGAACCTGCATGTCTGGCACTAATGTGGGTGGGTAATGTCGACGTCCTTAGCTGAGTTGGAGGGTTTTCCACGAACCAAAGCATGAACACCATGTGGCCTCCATCTGCCACTCAGTCAGAGAGAACGTTAAGGAATTTGTGGTATGTTGCTATCTTTAGGTTTTTGAATCAAGACCTAGATGTTAGACTCACTAGCTCTTAACCTGATGGGACATGTCAAGATGTTGTAACTGATGTACCCTCATGATGGAAAGATGAGTTGTTTTTTATCAAATGTTCTTTCAGTGTATCAGTTTAATTGTGTAAAAATCCTCACCTATGAGGATCTGCACCTCTGTCAGTATGATATATGTATGATGCCCACAGATAATGATGTCCACAGATAATTACTGAGACCTATAAGTGGGCCAGTCTGTACTTACATAATACATGAAGCTGTCTCTCTCTGGAGATCCACTCAGACTTGATTGAGTGCTCTCTGGAAGAAGCCTGTGGATTAGTTCCCTGAGAACGAGGATGCTGATTGCTGATGAGAGGCTATTCCTCCTCTGCATTTCTCTGGGGATGGAGGACCGCCCACCCAGTGTGAGCCTGGGTGCAGTGTGCACTCGTCAGACGAACCTTTCTACCCGACATCGGAGTGCTACTCCAGTTCATGTACAGACAAATAAGAGACTTCCTGAATCTGAAGAACTTTCCTATGGGGAGATGCATATTTTTGACTGAGTGTGTGTGTGTGTGTGTGTGTGCATAGAGAGAAACAGAGAGAGATTTGATGGTTGCTACAGTGTGTGTGCACAAGCCCAGACCTGCTGCATTGGCACTCCCATGTGTATCTATCAGTGAAGTGATAACATATTGTCTCTCTCTCTCCTCTCTCTCTCTCTCTCTCTCTCTCACACACACACACACACAAAGACAGATGGCTTCTTTCTCTTTCTTTTATTGGCCCACACAGAAACACAGACTCACTCTTGGTCCTTGCCCATGCATACACACACACACACACACTGAAACTCTCTCTCACAAACACCACACACACACACACACACACACACAGTCACTCAGTCCTTCACTCTGTCTCTGTTCCTTCTGCCATCCACAAACTGGTTCTTCCCCTTCTGAAGCTGTCATTCTCCCTCTCTCTCTCTCTCTCTCTCTCTCTCTCCCCCCCCCTCCCTGTCACAGCCAGTGAGATCAGGTTACTGCGTGTTCACACAGCTGGTTTTTCCCAGCCCAAAGCTGGGCTGTCACTCATGCCACTACCTGGTGATGACTGAAGACACTGAGTGACGCATATATGATTTAAATGCACACAGATTAAATACACATAGACGGTTATACTGCCTAACCGTCCCCATGCTGGGAGCAGCAGACCACAGCCGCGTAGCGCATTACCAGATACTAGAGTTCTAGAGGTCTCATCAGGGGGCTTCTGCTCTGGACCTCTGACTCCATAAAGGACACACAAAGCACATATCGCTTGATCTGAAATAGCGGCCAGATCTGACTGACCTTTTGACCGCTGCTCAGGTGAAGGCAGCTACTAGCTAGGCCAAGACATTGCATTAGCTGGCCATGCTCATGCTTTTGTGCATACCTGCAGAAAAAAATGGTCCAGGTGAAAGTTAAAGTTTCAGAGGGACTTGCACGTAGTTCATTAAAGTTTTGCATAAGCGCTGAGAGCTTCAGCCATCCTGTGTGATTCCAGTGTGTGTGTCTAAGGGTGTCCTTCCTGAGGTCTTGCTCCTGATACAATTGTGCACTGAGACTCAGTAGTGAAGTAAATGAACGCTCAGGTCGAACCGCCAACTCTGCGTGACTCTGCTCCAGAAGAGTGCACGGCTAAGTGGTCTGCGCAGCCAGCGCTCGTCTGAAAGTCTTGGATTGGTTTGCGTACTCTAGTAACATGCACTGAAACCTTTTGGCTTTTTTTTATTCCTCTCCATAGCAGTTTTATGTGCATGGCAGTTAAAGGTGTTCTTAAGCACATCCTTTTGCTGGAGTAGTCATTTATGGATGGAAGTTGCACGCTTCTAAAGTAACTACGTCTAATGTTTTCCCCCCAAGGCCCTCAGTCGAATATCAGCCTCTCATGCATGTTTTGACACGGAAAATGCACTGCACTCACCACTCCAGCGGTTCTGTCATGGAGCGTAATTGTTGCAGCTGCGAGGCGGAGTGACTCCTGCTCTGTTTCTTCATGCACGGCTCATTCAGATTGATGACTCAGTGCAAAATGGAGTGTAACGTTTGCTGTTGCTTCATATTACACGCCGAAAGAATACGACCTTTTCTCAACCGCGTGAGAGCGTTTTTTAAAGCAAGTTACATTTTTTTTTTTTAAATACGGGCTTCACTTGAATTTGTCTGCGTGCATGCACGTGTGTATACTTTGATCTGCTTCATCTACTTTTTTTTTTAAAGCTAGAAAAGACACTTGGCAGGGGATTTGTCCTCCTGCTAGGTCAGTCTCATGCCACACACACACACACACACACTGCTCTGTGGCTGCTGCAGGCTGTAAGCAGCTGGGTAGCTCCTGCCCACCCAGGCTGGTGTAGGGGTGTGTGTGGGCGTTTGCCAGGCTCGGCACTGTCTTTGTGGGGAGGCGAGTGTCTCCGTGTGCCTTCTCCAGCACCTGGCAGCGTGCCCTTCAGCTGCCCAGCGCCAGGGGGCCCAGTGGGGCACTGCCATCCTCAGACTGGGCATGCGGCCATGCCGATAATGCCCCTCACTCATGCTCCATCTGCAGGCCTCTCTCTCTGGAGGTCCTGCATACTGATGGATGGGGTGGTTCATCTATCACCCGCTGACACTAATGTCCGCTGTCACACTAAAGGACTGGGCCATCAGGGGGGCTTCAGTCTGAATGGCCTTTCAGGGGCTGTTTGTATCAGCGTGTCAGTGGGAATGATTTTCAGCGTGTGATTTTAATTTCGTAGGCTGGGACGCCTGTCCTGTAATAGAAGTACCTCGTCGGTTAGAGCAGCAGGACTGTGCTGAAAAATTTGGTTGCTGATTACAGAAACCAAATTACCAAGACTTTTTTTTTCCCCCCTATGAGAATCTATTGTAGTGCCAGCTACATCTAGGAGGCAAAGAGGAGCTTGTTTGAATAAATTGCTTACAGCACTCTTAGAAATGGATGTATTCTGTAGTACATAAACAAAGTGAACAGCAGCATTAGTGTGGTCTCCTTGGCATCAACGGTTTCCTGGGAAATCCCTGCACATTTCAGAGCCGTCTTGCTGTTTTCCTGTTCAACCTGTCATCCGCTGAATATGTCGTCATGTGAAGACGCAGAACGGTTGCAGGCTGACAGTTCCTGGGGAAGTTCTCTGGAATTCCTCAACATGCCACGGCACATGTCGCCTGATGCCTCCTGTGCGGATTCTCCTTTCTCCATGGAGAGGGGTGTAATGTCCAGCTCCCCAGCAGACATTTGACATTTTACCTTTACATTTTTTTCACTTGGCAGACGCTCTTTCCAGAGCGACTTGCAAAAACACCAGCGGTGTATCTGCCTGGCCAGTAATGCTCTCCGAAAAGCCAATACTGGAATCTCTGGTCAGACCTGAACCATAGTGATCAGTTTCTGGCCCACTGTGTTTTGTGCATCTCTGAACTGTGAGCTGTTTATTAGGGGGGTGTGCGTGCGGCCACGCTTGCATGTGTGGTATGCATGTGTGTTGTGACAAGTAGTTGTTAAGCACTTTCTTTTGCCTTTTATTTTTTGTTTCTTTTTCAGAGTTCTTGGCAGAGGAGACTGCGCTCTTCTGCTAGGTCTCTCATACCCCACGCCTCGTAGATCTGATCTGGGATCAGTGTTTACCCAACTCTTCGCACGCCAGTCTCTGGATGTGCTGCTTCATTTGCTCCTTGTGCATGACCTCACCGTGACCCGTGTTGCCAGGGCAGTCTGCAGTCGTACTTCGGGAGGGATTAAAAAAAAAAAAAGAAATCTGACATGCTGCCATACCACAGTGAGGAGCACAAGAATTGGGTCCCCTCAGTCGTCGTCAGGTCTTTATTTTCCCCTCGAGTGCCCTTCAGTAGAATTAACCGCCCTCAAGAGTCCACGACCTCTATGTAGTGAGTGCAAAACTCCTGCTGCCAAGTGTGATTCCCACAGCCGTAGCCTGTTGCTGTAGTCCCACCGAGGGCCCTAAAGCGCCTGGCCGGAGTGAGAGGAGCTGGAACTGAGCACTGAGGCCCCGTCTACGGGCCTGGCCCTCCTCACCAATGGGGTGTGTGTGTGTGTGTGTGTGTGTGTGGGTTGTTTTTGATTTTGTGCAGCTGTGCAGTGCCTCTGTGCTTTTGGGTTGAGAGGGTGCTTTGGGGGCGGGGCTTTCTGTTCCCTCCACAGCTTTGACCACATGATGTTGTTGTCAGCTGATCCATGTTTGTTTGATCTTCGTGTCATCTTAACTCTGACAGAACAAGCATGGCCAGAACATGGCCAGAACTCTCCTCAGGACTTTTCAGGTGTGTGTGTGTGTGTGTGTGTGTGTGTGTGTGTGTGTGTGCGTGCGTGTGCCGTAGTCCAAGGCTGTCTCCTTTACCTTAGGGCTGCCCTCATCTTTTGTAGCTGTCAGACTTCTTCAAAGCACGTCCATCAGCACAGCAGCACCACAAACCCCTAGACACGTGCTAGCAGTACCATGAGGGAGTCTGCACACGAGAAGTCAAGTCGTGGTTCATGTGTAACGTTTATGAATGAGGGATAATCTCATGCACTGATCACGTTACACTGAACTGATTTTTGCTTGTTTGTTTTTCTGTTACTGTTTTTTGTTGTTTTTCTGCAGTGTCTGCTGTTTACAGTGCATGCTCGTTACATTAGCATAGGGTGGAACAGCTGTGGTCCAAGGCAGATGAAGGGCACTGGGGTGGGAGTTTCACCTTGTCTGCTACAGGCTAGCACTGTTTACTCTTATTCCATGCAGGCCTAATTTTTAGAAGCCGTTTCTGTTGTGGTTCTGTTGGAGCCGAGCCGAATCGAGGCCGACCCAAACTGCTCTGCTGCTTACTTTCACATTTCACTGTCCGGACAGATGAGTACGTCTGTCTGTGTGTGTGTGTCTGTGTGTGTGGACGCAGAAGGGGGGCGAGGTGTTTACCTAGTGCTTTATGGAGATGAGCAGCTGGCGCCGACAGGTGGGCGTGGCCTGTGCTCCGCCCATGGCGTGATGGGGGCACATGTTCGGTTAAAGTGAGGCGGGTTCACTCTCAGCCCCCCGTAGCAGCGCAGCCTCAGTGCCCTTTCTAAGAGACACGCCCCCCCCAAACCCCCCGCCCCTCCCCACCCACATGCCGCTCCGCTCCACCGGCCACTTCTAACCCAGGACTGGGCTGATGAAAAACAGACATGATTCCTCTGTGTTTACTGCTGTTCTTGACCGCACTGTGCAGTCACTGGCTACTGTTCAGGCCTCCAGATTTATAAGCAACATACTCATTACCTCAGTACATTGCCAGTGTTGGAGAGATCAGGGCAGTTTTTGCTTAAACCTAATTCAAGACTGAAACGGATCCTTTCCTGTTGACGGCGGTTCACTTCCTACCCAAGCACCCTCTCTAGGGCTGTAATCCTCTCTGAGGGGCTCTGCCATAGTTGCGGTGTCACACAGAGGACTCGGTGCCAGTGTCCTGATGCTCCCGTCACTGGAGCTGCCTCTTCCTCACCTCCAGCTTTGCTGAGTCATGGTGAAGACTTCCTGTGCGTTTAGTTCGCCGATCTCTCACTGCAGGCAAAAGCTGTTTGATGACTCAGTGGAGGCAATTGGTGTTTTATTACTGAGCCCCCACAAAGCATACACACTTTATTACACATGAACACTCACACACACACACACACACACACACCCCCCGTCCAACCAATACAGTGTCTACTTTTTACATTTCGATTGTGGACCACATGTTGCTGGTATTTTCATTTATTGCAAATTTCACACTTTAAGGGGAAAAAAATCTGAATGTCCACATTTCCAGGGCAGTGGGAGTTTCCTATCTTGGACTGCATAGATGTGCATATTCAAATGCACTATTGGCTTTAGCTATTTTAGTCAGACACCCCATATGAGTCAAACTGCAGACAATACACTGAGATTTTTTGGACTGTTATGGCCTGAAGCAAAGAGATACAGTTCAGCTCCAGAGTTCACACATACAGACACACCGCACACACACACACTAAAAGCCCTTGTCACTTTAGAAATTAAATTTCAATAGGCCTTTTCTTCCTACTCAGTTAAGTACTGGAATAACAAGTTCCACCTCACACAGAGGTTTGCTGGGACTTAGTCTGCCGGTTATAGTGGACACACGCCTCTTTTATGCCCACACACGCGCACACACACACACACACAAATCACATGGAAAACATAGCTGATTGACGTGTGTTGATCTTAATGGTGAATTGGTAAAACTGCAGGGACTACGTGTGTCCCTGTCGTCTCCCCTCCACTGTGAATCCCTGAGGAGCTGGATTAGGTTCGCCCTGCTTGTGCTGCACCTCCTCCTGGCGTCCCCTGCCTTTCTCCTGCATTTGGCAGGCCCCTTTGTGTCAGCATGTGTCTGTGTATAGTTACTGTGGGTGTGTGAGTGAGTGTGCAACTGTTCACATGTGTCCAAGCATGTCCTGCATGTTCTGTGCACTGTGGCCGGTGCGTGAGTGTGCAGTGTCTTGCACCTGTGCGGGACAGCCCTCTCCTAGTCCCGCAAACCCCTGGCAGCAGCAGGACGCATCCTCACGCTCCATTCTAGAAGGCCTCTGCCTGCCGCTAGTCGACGGGGAGTGAAACCCTAGCACAGTGACGCGCTGCCGTGATGGGGCGGGGTGGAAAGTGGGGCAGTTACTGTGGGAGCGCTGAGCCGGGCTGTCTGCGCCCCCGCCCCGATCCCTCGCCACCAACACACACTCACACACTCTCCCCCTGCTCTGCTGCGCCGGACTCGGGGGGGATGTACCTCAGGGACCTGAGGCGCTGTCCATACTCGTTAGGCCGAGATGTGTGTCTGTGCCAGAAGCCAGCAGGGACAGGTTTCAAAGGTCGGCCCAATGACGACATGGATGAATAGTGCAGAGACTGAGCATCTTTAAACAGCAGTCTGCATAACCAGGTCAAAGGTAGAGATAAAGCTTTATATCTACTGAATGCTGAAACAAAAGAAAGCATTAAGTTAGGATTTTGGAGCTCTTGCAGGTCAGTTGGGCGAGCATGGTAGCAGAATCACCCAGCTCAGCGGGTCCATTCCACAGGAAGATGCGCATCGTCGTACCGATAACTGTGCAGTCTGCTCTGGACAACAGCACCTGTAACATGTCTGAAATAGAGAGGGGTTGGCTGGAATCTTAATGACATTTCTATACTGGACCAGTGATTAAATGCTCTACTCCAGCCACCTGTAGTTTTACACATTATCACTAGCCAGCAAGCAGAAGTTATTAGTGACATCAGATGGACATTACAAAATGAAGTGTTTGAACAGATCTCCAAGCTCTTTCTATGGATGCCGAAATAACCTGAACGGGTGTTAATAGCATATAAATGACCCGAATGGATGTTAATAGCATATAAATAACCTGAATGGATGTTAATAGCATTTGAAATGACCCGAACAGGTTTTAATGGCGCAGATCGCAACAACGCAGTCCCTGATTTGTTCCGGTGAGCGTGTAGGACCGTGCTGTCCTTTCGGTCTGAGCCGCTCGCTCTCGCACGCTGCTCGCGTAGCACCACATGTGCATCTCTGTTCACCGAGTGCACTTCCCTCAAGGCTCTGCGCTAGGGTCTGTTTTCCTTGGCTCGGTCCGAATCGCCGTCTGGCAAGTGTGACTCGCACTTCTGAAATGGGAACCAACTGAGGCGGACTGGGCTGGGAGCGGTCACGTGCGGTCGCTGGGGTCCGGCCCGCCCACGCCGCTCTCTCGGACCACGGTGGAGCCGCTCGGAGCCGCTCGGGCCCGTGTGCGCGCCGTGGATAACTGAGGCTTGCAGCTCGGTTTGCTCTGCGAAACTGTGGCCGATGGTTACAGTTGTGATCTGTTCCTCAGGATGACATGCTGCAGGGTTTGTAGTTATGTTGTGTGCATCAAATGCTGTTTATGTGAAGAGAGGCCAGATGGATTTGGATAGCTTTGAATATACAAATCTACTCCTCATAAGTGCTACTATAAAGGTGGTTTGGAGCTGTTAACTTTTCAAATCAGTGCCCGAAAGCTTCTAAGTGTATTTGTGTCTTTGGTTTTTCTTCAGTTTGGCCCTGATGTAGATATTGGGATAAAGAGGTGATGGTCGTGCTAAAGGTCGAAGGTTAGCTTTGCAGTGCAACGTGTTGAGAGCCCGTGGTCAAACAGACGGAGCGTTCTCAGGGGACCGACTTCCCAGCTCACCTGGCACCTGGAGGAACTTCCTCCACGGGGTGCTGATGGGGGGTTGTAAAGCCATCTCTCCTTCCAGGTGTGTCGCTTTGCTTCGGGCGCTTGACTGGGCCAGACAGCCTCTGCTCTCACCGACGTCCCTGCCCAGGAAGCGAATGGCGCCCCCTACTGTTTGGGGGAAGGCATGCGCTAATGACCCATCGCTGGTGTCTTGCCTGCTACACGTTGCAAACATAGCTGCAACACTAGCGGGCATTTCACACTACGCACAGACGTCATCTGTAAGCCAAACAAGCTGGGACCACATAGCGGTCAGGCCTGGTCCGGGAACGTGTCCAGCGCAGCGGCCACTGCGCATGGTTCTTGGGAAGCTTTATCAGCTCACGTCGCTCTTCTCCTAGATTCCTTCACGGTGGTTAAGCATTCAGCCCCTCCCCCCATTTTCTCTTTCATCTTTTTCCTGGCGATTCCCGACACGACGGCCCGTGTCTTCACACCACAGACGGACTGAGATGGTCTGCAGTATGTTAAGTGTCTTAATTACACACCACACTGGATTTATTCAAAGGGACACTTATGAGATTTAAATGAGTTGGTGCTTCCATAATTATCTCAGCATCTTGTTTGCATGTGTGGGTGGTGCGGTGTGCTCGGGGGAGCAGACGTGTGGCGTGTCTGTGGACCGGAGGAGCTGCGTGTTAGCAGGGTGTGGAAATAAAGAGCTGACACCCCATGTGGGCCGTCGCTGTTTTGCCAAATGCTGGAAATCAAAATGTAACCTATTACACAACTGCTCCATGGGATCCAAACTGATTTAAATGTGGTTTAGATCAACGTGTTGCTTTTCTAATGTGTACGTGTGTGTGTGTGTGGGGTTGGGTGATCTCAGGTCATGCATGTTTTCAGTTTGTCACCTCTGAGCTGAATCAGAGCTGTCGCTGTCAGGACAGAGTGGTGTGTTGTGGCCACGCCCCTTATTGTGATTGTGGGTGTCATGTCAAGGATCGTGTGCAAGATGACATAAGTGGAGTCTTTCCTGGCTGTGTAATGTGATCTGATGATGAAATGGGAACGATGGGGAAAGTTCATTGTTTGGTTAACTGATTATTGTTTGACTTCAACTGAATTTGTCATCGTTATGGAATTCTGACTGTTGCATGATCCATATTCCTCACACCAGAGGTGGAGAAAAGGACACGCACTAGACACAGATAAATCTCCCCACTTCACCATCATAACAGGTGGAGTGACGCGGCATGGACAATGTAAACATTCAAACGGGGAGGGAAACCTGCAGTGGAGGAAACAACACCATCAGTAATGAGTACACAGGCAATTTATATTTAATTTGTATTTTTAATTTTTTCTTGATCACAACTGAAGAAATGTGCAGTTTGAATGCCCAACGTTCACCTGTCTGCCGTACTCTCACCTGTGCTGTAGCCCCCGGGCAGCGTTACAGCCCATTATGGTGATACCTGCTCATTTTGATGACAGTCTGTTTAATGTGTTGTGTGTAATGTGGGTTTTTGCGTGTACAACCATTTATCTGAGCACCATGAAGGGCTCCGCTAGGAAGATGCACGGGGTGTGCTGCACGGGGTGTGCTGCACGGGGTGTGCTGCACGGGGTGTGCTGCACGGGGTGTGCTGCACGGGGTGTGCTGCACGGGGTGTGCGGCATGGGGTGTGCAGTAGGGGGTGTGCTGGTGAAATAGAAGAATATGTATATGGCTCTCAGATTTGGCTTCCACTGTTACACTGCACTGTCCTTAAATGTTTTGTGGTGCATATTGTTGGTGTATAATGTAATATATAAAATATATATACAATATAATAACTTAGATTCTTTTTTTTTTTCATGAGCTTCGTTTTGGTTCATGTTATGATGTCAGCGCTCACCTGGACTTTTAATTCAAGACTAGACTTTTAATTTGTGCTTACTAGATATCTCTCTCGACGTCTGCACCATGAGACACTTTTTGGAACGATTGCTCCATTCAGGGAGGCCTCCAGCTGACTCTAGCCTCCCCCCAGACCGGAGCTCCTCCTCCTGCTCTCCGTACTCCAGCAGAGCTGTGGGAGAGAGGAGGCCAGGCTAGCCTGTGGTGTCTCTGTGAAGGTTAACCCACAGAGAGGAACGCAGATATGTCTGCTGCTCCTTTTCCAGGGCATAATACAAACTGTGCTGCTCCAGTACAAACACCGCAGCTCCAGCGTTGTCCTGTACAGATGCCGTGTCCAGGGCTGACGCCAGGCTCAGCTGACACGTGGGTTTGTCACTGTTTTGGGAAGCTGCGTTTGCCGGATGTGTGGAATTTATCATTCCCTCGCGAATTGAATTGGGATCTGTACAGTCCACAATAGAAATGGAATTCCATTTAAACACACACACTGTTGTTTTACCTTGACTATAGTTTATGTTCTTTTATGCCCTAATTGGTCAGTGGTTTTCCATGTTTTACTGATTTCTGAGGTAGAATTCCCACATAAGCCACACTGTTATTTTTCAACTGTGTGTGTGTGTGTGTGTGTGTGTGTGCGCACCATGGTAGAGAGAGCTCTGTTTTCATTCAAATACTTCTTGCATTTGTCACTTTATGTAACAAAACAATTTCAGAACAATAACCATAAAACACTTGTTAACACTTGTTAATAACATAAAACACTCAGGACAATAACACACACACCTCTCAGCATTGCACCGATGATCATAGCATATCGGATTCGTGAATTCTAGTGTAATTAACCTACACAACAATTAGAGCAAACGACAGAGGAGGTAGTGAGTTCAACAGCGAGGGTGAGAACAGCGAGTGTAGATTTCAGTATGCCTATTCTCCATGAAGCAAGCTCTCACTCAGAGTAGCGCATTGTCCCATCTTCATCATCATCTTCTTTTTGCACAGTACTTTATGTTGGGGACGAAATACTTTACTTTAATCTTACAGAGACAGACATGAAGTCTTTCCCGCTACATAACATCATAATGCAACAGCTTGGTGAGAACATTATACATAATGACTTCGCACGCCAGCAGGCTTGTGTGTAACAGGAACAGGTATAAGGGAGATGCTAGTTTTAAGTCTAGCCACACTGATTGCATTTACTTGTTAGCAGTTAATTAGTTAACCATTAAATCTTCTCTCAGACTGCAAAGTGGAGCTTTTCCTGTTTTAAAACATCTGTTTGAAGTCAGCTCCTTAACGAAATGAAGTTCTTAACAAGATGTATCCTTCATCCTGATGATGAGGATGGATACACACCTGCACACCTTCATGAGGTGACTGACTAGTTCTCAAACCCATAAGCGGCAGGAGCTGGTCTCACTGGGACCTGCACCCCCTGTCTGATGTTCACTCTGAGAGTGAGATGTCCGAGAGATGGCACGGCTACACCGTCATCCATGAATCACTTACAGCCCCTGATTCTGGACATTCAGCATTATTGTATCTCAGTAACCAATAGTAACAGCAGATGTGCAGTTTGTTGTAAGAGTTAGACCATACGGCGAAACGTCGGGACACACGGAGGACTCGAATTTTCGCATTCCTCTCATTTTGGTTGTAACCTCCTTTGTCTTTTTAAATAAAAGGCGACAAAGTTTTATTCAATAAAGGGATTTCAGACTCAACACGGGATTTTATTCGACCTCTGAACACCAGGGATTCTATAGGACTTACATTTCAAGGGGAATCCAGGGAGCCACAACAGGATGATGAGAGCAGGACAGTGTGAACGACGCATGACACGTGTGAACGACGCATGACACGTGTGAACGACGCATGACACGTGTGAACGACGCATGACACGTGTGAACTACGCATGACACATGTGAACTACGCATGACACATGTGAACGACGCATGACACGTGTGAACGACGCATGACACATGTGAACTACGCATGACACATGTGAACTACACATGACACATGGTCTAACAGTCCAGCTGGTGCTACACGAGCATCACAGTTATGGACAGCTTAAAGTTTTTGTGTTTTGTGAAAACAGGTTTGTGTTCTTGGATCTCCGCTGCACTGATCACTTTTTTTTATACACAAGGACTTGTTTCTTGGCAATCTTTCATTTATGGAAAAAAGAAAAATGGTATTTTGAGCCAAACCACCCATTTCAAGGGTATAATTAGATCTCAGTAGAATCATTGCTTATAAAATATTGAAAATCAAATCAGGCTTTTGACGGTATCCAGAACGGATTGGGCTGCTGGGTTATTTAAGGTCATGAGGGCAGTGGGTACGGAGTGCGTTTCGCACCTAGTGCTGTTCACCCTGGTAGTTCTGAACCTGTGACCTCACGGCACTTTTTTGTGAAATACCAGTGAACTGAATCATTGTGTATGCAGAGCTAAATCCTCCACCGCTTGTTTCTGAGCAATTTCACACCTCGTCAACTAAGAGGCTGCCTGAAATGGTGCACAAAGAGATGATGATGTTATCTCACACTTGAAACTGTCTGAGGACCAGTCTGTGCATGCCTGCGTTGCCTTGGGAGACGGTGGGCACCCTCCCTCCCGAATCGGCAAAGACGGAACAGAACAGGTCTGAGTCTCCGCAGACCCCGTGCCCTTCCTGTGCATCTGGCAGCATCCGCCTGTGAACCGTGGCTGAGGAAGCATACAGCAGCTCTTACCCCAGCAGCTCTTACCCCAGCAGCTCTTACCCCAGCAGCTCTCCGCCCTGTGTCGGGCAAGCCAACACAAGCTCAGCCATTAATAAACACTGTGCCGCCGGAAGATCACGTCCGTCAACACCTTTTTAAAAGATCTTTGATCTCAAATTAGCACGTGTGGCGCATAGTGGGGTTGTGGAGAGCTTGGTCCTAGCCCACATCTGCTGGCAGTGTGTGATGTAAGCAGAGTATCGCCGCTCTCTCACGCTCGGGACGAGATTGTCGCTCTCGGCCGTCCCTCTCACGTCTCTCTCATCTTTTCTCTCTTTGCTGTGGCAGTAACATTACTTTGATATGCTTAATTAATCAGTGGAGCCCACGTCATGTGCAGAGTTTTTTCAGAACCAGCAAGCACTATTTCACCATTTCAATATTTCACCATTTCAATATTTCCATCCCTTTGTCCATCACTACTCTTTGTGTGTGGTCTTATGATTAATGATGATTAGATGAACACCTGCATTCTTCAGTGTTGTCTAAAGTCACTTTCGTCTCTGATTAGCAGATCAGATAAGAGATGTGCAGTAATGATAAGAGTGATGAAAGGATGATTTAAGATACTTATCTTGTCTAAAGGACATCAATACAAGGTGCTATCGTTTCCAACCTTGAGAGACGTTTCACAGTGCCCATGTGCTTGGTTCAACATGTGCACGGGTGTGTGTGTGTGTGCATGCGTGTGTGTGTGTGTGTGCATATATATACGTGCTCATGTGCATGAGTATGTGTTTATCTTCCTATATGGTCGATGTGCACATATATATATATATATACTTTCTTCGCCTCAGGTTCACTCCCACTGCACCACTTTGATCTCTGCTGTAACCTGATGCATCACATGTAACTTAAGTCACAATGCTTAACAGTAACACTTGGCAGGATAATGGCGTGGTTGTGAGGGGGGGAAGGGTTGGCAACTCTTTAGTGTTACACATGACGGAAGTTTCTGAACAGATGACAGCGTTACTTCACCAGAGTGGGTGTCCTGCAGAGACCAGTGCAAGGGGATGTCGTAGAATCCTCAGACAGACGGCGAGTAGTCGCATGGTAAAAGTTACGATTTTGCGGTAATCTTGTGTACTTGATAACACCTGGGATCCCAGGTCCTCCATAAGAGAAGAAGTCTTGTTCTTAGGATGATGCCACAGAAAATGGTGTCATCCCCCCCCCCCCCAAATGCCATCAGAACTGTTGCCACACATCCCACAGCAACACTGCATCGATGGTCCGTGATCAGGTGAGGCCGAGGTTGAACTTCTTGGTAACTGTGGAGAGTGTTGTGCTTGGAGGAAACAGCCCTGCACAGCATCACCAAACCCTGGAGCCAGCTGAGGCTGGAGGAGCAGGTATGATGGTGAGGGGCTGCTGTGCTGCTTTAGTCCCCGAAGAGCCCAGCGAGTTGCAGCTTCCGGCAGGACGTTGCGCCGCAGAATCGCAGCGCGTCTTCTATGCTTTAATCGGTGTAGTGCAAGGCTCAGTTCTGTACCGTCATTAACGTTGGCCATGATGACATAACTGGTGAGACGTGCTGTCCAGGTGAACCCTGTGCACCTGGAAAAGATGCTGCTGAAGTCAGGTGCACGGTTCTCCTCCGAGCTGACGTCCAGAGCAGACCACTTTGTAGGGCTGATGCAAAGACATCATCTTAGAAGGAGATGAACCATTTTTGAAGAACCACTTCTCCAACCAAACCAATGCTTTTATATACAGTTCTGTGTGCGGTGAACTTCTTTGGCTGTCATCCTGTGATCAACTGTTGGTAATTAATGGCTTTGGGTAAGTAATGGATTCGGATGGGACGTGTGGTCTGTATTCGAGACTTAACGGCTGGACTGTGTTATTTGTTTCCCATCGCTGTGCTACATGAGTGGATGGTCTTTGGGACATTCCATTCAGTGTGCTGTTGGAACTAGCTAATGTGCTAAAAGTTTCTAAAGGGTGTGTAAGTTCACTGAACTCCACTTCCCTGGATTAATGTTTCTATTTAGGGGGAGTTGGGCAGGCAAAAGCCCTGCTCCTCGTGCACTTCTACCCCCCTGTGACCGGTTCACATATCCCTAATTCTCTTTCTGCTCTCTCAGCTGAAACTAGTCCTGTTAGCTCAGTTCCCACAGCACATGGGAGCTCTTGGGCTGTCTCCTCAAAATGTTAATACTTCATAAATAATTAAACCACGTGCCCACCTTTGCCACATTATGGTTCAAGAATGTTTTGTTTCCATTTTAATGTCAATTTCCCTTCTGTTGGTGAATCCTGAAGTGAAGTGCTCTGATGTTAAATCCCTGGGCTCCTGCCACTGAGTTGGAGGAGGCTGGCTTTATTAGGCCAGGGAGATGGTCAGTGGTGCATGGAGGTCTGTTGCTGAATTTGTTTCCATATTCGCTGATTCTCAATGTGGCTTTGTGGCCAGAAAATGTCTTCCAGATACACTGGAAACTGGAATGAACTCGTTGACACTGCTCTTCTAAGACATCATGAGAAAAGATGTCTTCCTCTTCCTATTTCTGAGGTTGTTTTTGGCCAATTTATCGTGAGCTGCCAGAGCTGTTAAATTCTTTCAGAATAGCTGCATGGGCAAAACGTCTGAGTTTAAAATGGCAGGGAAACTCATCAGAGGACAACGCTCTTAAGAATGATGGTAAGAGAATTGGGGTCCCTCAGAACTCAACCCAGACGACGACAGAGCAGGAGGTGAACATGGGCAGGCAGACAGTGTTCGTAATCTGTGGGCTGGGAGTTTGAATGGGATGTGAGGCAGAGGATGGAGACACGTTGGAAAAGAGCTCTCAGCAAAGCTTCTTGGACTTTGAGCTGCAAGCACTCAGTCCAGAGTCTGCTCTTAATCATCCTCCTCATCCTCCTCTTCTCCTGTGTCTAAGGCTGTGCCAGGGCAGGATGGATGATGGCAATGAGGTGTGTGTGTATGTGTGTGTGTGTGTTCAGATAACGGATTCCTCCAGTTCAGATTAGCCTAATATGCATGAGCCCTTCTAAGAGAACTCTAGCTGTGTTTGAGCCAGGATACTCAGGCCCCTATCATTTTTTGAGGGAGGTTTGTGTGTCTGCTGTCATCTGAGTGTCTGATCACTGTATGTGTGCGTGTGTGTGTATGTGTGTACTATATGTGTACTATATGAGGTCCTTAGGAATGCATTTCTGTTTATTTCATGCAGCAGGGTGGACAGGCTGTGTTAGGAATCTCATTCATGTCACCCTCTTGTGCACAGAGCACACAGCTCGTTACACTGTTCTCGCATGTTCTGACAGTGCTCAGTGTTCTCATGACATCTGATCTCTTGTGACGGCTTGAGGGACCCTCTCCTGTTGCCGGTAGCATCGAGGCTGCAGGAGGACTCACTATGCCTGCAGTCCCCGTGCAGAGGGCCACTTCTCCTGTGACCAGTGGGAGGGGCCACTTCTCCTGTGACCAGTGGGAGGGGCCACTTCTCCTGTGACCAGTGGGAGGGGCCACTACTCCTGTGACCAGTGGGAGGGCTGCTGCTCCTGTGACCAGTGGGAGGGGCCACTGCTCCTGTGACCAGTGGGAGGGGCCACTGCTCCTGTGACCAGTGGGAGGGGCCACTGCTCCTGTGACCAGTGGGAGGGGCCACTGCTCTTGTGACCAGTGGGAGGGGCCACTTATCCTGTGACCAGTGGGAGGGCCGCTGCTCTGCGTGGAAACCTGAGCAAGCAAGCTCAGTGCACCAGATCGCCGGGCACACAAAACAAATACACGCGAAAACTAGATGTATATTCGTTCCATGACTGATTACACTGCACTCAACTATCATACCGCCTTTCTGCATGTATTAAAAGGCTTTTTCCACACAGTAAAGTGCTCTGTCTCCACCTCTCTGTGCAGGACCCAGGTTACTGGATCCAGGTACACAGGCTGGAGCACGGTGATGGGGGCATCCTGGATTTGGACGACGTGCTGTGTGACGTAGCAGACGATAAAGACCGGGTGAGTGGTGTGTGTGTGAGTCCTGGCGATGCAGCCCCCGAGCTCTCCCTGGGACAGGGGCTCCCTGTGTGCAGGTGTCTGCACACGCTGCAGGAGCTTCACTGAGTCGTGCTCAGCTGCCCTCTACCAGGCTCATCTGTGGCTGCACTGTCCCGGCCGACTGGTAGGAGCAAGATGGAGCGAGATGCAGCAGGAGAAGGGCAGGCAGAAAATAGCTCCTCCCCGCCCCCCCTCCTCTCCTCTCCTCTCCTGATTGTTGGTTTGCTTGTTGTAGCTGGCCGCATTCCAGGAGAGTTTGACTGTGTTTAGTAATGGCCAGGATGCAGCTCATGCAGTGATGCTTATCTTATTACTTCCTCTTCTCATTTTCTCCCGGTTATTGTGTAGTAGGCCAGGTCCACATGGTGTGTGTGTGTGTGTGTGTGTGTGAGTGAGTGAGTCAAACAAGCATCATCACTTAAACATGGGCATTTGTGTGCTCAGTGTGTTGACTGAGCATGTTTCTCTGGTGTAAGCGGCTTAAGTGGGAAAACATCAGGATGATGTCATCATGCAGAAATGAACTTTACTGGTGTCATTGAGTCTGCTTTCCAGTACGTGTGTCCTCCCAAGATCACTCTAAGTGGTTAACCACTGTTCTGTCCTTGTAAGTCCTTCCCTCCCTCTCTCTTTCTCTCCCTCACTCTTTATCCTTCCCTCTCTTTCTGTAGTTCTCACATTTATGCTCTCTCTCTCTCTCTCTCTCTCTCTCTCTCTCTCTCTCCCTCTGTGCTACCTGCATTAATGTGCACATGCATTAATGTGAATAATGAATGTTTCTGGTGTTCAGTCCACGAGCTCATTATCCTGCCCGGTCCTGCTGGGAGCTAGCGTGCTAATAAGTTAGTGACTTAATCGGTCAGCGCAACTTCAGTTCCTCTCGTTGGTGGTTTGTACTTAAGTGGTTTCCTGCCCCAGCCAGCTGAAATCTGTCCCGAGTGCGCAGTCTGCTGCCGTTTAGGGCATTTGAAATATTTGAGGGCTGCAGTGTTGCCAAACGGATGCCCTGCTAGATGTGTGCAGTGCTAACCCTAACTAACCCTAACGCTAACGCTAACGCTAACCCCAACCCTAACCCTAGGCACTGGTGAGTCCACCAGCCTCCCCATTAGCCTGACAGTGGAGAAGCAGGCTAATTTGAAACCGCAGGATGTCACATGAGAGTTGCGGGACGGGTTGGATGCGTGTGTGACCCGTGCAGGAGGAACTAAGCTCCAGACTGCATCCACGCGTCCAGTGTGGGTGACTGCTAATGGTGAGCTCTTAGTCTGGCCGCACTGGGAGGGCGGCAGGCACGTCTGCTCACCTGGACTATTGGATGCAATCTTTTCATATTTAAACTGTTTTTTCCCTTTTTGTCTTTGGTGTGTAATGTTGGAAGATACTTTCACATGATGGTCAGAGAGGGGAAAGGTCACAGAGGCTGCTTTCCATCCTGTCTTAGCTTGTAACCAGCATGGATGTGAGGTCTATGTAATATCAGTGTCTATGTACTGTCAGTGGTGTGTAGGGTGACACAGGTGTGTGTGTGTGTGTGTGTGTGCGTGGTGGGGGGCATTTTTGAGAGCTTTTCTTCTCATCTTGCGAGTGGCAGGCTCTTATTTGCTGGGTGCCATGGTAACATTTCTTGTAGGACCTGAACACACACACACACACACACACCTGCATGACTGTGAGAGTTGCCTCTGAGGACTAGCCCACAGACCCCACACTCCTCCCCCTCATCTGCTCATCCCTCATCTGCTCATCTCTCTCTCCTTATTTTATCTCTCTCCTCTCCTCACACCCCTTTATCATCTCATCCCTCTCTCACCTCTCCACACACCACTTTATCATCTCCTCATCTCTCTCCTTCTCCATCTTTTCTCCCTCTCTCCTCTCCCCTTTTATCTTCTACCCTCTGTTGATTTCTCCTTAACTGCTCCGTCGTCTCTTGTCTACCTCTTGGCTGACGCTTGTGGCGTGGGTGCTGCTGCTGTGGGGTGGTGGGGGGGAGGGGGGTGGTGGGGGTGGGGGTGGGGGGAGGGTGGTATGCAGTAATTCAGGTCCGGCTGGCCAGGTGAACCACTCGCAGCAGTCCGGATGCAGCTCAGTGTGGCCTATTATGCCCTGTTGTTTTCGTATTGTTAAGTCGTTATCTTACTGGTGTGTGTGGGTTTGCAGGTAACCAAGTCCCTGGTTTTCACTTTGTGACTTAGTGAAAGCATTTTGCAAATCAATATGCCACAATATGAAAGGAAAGGTATTTTGTTTATCTTTCTTAGAGGAGCTTTACTCTGTACTGTTCCATATCGCCCTCTGTCTGCCATAGGAAGATATTACAACTCACAAGATGTTACAAGAGCTAACCAGTTTGCTGAATTATTTCCATGTCAGTAGTAATATCACTGGCCTTTGCAGCTTTACTGCAGTGCTAAATCCGATGCTGCTCAGCTGTCCTGAGTGCCTTATTCATTAGGCTGCGATTTGTCCTCACCATGGGAAGCCCTGCTGCTCCTCAGGGCGCAGCCCGAGCTTTCAGAGAGACGTCCTGCACACTGGAGGTCTGAAACGATGTAAGAGTCAGTGTGTACGGGGCAGGATGGCTTGTTGGGGTTTATTTATTTCTTTGTTTAATGAGTAAATGTGTTTAATGTGTTTCTCTCAGTGCACCATGCAGCTTTAATGGGAAATGAGCACAAGCAGGTACACACACACACACACACACACACACACACACACACACAGTATGGCATGTCACTATGCAGAGGTTACTCCTCTCTTCTGTTTTTGCTGCATGCAAGTGAACCTGTTGAACATCAGAGATACAAAGATCTGTGTCCCAAAGATCTGTCTGTCCTCCACGGCAAAGATAGTGGATGGTTTTGCTTGGAGTAGGGAGGCAGCAAAACAAGAAGGGGCACTAGAGTTCAGTATGACATCACTTCCTGCTCAGTTAAGATTAGCACAAAATATTCTCATGTAATATTTTCATGAGTGCACACTCTAGGGTAAGAAGGGGCTAAAAACTGCTGGGTCAGGTCTGAGGTGCAGTTGTAGTTTATTTTGGAAATAACCCCACAACTGCGCCCAGCACAGGTGGCGGAGGAGAGCCACACACACCCCCACTGTCCTGCCCCTCCTCATCATGCAGCTCATGGCTGCACGTCCCTGTCTGATCCCTTAGGCCGTGACACGCCTCCGCCCAAGAGCACTCAGCCTGGGAGACATGGGGACAGTGCCTGCTCTCTCCTGGAAGTGTCTGGGATTCTGGGGTTAAAGGTCGTCCCGATTGGAGTGGGAGTTCTGTCAGCGGCTGCTCCCAGTCCGGGTGTGTTCTTCAGGGGGATCTGTCACCACCCCCACCCCCCTCCAGGCTGTAGACCTGTTCATCTGTCCACATACTCAGGCCCAGCGTGTCACCGGAGATGTTTTTGTTCAACAGCTGTCAGGACATTAGTGTCTTCAGCCTCTGTTCTCTTTGGTGTAGATGGGTGGGGGTGTCTTAGCAGTGCTGACATTCACTCTGTTATTCCTATGTTTTTTTTTTAAAGTACTGCATTTGTTTTATTTGTTTTTTGTTACAAGTTTGATAGGGGTGCATGCTATTGTGTGTGTGTGTGTGTGTGTGTGTGTGTGTGTGTGTGTGTGTGTGTGGGTGACGGCGAGAAGAACACAGTGAGTGAATGAGTTACTTTGGGACTGCCAAGAAAATGTTTCCTGGACCACCTCTGAGTGCAGAGGAGTACAAAGTAGGATTTGCAGCAGTCTGAGCAGATCAACCAGACTGCTTCTTAATCCAGATCAGACAGACTGCTTCTTAATCCAGATCAGACAGACTGCTTCTTAATCCAGATCAACCAGACTGCTTCTTAATCCAGATCAACCAGACTGCTTCTTAATCCAGATCAGACAGACTGTTTCTTAATCCAGATCAGCCAAACTGCTCCTTAATCCAGAACATCCTGGTAGTTTTTGTTTTTAGGTAGTCAGGGTTTAATGTGTTTGTGAAAGCTACAGTGTCAAACCAGCCGTGAACTTTTGACTCAACAAGCTTCTGATCTCTGGAGAAGGTGAGAGGGAGGGAGGGGAGAGTCTGCGTGGAGCGTCTGCGTGGAGCGTCTGCAGCGTCTGCAGGGCGTGTCTCTCTGGCCACTCTCCTCGGTGCCTCTGATTGGGTCTGCTCTGTGTGCATACTCATGTACAGGCATGAGTAGGGTTTAAAGGGTTTATCTGTCTTCATTGCACTGCATGTCCACATTTATTTCTCCCTCTCCCTCCCTCTCTGATACCCTCATATGCATGTGACTGAGCTCAGGTCTGAGATGAAGGTTATCTAGGGGATTCAGGATTGCTCTGAGCTGCCGTCTCTCCCCGATCAGTTTGGGTTTGTCCTTGACGCGAAGTCACTGTTCTTGAAGGACATGGACTAAGTAGCAGAAGCTGTGGATGCCTCTGTATGGCACTGTATCTCTTCTACTGTGTTTAAAATGGGGCTTCTGTGTGGAGCTGTGTCCTTGCCCCTGCCTGCGTCTGGAGCAGCTGCAGTAGTTGTGTTACCCCAGTCAGCCGGGAGTCTTAACAGACTAAGGCTCAGTGATCCAGCACTGCAGGAAACCTGGGACTTCATTTGAATGGGATTGTGCTCGTACTGTATGATGGGCGCTGTGGGTACGTGGCCTGCCAGCTCCTCACTGCACGGTCCATGCCAGGTCGGGAGGAGGGTGGGTACGGAGGGCGGAGCTTCAGGTCAGAAGGTGGGCGGGGACAGAGGGTGGAGCTTCGGGTCAGGAGGAGGGCTGGTATGGAGGGTGGGGCGCCATGTCAGGAGGTAGGTTGGTATGGAGGGTGGGGCTTCGGGTCAGGAAGAGGGTGGGTACAGACGGTGCGGCTCCAGATCAGGAGGTGGGCGTGTACGGAGGGCGGGGCTTTGGATCAGGAGGTGGGCGTGTACGGAGGGCGGGGCTTTGGGGCAGGAGGAGGGTGGGTACGGAGAGTGGGGGCGCCAGGCCAGTCCTACCCATCCAACTTTTCCTCTACACACACCAACATCTCGACGTGTTCAGTGAGTCATTAAAACCAACACTGTGGCTGAGTGTCTCTGTTTAAAGTAGTAACGCTGTAAAGTGGTGGCCAGCCTCCCCGTCTCCGGAGATACAGGAAAACTCCCCCTACACTGCCCTGATACTCCAGTTACTTTCCTGTAAAGCGATGAAGCAGTTACTTGGTTCTGCTGGTGGAAGGAGAGGTGCAGTGAGGAGACCTTCACCACTGAGGCAGACCACCTCCACCACTCCTTCCCTCGCCAGTGAGTGCAGGCCTGAGAGGTGCGTGCGGGTGGTGGACCATGGAGTGTGTTCAAACCGCTGCTTGAGTTTACGGAGGGGATGTAGAGTAAGCAGCCTTTAAACACAACCTGAAGGTTTGCAGTTCCATTAAAAACTTGAAACGCATTGCACTGTGGGAAGGAAATGTGGGGGCACTGTGTAAATCACTGCAGCATGATTTATCTTTAGAATTATAATAACAGTGTGTGTGTGTGTGTGTGTGTGTGTGTGTGTGTGCGCGTGTGCACTCAGGACTGTGAGCCTCGCAGTGCATGCAGCAATTGTCATTCTTTCTTTCTTTGTGCACAACACACACATCTGCACACACAGTTAAGTGCTCCCTGGCCAGACTGTGGGCGTGTGGTTTTGGGTCACACACTTGGTGCTGGCGTTGGTTGGACAGGTTCTTTGTAAATGCTGGGTCCACCCCTGTTTCCCTCTCTGACCTCCCTTCCTCTCTCTCTCGCACGGACACGTCCTTATTCACAAGCTTGGGTAGAGGAGACCGTCGCTAGGAGGAATTGATTTTTTTTGCGCCATTGGTTTATCAAGTGGCGTTTAGGGGTTGTCATGGTGATCGGGAAGGGCCGGCATGCCATGTGATGGGTGATTCATTACTAAAATCACTGTTCTGAGGTCAGTATTTGCTGTATCTGGAAGAGGAGATATGCACTGACCCGCAGGTTTACGCTGATGCCATGTGGTTAAGGCCGGGCTGCTGTGTGCTGCCCTACAGTTTAGGGACCGTTATTTCTCCGTTACGTTTATCAGTGGTTCACTGCTGTGTGCTGTGAGTTATGCAACAGCATGCTACAAGATACAAGCAGCATTCTGACATAAAGGGTTTGCAGTGGCCCTTTGACCTTTGACTCCATTTTGACTCCCTCAGCACAGCAGCATGAACGTCTGTTGTACTGCTCTGCCATCTTGTGTCCATAGGGTGGAAGTGGTGAAGTGTGATCATGTGATCAGCAGCAGGGCACTGTGAGCGATTTGGCTGCTCTTGTTTCCACGTGAGCTGTGTGCTGCATATGGGTTGCGCACACACTCTCTTCCCCCCCCAATCGAGCTTTGTGTTGGTGAGGAAGCACATTTTAAGGTGGGACACAGCTTAGAAACAAAAACGATTTGAGAAATGTCAGCGTCCATTATAACTGTTAAGTGAAGATGCTTTCTAGCCAGACTGTGGTGTCGTTTGCCTTTGTTCATGTTATGTGCTTGCATGATTGGTGTGCAGAAAGCAACTATGTTCATGAGAGAGAGAGAGAGAGAGAGAAAGAGAGAGAGAGAGAGAACCTGATTAGACATGGCATTGGAAGGCATGTCACAGTGGGTTACCATGGTGACACGTGGACCAATAACTGTTCTTACAGTCTTCAGGCTGTGGCAACATGGCACAGTCTTACCACACCAGGCTGCAGGGGGTGTGCTCCACATGTGTACACACACACACACACACACACTGTAGAAAACTGCCCCTTCAGTTATGGAGATGTTTGAAGGAACTACTTTTCCTCCAGATGTATGTAAGACACTCTTTCCACTGACTGCAGAGTGAATCCTTTGAACACAGAAGTGCAGTGGTTCAGTTGTATGATGAAATGGAGGTCACCAGCTCCCTCTCCACATCTCCATGTGCCTCCCACATTGGGGAGCAAGGGGTTTAATGGCTTTTGTTAAATTCAGGAAATACAAGTGCAGATTTACAGGAGACTGCTTTTGAACAGGCTTCTGTAAATCAATGGGCAGAACATTGCAAGTACACATAGAATCTCTGTGGAGAGGAATCACTAAAACCTGTGTGTATGTTTGCTTTTTGCAAGTCTCTTGAGGGCAGTGAATTAAGATCGACCGTCAGTGATGGACTGAGTGCTATTATGAATTCTTGCCACTAGATGGCACTAGAACCAATAGAATGTCCCATTCTGTAAGCCTTATCCAGCCATTAGCGTGGACATTAGCATGTGAAGGCCTTACATTGTTACCTTGTGTATGGTATGTGATTCTGATTGGCTCTTGAAAGACCATGGAAGCATTACTATGGCAACAGTGCCAGAGCATTGAGGTGGCACCTGCGATACAGGAGCTCATACAGTGAGGTAAAATGGGCAATCCTAAACACGACTCTGAACAGCTGCTGCAGGGCCGTGAGTCTGACCAAACTCAGGAAATAATTACAAGCAGATTGTGTGTGTGTGTGTGTGTGTGTGTGTGTATGTGTATCTGTGTGTGTATGTGTGTGCGCGTACACATCCTTCTTTAACCTTTAAAGTAGGGAAATAGTGTTGGTTTTGTCTGTATGGAATTGTTTGTCATTTCTGGCTGTCTCTGTCTTTCACACACACGCGCACATACGCGCACACACACACACACACACACACACAAACATAACACAAACACACACTCTAAGGATAGCTCCTCTCAGGTGGAGAGGCCTGTTCATCTCCCCTGTCATTTAATCGATACAGTACTCCCTCTAATCAATGACAAGACTGGAGTCTTACATCCACACTCCCTACATAACTCTTTCTCCCTCTCTTTGTCTCTTTCTCTCTGTGACTCGCACACACACTCGCTCCTTCACTATCCTGTACACACACTTTCTGTTTTGTACTTTCTCTTTCTCTTTTTTCTCTCTCCCTCTCTCTCTCTCTCTCTCTCTCCCTCACCCTCCCCCTCTGTCTCTCAGTAAGTCTATCCAGAGAGTGAGAAGGGGGGAGGGGATTGGGTGAGTCATGTGAGAGAGGGGAGGGGTAGCTGTGGGGTTTGGGGTCTGAGGTACGAGATGTCACTCAGTAGCACAGTCATCACACTGAGGGTCTGGTTGTCTATTTGTGTATCTGTGTGTATGTGTGTTTTATCATGGTGTGTGTGAACAAGAGAGGGAGATAGAGAGAGAGGGAAAATGTGGGCCAGGAAGAAAAATCATCATGCTTCTGTCTCTGACATGACGACTTTTATTGGGATTGGAGTGAGTTGTTGGTGAGGGCCGTGGCAGCTGTGGGCTTTGGTTTCATGTTGGCAAACACACCCGCTCTCACTCTCTGATGCACATTCACATAAGTAGGGAGTTGCCCGTCACTCACGCGCTCAGTCATTCAAATGCAGTTGGAAGGAATGAACGAGACGCATCAAGAGCTGCGTGCCAGCCGCAGGTGGAGCAGGGAGGAGCAGGGAGGAGCAGGGTGGAGCAGGGAGGAGCAGGGACGCACGGTGTGTGCGCATGTGGTCTGCAGGACCAAGGACCCAGGGACTCCGAAGCTTAAACAAAAGGATGTTTACAATTGTTTTGCCCTTGTAGACTTGCCATTGTCTGGGAAAGTGTGTGTGCATGGTGAGTGTGCGCATGTGTGTGCATGCGCACGTGTGTGTGCGTGTGTGTGTGTGTGTGTGTGTGTGTGCGTGCCCTGAAGCAGATCAGAACTGCAGCATGGCCCCTCTTGGTGGCGTCCTGCGTCTGTAAGTTACTGTCTGGCTTGTTTCAGACCCCTGAACTCCACACTCCACTGAATTCAGCTGTGTTCCAGTGTTTAACACTTGGGGGCTAAAGTATGTTCAGTAAGCCACACCACTGTCAACTCTTTCTGCACCCTGTTCTGAGCCTTTATGACACTTCTGTTTACACGCTATAGTGTCAGTATCACAGGGCTGCTTGATCATTTGCACACATGCACCCAGGGCATGCACAGGGATGTGCACACAAACACACACTTCCACACACATCCATGCACACACGTGTATGCGCATGTGCACATACGCACGTACCCATACACACGTGTACACACACGTACCGTTAGATGGAAATGTGTCACGTGTCAGCTGTCAGCTTTAGTGGTGAAGTGTGCTGTTAGCAACGGTCTCTCTGACACACACACACACACATACAGACACACGCAGATAGGCGGATTTGGGTCAGGCACTATGGGTGCTCTTAAACAAAACTGACAGTCTAGGACCCCCCCTGCTGGGATCCCCTTTGGACATGGACACACACATGGACACTCAGACAGATACACACACACACACACACACACAAACAGGAATTCTGTGTACCTCACAAGCCCTCTCGTCATTGTACAACCGTCATTGCAAAGTTATATTAGACGTCTGTCTGTCACCAGTGGGCATTTACATCAGTCACCTTCATGCCAAGTTCTTCTTATTCTCTTATTCACTGATTCCTTTATTGTGTGCTGCTTTGGACTCAACACGATTGCAGAGGTCAAAGTCCAGTTTGAGTGTGGTGTAAACAACTGGAGCCTTTCTCCTCTAGAGGGCACCATTGCTCCATATCGCAGTTCCTCACCCACAGCAAACTTTCCAAACAACGAGGGCATCACAGAACCTGAGTGCACCGCTAATCAAGACACAAAGAACGCCTGTGTGATCTCTACAGATGGAAACCTGTATTTGGAATCAAAGAAATAGTGAGTTTGCGGGTAGAGGAAGGCGCATCATCGAGGGTTCGTCATCTGAGTGGCGCAAACACGCAGAGGGTCACGAACGGCGCTCGGGATGAGAATGTGAAAATGTAAAAGCGAAATGAAATAGGAGGATCATCTGAGAGAGATGGAGCGAGAACTGTAGAGAAAATACAGAAGGAAAGAGAAAGAGAGAGAAAAGAGGCATGTAGACAGTGACTGGGCTCAGTCCACTTAAGATTATCCAGGCCGCAGATGTGCCAGGTGTGCACATGTGTGTCCGTGCGTGTTGTATCAGAGTGGAGGAGATTGTATTGCTCTGACTACCTCAGCTAAACCAATCAGACTGCACCTATATGTTTTTGGAAAAATGAGTGCTAGGAAGAAATTGGTCGTTTGCAGACAATTTCTTCTCTTTGTTGTCCCCTGGGACTTTCTATCCTGTCCTGGTCAGTGTATAAGATCCTTGTGAAACTGTCCTGGTGTGCTGGTGTGGGCAAACCTCTCACCTTCTCTCCTGCAGGCCTGGGTTCTGGAGCCTGGGGCCTCCATCCTGTCTGGGAGCAGCAGAAACCCTGCACCACCTGTGCAGCCTCACAGCTGGAGCGCAGAGAGCAGGACCCTCCTAATCTCTACGGCACACAGGAGACTGTACTGCTCGCATGCCACTTTCAAAAATTGAAGACGCTTCTTCCAAACCATATCTTGGTACCCTTTTAGAAGTTCACCCCATTACGCCATTTGTGTTCAGTTGTGTGCAGTGTTTTGCTGTGTTATGATAGTTCATGCTTGCAAATCAAAGATGGCACAAAAGTAGGGTCCCGGGGAGTAGAGGCAGCCCTACCTTATCTGAGCTCCAAACAGATCCCATATTCAGCATTTAGAGTCAGCGCCACTCATGCAGAAATAGTTTTCACACACACATGCGTGCATGTGCGCACACCCACACACAGAATTGGCCTGGACCGGGGGATTATATTATGTGTGTGTGTGACTGAGATTGGCTGTATAATGAATCCTTGAGCTTATTTGAACTCCCATCTCATTTTTGAGACGGCTCAGTGGTGTGTGACTGCGTTTGGAGTGTGTGCGTGTACGTCTGTGTTTGTGTGTGTCTTTGAAGAAAGGCAACCTGACAGAACCCTTCACTTCAGCGCTAATGCAAATCTGTCAGCAAGGCTTAGACAGACACCCCCACCCCCCCGGTCTCTAAACCACCGATCCCTTGCCCTGAACCCCCCCCCAGACAGACCCCTTACCCCAGATCTGTCCTCCCTGCTGGGACTCGCCCCAATCCTCAGCCCCTGGGACGACAGTCTTACACCATAGTAAGAAACAGACTTGTGCCTTCAGTAAATAGAGAAGGTTTGAGTGAGAGAAGGGAGGAGGTACAGAGGGAGGGAGGGAGGGAGAGATGGAGTGAGGGAGAGCTGCTCCACAGGGCCTGTTCTGCCCCCACACGGGGCCTCCGCTCTCCCTCCCCTCCCCTCCCTCCCACCCTCCCTCAGGTTCTTCTGGGCTGGCCTCCATTTACAGGCGAGGTCAAGGTCTTCAGTCTGCTCTCCGCTTTCCATTAAAGCCACAATCAGCGACATCACTTACAGCATTTTAGTCTTTGT
The DNA here is from genome assembly GCA_020368025.1 of Brachyhypopomus occidentalis. Taxonomy (NCBI): domain Eukaryota; kingdom Metazoa; phylum Chordata; class Actinopteri; order Gymnotiformes; family Hypopomidae; genus Brachyhypopomus; species Brachyhypopomus occidentalis. Next base: position 2,675,906 of record JAGXOD010000009.1, on the reverse strand, counting down.
CAGATTCATTTCCTCATTGGTTTAATTTCTCATTGGTTCTCGCAGATCGGATGTTTTATGAGGCTTTTCACTCCATGTATAAACTACGAACGTGTGATTTTGAGACTCACAAACACCAGGGTGTTGAGGGAGCTTCTCAGAGCTTCTGTAGGTACTTTACTGTCGTCGTTTCGTGTTCAGTCCTTCAGGCTGTCAGAACTGTGCTGTGATGGCAGGTGGAGGTGTCCGTGCGGGTGGAGGTGTCTGGGGCTCTCTGCCCCTCTCTGTCGGTGGTGGGTGGATGAGTCTGGGCCTCTCTGCCCCTCTCTGCTGGTGGTGGGTGGATGTGTCTGGTGCTCTCTGCCCCTCTCTGCTGGTGGTGGGTGGATGTGTCTGGTGCTCTCTGCCCCTCTCTGCTGGTGGTGGGAGGATAGCAGGGCAGCTGGGGTAAACCGCGTGGGCGTCTCCGGTGCTCCTGGAGAGGGCGTTGGTCAGCAGCATTTCATCAGGCAGACTTTTGGCCTCTGTGCTTGAAAAGCAGAATATTTCTAGGAAGACACAAATAAAAATGCAGCAGCTACCTGGCTCAGCTCTGGATTCCACTGGGTATTTCTCCTAAAGTTAGAGGAGTGATCACATGGTGCTTTACTTACAGCCACTGACACCGCTGCTGTGATTCACACGTTGCCAACCCTCCCCAGATTAGTGGCTCCCGAGTTGGTGCTGCTTTGTTCTGTACAAAAAATGTTTGATTTTATTTTTATCACAAAATCAAACAGTACAAGCAATAATTATACACAATTATTATAAACAATAATCAATAATTACTGTTACACACATTAGGATAAACATTAGGCTAATGGTTTTATTACTTTGTTTATGTCTGGTGTTGACTGCTGTGGTTTTGTTACTGTTTGTATCATTCGGTGTTGTGAGTCCTGCATGTCTGGTGATGGTGAAGGCTCCCCTAGGAGTGGTCAGCAGACAGTGCCACCTTTGGCTTGCCGATTGCTGTGGAACAGGGCACATTTTCCCCAGACTTTCCACAGCCCAGAGGCCTGTGCGGTGATCCGTGCCTGCTCCTCCTGCTACTCCTGCTCCTCCTGGTGCGATCAGACGCCTCCCTCTCCCCCCTGTGTTTCGTCTGATCTTCTGGCCCAGGCCACCTGTCACGAGTACACCGCACACCGTCGCCGCCCGAGAGAGGCAGGGAGCCCCTCAGGCCATGTGTCCGTCTCTCAGCCTTCATCAGGCTCCGCCCAGGCACGGCCACGCCCACCTGTGCCGCAGGGTTCGCGGGCCTCACGCTTCGAGCGCCCGTGCCTCTTGGGGTGTGTGCGTGCATCTGCCGTCAGTGCGTGTGCGTGTGCCGTCACTCGTGCGTGCGCTGGTGTGTAAGTGTGTGCCTGGTGTCAGAGGAGACTTCACTGTGCCGCTTGAAGCAGACAGCGGTAATGATCTGATGGCTCGTCAAAACTCGGCAGCCTGCCTGAGTGCGGACGGCTGCCGGCAGCTCCTCCCTCTGATCTCCACCTCCCCCGAGCTCCTCCGACATCCTCACGCCTCCTCTCGTGTGCCCCTTCCTTCTTTTATTAGTAAGGGAAGGGATGCAGATGGGGGGAGGGCCGGGAGGGAGAGAAGGATAAAGGCGGGAGATGGGGATAGATGGACGGGTGGCATTTAGAGAGAGAGAGAGAGCGAGAGAGAGACCTGAAGACCTGTCTCTCCAGCTGCTCTCTCCAGTCTCAGTCTCCAGTATTGATCTCCACTCAGGAGAATGAAGTGCGTCGCCTCCCTGCTAAGCCTCCCAACTGTCCTGTATTGATTGGTGCAGTCAGAGGGGGCGGGGCCACGCTGGGGTGTCGCCAACTCTACACACGCTGCCTGCTGCTGCTTCTCCTGCCCCTCCAGCCCCACCTGGGCCTTCCATCCCACATACACCTCACCCCGCTCACCTTCGACCCGATTTGCCTACTCCCGCACCTCGACTGGTGGGCTAGCTAGGGTTCAGCTTTGGTTCAAGTCCACGTCAGGCAAGGTTACGTGGGGTAGGTTAATGTGGGGTGGCTTTTTGTGGTGTAGGTTTTTGTGGGGTAAGTTTATGTATTGTTTATAGCTTTGCAGATTTTGAACTTGCAGTACAATAAATAATCTTCAGTCACATTTTTTGAAAACTGTTATTTTCCAAATGACATTTTTACGGTTCTCTTTGCTCCTCCGTATCTTGGCCGCAGCAGTCTTTGGGGAACTGTTCAGCTTTTCCATTAAAGAGCATAAACTCAAAACAGAATGAGGTGTATGTTGTTTTGAGCCAACGTCGGGTGGCGCTGGTTCATTATTCCGGTCACGGGCGGGTGCTCTGGCCTGCGTTTGGCAGGGTGGAGACAGACGCTGGTGGTGGGGCGTGCGGGGCTCAGGCTTGGGGCTGACATGTGAAGGGTGGGGGTGGTGTGGCTGGAGAACATGTCTCCGGGGCTGAAGGCCCGAGCAGGAGACAGGAGGGCGGGGAACAGGGTGGGGGTGGTGGTGGTGGGTGGGGTTTTGATGAGAGGCTGATTGGGGGTGACTTTGACAGCATCAGGGCTATGAAACGGCCACGCTCAGCGGGGGGTGCGCTGGGGGCGGAGGTCGTGATTAGGGGAGGAGGGTCCGGGTGTGGGTATCTCCCACAGCTTTTGCTGATGCAGGGGATGGGGGAGGGAGGGTTGCCAGGGTGAGGGGCTTGTTGTGGGGGACTTGAGCATAACATTAGCAAAATGACAGGGAAATTATGAATATGAATAAAGACCAGAGAATGACAAATTGCAGAGTAAGACACTACGAAATCTGAAAAAAAATCAACCTCTCATGAAACAAAAGTTATTAAAAGTGCTACATTAGCATGATATATCGTAGGAGAAAGCAAAGCAATTAAGTATGAAGTCTATGGTAATGAACGTTTATCACATTTATCTCTAGTTAATGAAAGTGCATGTCCTCCGAGCTTAAAGGGCCATCATTTTGACTCTTCCTATGTTTCTGTGTTCCTGGATTTACCCGCAATCCTCACCTTCTGTGAACCATCACCCGACACCTTCGTGGTCCAGTATGAGTGGTGAGCAGGAGACCCAGAACAGTCCTGTTCTCCTGTAACCTGCTTCTACAAACACTATAACCCAGAGCTTTTGCCCTCATTATTTACACGAGATGCTGCCATGACACATGAAGAGCTACTCATCATTCGTTTGTGGAATTCGCTGTGATCTTCAACATTTCTGTGGTGTGGTCTGTAGGTTTGGCTCCAACCTTGGTGAGTTTCTCATCTTCCCCCATTTGCCACACATCTGACTGGGAAAGGATTCTATTACCCAAACCTGGTGCTTCTGTTCAGAGCGGAGTAAAAACCTGCAAGTTCAGTTATGTGGACTGAATTAAACAGGTGCTCAGTCGAACAGCCCTGGTCTAGGTGTCGTTAGAGGAGTCTGTGGATCCGCCTGTGTACAAGCTGGAGACGACAGCCTCGTCCTGTGTGGCCTGGGCTCTTTGATGTGTGCCCCTCGCTCACATTCATCTGTCCTGAAATATTCACTTTCATCTTCGTTGTATTTGAATGCACAGACATCAGCAGGGTTTGAGTAAACAAAGGAGTGACGGTTGGGTGGAGGTAATCGCTGCGCTACGTCCGGCTTTGATGAAGCACGCCCGGCCTGTTCACCTCCACCCACCGCGTGTTCCATTAGAGTGAACGGTGTAGTCATTACAACGCTACCCGCACTCATTAGTTTAGGCGTATTGTGCCGTGCGCGTGTGTGTTGGTGTGCATGCGCGCACCTGTGTGTTTGTGTGTCGTGCGTAACACTCTTATTGTCGGCATACACACTTGGCCCTTGCTGTGGTATTGTTCCATGTGCTGTGTACTTAATTACAGTACACACAGCGACGCGGGTTGCGATCGGGGAGTGAAAACACTGGAGTGCTGAGTCTTTATGGCTCTGGGGAGGGTAGTCGTGTTTAAATGAACTCGTTACGGTACAGCGGAGGTAGCCCACAGTGGCTAACACGTGTAGCGTTGTTGTTGCACACTGCTGTCACACGCAGCCGCTCTGTTTGTCTCTCTTTATGTATGTACCTCATACACACACACACACACACACACACACGGTCCAAGGAGCCCTAGAGAACATAGGCTAAGGTTACAGTAGCGTTGCATCAGAAATCCCACTTGTGTCAGAGTGCACTAGCGCTCACACACACGCGTTTAACAGCCCCCATATAGAGTGTTCCACTTGTTCTCTCATGTTTGATTCAGATGCATGTGGCTCTCAGGCTGTGGATCACATGCACATTTCATACACAACACCAGAAGTGTGTGGTGTGCACATATCAGCCAGCTGTTATATGATGCGTTGAATAAAAGCGTTAACCAAACAAATAAAATATGAATGTAAATTGAAGAGGTTTGTTTGTGTGCATGAGTGAGTGTTTTACGTGGCTGTGATGTTACTTCCGGTCTTGGTGGGGTCCCTCTGCGTAGAGAGGGTATGACCCTCTCCAGTATGCGAAAGATACCTGGTTGATGTACTACATCTACAAAATGTTCCAGTATGCGGGATGTCTTCTTGGTGTACTGCACTCTGTCATGCAACGGTGGCAGAAAAATCTCCACCATCTACAGATGCCTATACAATCAGAAAATGTCCATATACCCATGAAAAAAGGATCGTGATGTTGCAGTTGCACTGGATTGTCCATCCCTACTCACACACAGTCCCCTGATTGGCTTGTACGAGCTCCAGTGTTACTTCTGGCCCGCTCACCCTGTTGGATGCCGTAAAACAGAACCGTTACCATGACGGTTACCTCTGTGCTTATGTAAATGCGGCAGAGCTGCAGAGGCAGGTGAGCACACCTGAACAAGAGGCCTTTGGAGTTCGACTTTAATGCTCCGTGCGGTTCGAGTGAAGCAGACCAACGCGTCGTCGGACTCGATGGGTGTCTACGTCTGGGGCTCGCACGTCTCGGGGAGGTGAGAGGGGTGGAGGGGAGGAGGGTCAGGAAGGCGCAGGCAGAACGTATGAAGCGCGGGCAGGGCGGGTGGGGAGCTGGGGTTGGGGGGGGGGGGGACTGGAGGAGGAGAGGGCAGAGGCGGCTGAGTTGAGGAGGTGCAGGGAGAGCAGAGGTGGAGGCTGCACTTTGCACTCGGCACCTGAACACTAATTACTTTTAGCTGCTGGTGTTTCAGTGGGGACCAATGTGATGCTGTCGCAACGTGTCCACGGTGGCTTGATGCATCTCCGTGTGTGTGTGTGTGTGTGTGTGTGTGTGTGTGTGTGTGTGTAATTTTCCACTATGGCACTGATTAGAATATCAAAGGCCTGTTGCTCTCTATTGCGCTTCCTGTTTGCTGGAAGACAGAGGAGGCGTTTAGACAGGTGGGGTGTGTGTGTGTGTGTGTGAGTGTGTTTGTATGTGTGTGTGATGAACGGTCTGCAGTGTTCTCAGCAGATTGAGTACAGGCAGGAGGGCCCGCCGGGTCTCTGGTGCTGGTGGTGCTGGTGGGGACATTGCCTACCGCTCACTCTAGCAGAACAGCACTGATGAACACGAATATGGACTTGAGCCGACCTCTGCCTCTCCTGCCCCTCACTCCCTCTGCCTCTCCTGCTCCTCACTCCCTCTGCCTCTCCTGCTCCTCACTCCCTCTGCCTCTCCTGCCCCTCACTCCCTCTGCCTCTCCTGCTCCTCACTCCCTCTGCCTCCTGCTCCTCACTCCCTCTGCCTCTCCTGCCCCTCACTCCCTCTGCCTCTCCTGCTCCTCACTCCCTCTGCCTCTCCTGCTCCTCACTCCCTCTGCCTCTCCTGCCCCTCACTCCCTCTGCCTCTCCTGCTCCTCACTCCCTCTGCCTCTCCTGCTCCTCACTCCCTCTGCCTCTCCTGCCCCTCACTCCCTCTGCCTCTCCTGCTCCTCACTCCCTCTGCCTCTCCTGCCCCTCACTCCCTCTGCCTCTCCTGCCCCTCACTCCCTCTGCCTCTCCTGCTCCTCACTCCCTCTGCCTCTCCTGCTCCTCACTCCCTCTGCCTCCCCTGCTCCTCACTCCCTCTGCCTCCCCTGCTCCTCACTCCCTCTGCCTCTCCTGCTCCTCACTCCCTCTGCCTCCCCTGCTCCTCACTCCCTCTGCCTCTCCTGCCCCTCACTCCCTCTGCCTCTCCTGCCCCTCACTCCCTCTGCCTCTCCTGCCCCTCACTCCCTCTGCCTCCCCTGCTCCTCACTCCCTCTGCCTCTCCTGCCCCTCACTCCCTCTGCCTCTCCTGCTCCTCACTCCCTCGGCTGCTTTGAATGGGCTTGTGGGTGTGTTCCTATAGTACTCATTACTTATGTGTAGGGGTGTGTGTGTGTGACCGTGTGTGTGGGAGACGGACAGCGAGAGAGAGAATTAGACAAAGAAAATGAGAAGGAGAATGTTTTGTTCATGGTAAGCTCTGTTGAAGAGAGAGGTAGTGTCGTAGCTGCTATTTCTAGAACACGGAGGCAGTCATCCCTGTGAGATCCATTTGACCTCTGAGTTACACACACACACACTCACACACACACACACTTTCACTGCCTGCCTCTGAATGGCATCATATGCATCTGATTTCAAAACAATGCAACAAACAATGCAACAAAATTATGGAAATTGTGACATATGCTACGTACTCACACATGCACACACACACACACACACACGTAGAAATAAAGTGTTTTGTATTGCTCAGCGGGGCTGGAGACGTGACTAGGTGTTGTGAATAATGGCACCTGTTATAGAAGTGTGATCCATAGGGAAAATCACCCAGGGCGTCTCCTGGGTAACGCGAGCCTACAAGACAGGAAATGACAATGATTTTTCCCAGCAGACCTCCCAGAGAGAGAGAGAGAGAGAGAGAGAGAGAGAGAGAGAGAGAGAGAGAGAGAGAGAGAGAGAGAGAGAGAGAGAGAGAGAGAGAGAGAGAGAGAGAGAGAGAGAGAGAGAGAGAGAGAGAGAGAGAGAGAGAGAGAGAGAGAGAGAGAGAGAGAGAGAGAGAGAGAGAGGGTTACATGAAGCATCATCTCCACAGAAATACAGGTTGTCTGGAGTCATTGCGTACACAAAGAACATGGAGGCGTGAGTCTCGCAGCACACAGACAGAAAGCTGCACCTTCACCGCGCGGCCTCGAGCAGTCTCATGAAGTGTTTCCAAACACCTCCTCTTCAATCAATTGCCCGTTGCTCCAGTGCCCTGTCTCATGGGGTGGAGGAGTCCGCAGGCCTGCTCCCGTCTCCACGCGCACAGCCGTCGTCTGGGCCTCCGCCCGCTGCTCGCCTTGTTTTGACTGCATCGTTCGAAAATGAGGCCACGATTCGGTACGAAGCGATAACTCGAGCTCTTTGAAGAACAAACTTAATCATGATCTTTGAAATGGCGTTTTATTGAGTGGTTGAAAGAAGTGTGTGTGTGTATGCATATTAGAGAGAGAGAGAGAGAGAGGGGGAGAGAGAGAGAGAGGAGGGGGGGGGGGGAGATAGAGGGAGAGAGTGAAAGAGAGAGAGAGAGCTGGAGAGCTTATGTGACTGGATGTTGATTTTTTTCCAGACAGTAGGGGGCACTGTGGTGTCACTGAACTGACTGGAACTCGAGCAGAAAACATTGCTCTGTCTGATCAAGCAGTCTCCAGATCCAGACTGACAGCCCCTCTCTCTACCTAACTTTTGTACTCGGTGTGTGTTTAACGTTTGGTTCTTGATATGGCTGTTTTCATAAATGTGTACGTGAGTAGCCTTGTGTGTCTAGAGCTCAGGTTTCCTCCACGAGCTTGTGTGGGGAGTGGATGTGGGGCTGTGCTTGTGTGGGGAGTGGATGTGGGGCTGTGCTTGTGTGGGGAGTGGATGTGGGGCTGGGCTTGTGTGGGGAGTGGATGTGGGGCTGTGCTTGCGTGGGGAGTGGATGTGGGGCTTGTGTGTTTGCAGCATCCTGGCATGGTGCTAACTTACATCTGGATTCAATGCTCAATAAGTTGTGAAGAACTCCAGAAAGCAGCCCGGGCCGAATCCAGTCCACACATTCCTTCCTACACAACGTCAGCCTCATTGCTGTCCAGTGGTGGTCACCAGTCACCTTTGATCACTCGTAGACAAATGATCTCGATTTTAAAAGCTGCCGTGTTTGATCACATTCTCACATTTTCAAGCACAATTCCCACTTCCAACAACCGCAGTGAGCCCTGAAGGCTCGGCAGCTGCTGGTGGGTGTGGAGGGATGTAGGGGCCACGCTGGAGTGCCAGGCTGGCCCCTCAGCCCTTCCCAGGCTGGCCCCTCAGCCCTTCCCAGGCTGCCCCCTCAGCCCTTCCCAGGCTGGCCCCTCAGCCCTTCCCAGGCTGCCCCCTCAGCCCTTCCCAGGCTGCCCCCTCAGCCCTTCCCAGGCTGCCCCTCAGCCCTTCCCAGGCTGGCCCCTCAGCCCTTCCCAGCCTGGCCCCTCAGCCCTTCCCAGGCTGGCCCCTCAGCCCTTCCCAGGCTGTGTTCATGTACACCCTGCTGTACTGTGTCTGAAAGGCCACAGAAGTGTGGACCACAGCCCTGTGCCGCGCCGCGGTCGCTCACCAGAGCGATGACAGAGGTTCCATCTTCCTGCACATAAACAATGAAGGCTGCTGTTCCTTCCTGCCTGCTAGGAGCAAAAATTGGCTTGACAAGACACACAAGCTGCAAACAAAAGCCATTTCATTTTATCTCTCTCCTTCTTGTTCTTTTAATCCCCCCCTCTCTCATTCTTTCGCTCTCGCATCTCTTTCTCTACCTAATTCTGTTCCTCTTATTAGTCTGTAGATGCCAAGCTGTGTTCTGATTCATTTTGGTGCCTACTATAATTTCTTTTCAAAACATCAAACACCAGCAGAGTGGAATCTATGCTGAAGTCATTAATATCATGATTCTGTGTGTGTGTGTGTGTTTGTGCTTGGGGGGGTTATGGTGGAGTAGGCATGGTTGGCCTGCATCCCCTTGTCTTCCAGGTGGAGAGGTACCATGGGATGTCTCTCGCGTGGGTTTGGCTGAGAGAGAGCAGCTCCATTTCAGCAGACGTGCACATGGTTTAGCTCTTAAGTGTTCCACAAGCTCCACTCTGTCTGAACCAGCCTGCAAAAATCTTCTTCCTTGCCTGCTCGTGGAACTTTCTGGAGTCTGAAGCCTTTCGATTCAGAGTGAAGTAATAATAATTCACTTGTGAACTTGTGGATCAATGCCTTGATGACACGGCAGAGGTTATCAAGATTTTTAATGCATGCCTACGCACACCTCAAATCTACACCTGCTTCTCCTGCCACACACACGCACACACACACAGACACACACACACACTGTTTATGCTGAGAGTTTCACTGCTCTAGTCAACGGCTCTTAAAGGGATTGGACCCAGATCTAGCCATGGCGCTGGCAGCGGTTGCTGGGCACTAATCGCGCGCTAAGCATCAGCCCCGTCTCCAGCTCGTTTCCCGGCAGGGCTGAGAGAAGCTTCCGGATTGACAGCCGTGAAGATGAGGAGTTCAAGCACAAGCGGATTCGACTCTGCTGTGCAATTCAGACTCACGGGACGCGACCACAGCCTGATGCGCTGCTCTGTGCAGCCCGACTCTGTGGAACCGCGCAGGTCTTTGTCAGCTTCTCCCCGTGGCGGTTTTCCCTCTGTGATGGCTATTCCTCATGTTCACTATGGCAACTTTAGCATCTTCAATCTTCAGTGGGGTGTCTTTCCTTTTAGACCCTCAGAGACCCAGTCAATACGCTTCAGTCATGGTTTAACGACTGGCCAACAATTTTATGTCATTCCACAGTTATTGTTAATAATCAGTGACTCTTTGCGGTTATATATATATATATGTGTGTGTGTGTGTGTGTGTGTGTCTGTGTGTTCCAGATGGGAGTTGCTGTGTGTAATGTAGTGTCTAGGTCAGCAGCTGTGTGTATGATGCTATGGCTCCTCAGAGGTGTAACGGCCCTGACGTGCCCCGCGGGTCCTGCAGGTTCTCTGCCCCTACCGCCCTCCACGGGTTCACAGCTTATGAGAAACAAGTGAAAAAAAGCTAATAAATGTAGTGTCATGGCAGTCATGACATTGTGAGGGGATTTGACTTACTGTGTGTGTGTGTGTGTGTGTGTGTGTTTGTGTGTGTGCTGTACTCCTCTGTGGTGAATAGACTACAGGTAAACAGGTAGTGTGTTTTCAGATTTCCTTTGTCACTGAAAGAGCATGACTCCACACCCTCTCTCTCCTCCCTCTCTCCTCTCTCTCCTCCCTCTCTCCTCTCTTACTGCCCCTCAAAGTTCCCTTCTCATACTCCTCTTGATGCCCTTGGAGAGATTTGCCTTTTACCGGTTCATCTTGCTGCTATTTTCCATTAGAGCTGTGTGAGTGTGGGTGGGTGGGTTTGGTGTAGTTAGGTGTGGGTGTGGGGCGTGGGCGTAGTAAGGTATGGGTGTAGTTTGGTGCAGGTGTGGTTGTAGTTTGGTGTGAGGAGTGGGTGTAGTTGGGAGTGGGTGAGGTTAGGTGTGGGAGTGAGTGTAGTAAGGTGGCAGTGGGTGTAGTTGGGTGTGGGGGTGGTTGTAGTTAGGTGTGGGAGTGAGTGTAGTAAGGTGTGGGTGTGTGGGGTAAGTGTAGTTAGGTGTGGGGATGAGTATATTAAGGTGGGGGTGGGTGTGTGGAGTGTAGTTGGGTGTGGGGGTGGGTGTAGTAAGGGTTGGTGTGGGAGTGGTGTAGTAAGGGTTGGGTATGGGTGTAGTTGGGTGTGGGGGTGGGTGTAGTAAGGGTTGGGTGTGGGTGTAGGTGTGGGGGTGGTGTAGTTAGGTACATTAGCTGGGAGCCGGAGGAGCTGTATTTTATACCTCATCTCTCTGCCCACTTACTGATAAGAAGCTCATTACCCATCAAATGTGCACAAATTACTTTAGTCTTACACTGTTATCTGGATGAATAGATCCACATAATGCTCTAAGGCTATGATAGAGGTGTGTGTGTGTGTGTGTGTGTGTGTGTGTGTGTGTGTGTGTGTGTGTGAGGGATTCATCACTGGTTTACATATTTGTCTTTAGCCTTATTGCCTACTTCTAGCATACTTTGGGCACATATTTAGTATAAATTATATTATTCAACATATTACATTGAAATGCGTTTGACATTTTACACACACGTGTGCGCACACACACACACACACACACACTATGTACGCTGTTGCTGGATCGGCTGCCTGGTCTAAAGGGTCTGGTGATGGAGGTCTGATAATGCTCTCTGGTGTCACAGAGGGCAAGTCAGTGATGCCGCCCCCAGCTCCTTACTAAAGCAATTCAAACTAATTACCAGTCCATCCCACTGTTTGTCACACACACACACACACACTTCACGCTGAAATCAGGCCCCAAGAATCACGCTCGGTGCTGTGGTAGGTGTGCACCCAAGATCAGCAGAGAAAGACTGGGGGGAAAAGACTGACGGAGGGTGACTGAGGAGGGTGGAGGATGGTGGAGGATGACGGAGGGTGACATTAGCAGAATCCACATAACAGAGCTGACGTATGTACTGGCCCAGCGCTACCACCCTGCTCCTGTTCATGTGTGTGTGTGGCATCAGTCACTGCCGCTTCCTCCAGAGCTGCTCTCCCCGCATGGACTCGGGAAACACCTCGCTGGAAGGTCTCTGCCCTGCTTATCTGACTCTTCCTCAGGTGTGTGTGTGTGTGTGTGTGTGTGTGTGTGGTAGCAGGGCATCGTGCTCAATACCACTGCTGGCATTTTCTCTATGCTGTGTTTGTGTTTGGAGAAGGCAGTGCCTTTCTCTCCTGCTGGGGTTGAGAACATTTGCAGACCAGCTCCCCCCTGTGGACGAGGTGTGGCGTAGCAGCTGGTGCGCAGGCCGCTGACACGAAGGCAGCCCAGCAGGAGGGGGAGGCAGTGCTGAGCTTCATTTACACCCCGTGCACTGACGGAATGGACTAGATGCGGTGCACATGTGCTGTTATCTCTGCTGCACTGGTGCCGTATGTGCTTCAAATAATATGTTGAGACTGAACGCGCGCACACCCACACATACATATTCAAACGTTAGTTACATAGGTGGCTACTGCATTTATTTAAATGTATACATTCAGGTTTTGTAATACAGTTTACACACACACACCATTTCATTAACAGCTTTAAATATTTAGATTACCCACTTCATACCACTCAGTGCAGTCTCTACACCAATGACCTGACAATTCACCACCCTGCACTCGGCAGTCACAATTTATAGTAATACTTTAGGTTTACATGAATATTAATGTGTGTTCTCTCTCTCTCTCACACACACACACACACACACACACACACAGCTGTGTGATTAATGAAAGGGCTTGCAAACACAGGTCAGACTCTCACCTCGTCCCTCCCCATGGGGAAACCCCCCTTATTTGCTCTTTAACATAAGGCCCCATAGGTGTGGCATCACAGCAGGGCTGGGCTCAATGCCGGGGCCTCCGGGGAAGTGCAGTGGGAAGCTCCTCCCATTTCACCCCTGCTGGCTGGTGATGGCTGGGCTCAGGCTCGAATCACGTGTGTGTGTGTGTGTGTGTTTGTGTCTGTGCATGTGTGGGCACATCTGTATTTGTCCTTGTTTGTAAGTACTGCATCTGTAAGTACTAACATCTGTTACCCAGACGTTCTTTTTGGATTATGGTAACATGGGTATTTAGATAATGCCAACATGGCTTGTCGTGGTTTAAGGTTTCAGGCTGAGCGTGTTTGCCGTGTGGCACTGATGAGTTCCCAGGCCCTGGGCCCCGGCCATACACACTAACTCCAGGCCTTTTGTTCCAATAACCGAAATGTTCCCCTAAGAAACAGCAAGGCCTTTCCATCTCTGACGCTAATAGACGAGTCCGTTAGGTCCGTGCGCGCTGATTGATTATGAGGTGCTTGCTGCTTGTAACCAGTGAGTGTATGGTGATTAATTGAAGGTCTGATGGAAGTGGTGCTCTGAGGGAGCAGCAGTGTCTGGCCCGACACACCCGCCTGTGATGGTGCTGTCTGTGCACATGCTGCTGCAGTGGAGGCAGCCTACACCCGCACGCTCCACCCACTGCTCTAAAGACTCCAACCGCCAAGATGTTCTGTGCTTGTAGTAGTATCAACCCAACAATATATATTTAGTATATAGATTGTGCATGCACACACACACACACACACACACACACACCAACAGTGACGGTGGCTGCGAGTGGCATTAGTGCAGTGCTCTCCGCCCGCTCTCCACCTGTGGGAAGGTGCTCCTGGAGCAGGGAGCCCTTGGTGTATCGCTCCTCTCCACAGAGCACCACGGTGGGCATAAGCATAGCTGGCTGACCCTTGCGGGGGCCGGGGGTCTGGGAGGTGTCTGTACTGGGTGTGTATGGGGTGGGGAAACGGACCACCGTGGAGGAACAGGCTTGTGAACCACCTAAGAGTCACGGTGCTTAGGCTGCAGGTGTAGGATCTCAGTGGCAGACACTGCATGCACACATCTTTTTCCTGTTTCCAGACCTTTCTCTTCATTCTTGTTTACCCATAATTTTCATCAGAAAGGTCAATGTTTATTGAGTTTTCAAAAGAAAACATGGTTCAGAAGCTCAGAGAGATGGAGTGCATGCCATCCATGTGGCTCTGGACATGGGGAAGAAGTTTGTGTATTTGTTTCATTGCGTCATGTGCAAAGGTCATGCCATGCTCAGATAGGATCATACAGCACTGAGATGGATGGTGACATTTTAATTGCCATTGTTTAAAATGAAGGGCCATTAGAAATGATCGACGAACAGACAGACTGTTACAAAGATGTCAAATTCTCGTGATTGGTTACGTTCCCTCTCCTTCCCTCTACTCTCCTCCTCCCTTGTCCTCTCCTTTCTTCTTCTTTCCTCCCCTTTCCTCTCTTCCTCTCTATTCTCCTACCCTTCTCCCCTCTCCTCTCTTCTCTTCCCCTTTCCTCTCCTCCTCTATTCTCCTACCCTTCTCCCCTCTCCTCTCTTCTCTTCCCCTTTCCTCTCCTCCTCTATTCTCCTCCCCTCTTCTCTCCTCTCTTCCTCTCTCTTCCCCTCTCCTCCCCTCCCCTCTGCTCTCCTCTCTTCCTCTCTCTTCCCCTCCCCTCTCCTCTCCTCCCCTCTCCTCCCCTCCCCTCTGCTCTCCTCTCTTCCTCTCTCTTCCCCTCCCCTCTCCTCCCCTCCCCTCTCCTCCACTCCCCTCTGCTCTCCTCTCTTCCTCACTCTTCCTCTCTCTTCCCCTCTCCTCCCCTTTTCTCTCCTCCTCTCCCCTCTCCTATCCTCTCCTCTCCTCCCCTCCCCTCCCCTCTCCTCTCTGTTTTGTATGCTCATACATATGTCCAGGAGGGATGATGGGCCTTATGAGCAGAGGGAGAGTCCTGGCGGAGTCACTGTTACGTCACCAGTACAGAGGACCAGTACAGAGGCCGGGCCTACTGGAGCAGTCCAGCTCTTAACATCAGGCTAACAACAGTCCCATGTCAAAGACATGAGATGATGCTTTGGACTCTCTCTCCCTCCCTTCCTCTGTGTGAGTGTGTGTGTGTGTGTTGGTGGGTGTGTATACATGTGTATAACACCCTTTGGGATCTTGTATTCCTTGCAAAATAAAATCACACATCAGCACGTTTATCCTAGGCTAATCTCTGCGGCCCTGTTAAGAAAATAACAGGTCCCTGTGCTGCACCCACCGTGCTCTGCACTCCGATAGCGAGCTGCACATGGTCCGTTGCCGTGGGTAATAAACATATCTTCTTTATGGATTTTTATTTATTTCTTTTTTCATGTGTTGTGCACTTAAATGTATATTGGAGGAAGGAGATGTAATAGTGTGCTGTTCTGGGAGAACAAAACCCTCCTTTTTCTACCAGGCATTCTGCATTCGCACTGCTGAAATGGAGAATGTTTAGTGTTATTTAGATTTAATGAACAAGCGCAGCCTTTGATGTGTTAATTAGGGCGAAGGGTATAGCGTTGTGGATGTGGGTGACACGGCCCTCCGGATTACGCCGACGCTGAGATTTATTCGTCCCAGTCGCAGGATGTTTCCAGAGATGCGTGTCTCGTTAAAGTTTCGTCTAACTCGTCAAACCAAGTTGGCCCACTTAGAGGGCGATGCAGACATGGGGGGGGGGGTGTCAGACTGCCGCGCCGCTGCACAGATGACGTTCAGAGCTGCGGCGTTTTAGCCCAGCTCCGGTGTTCTGGCTGCTGGGAGAAGTGGCAGATGTGAAATGGAGGGGTGGGGCTGAATGTGACTCCACCCCCCTGCCCCTCCCCCCCACTCTTTCAGCATACCTGCTGCTCTCTGATTAACAGGGTCAATGAGCTGAGAGGTCGTGAAGGCCTCTGGGTCGGTGAAGGTGTGCTGTGTGTGTGTGTGTGTGAATTGTGCGTTTGTGTGTATGCATGTGCTCAAAACAACATGGTATCTCACCCTCGTATTTTCTGCCTGTGGCGGAGTGCTCGTGAGGTTCCTGGTGTTTGGGGACTCTGAGAGGACAGGACAGAGCTGTGGGATCACATCATGGAATGAGGCATTCTCGCCCTTCACACGGCAGTACGCGCTCAGGCTGCCCGCGCTGACGTTCTGGAGGGTTTCCACTGGGACTCTTCCACTGGGACTCTTCCACTGGGACTCTTCCACTGGGACTCTTCCACTGTTTCATACTTCTGCAATGCCACTTTCACGGAAAACCTAAAATGTATAAGTGAATAAAGTGGAATTCCTTTTTTTTTTCTTTTGTACCTTTTCAGATTAGACAGTCACAAATGAGTAGCTAGCACACACATACACAAACTCCACTCCCTGTTAGCTGCTGCAGGTCTCACCACATTCACTCACATTCGCTTTTATCATGCACTGAGTGAATTTGGAGATTTGTCTCAGCTCATGGATTCTGAATCCAGATTGCGTGGAGCTGGCTGTAGTCCACTGGAGTGCTCCTTCAAACCGCACCGTCTCAGGGGAGCGGCGGAGTGACACGCTAGCGAGGCGCGGCGAGAGCTCACCTGATACTGCAGGTCCTCCGGCTAATAATGGAGTCTCCACTGGGACGCCACCTCTCTCCTCTATCTGCACCTAATCTCCCTCTCTCTTTCTCTCTCTTTTTCGTTAGCCCCTCTTTGCCTGTTTGCCTCTCCCTCTTTTCTCTCTCTCCCCTCCCTTTCTCCCTTTCGTTCTCTCTCTCTTTCTTTCACTCCTTCTCCCTCCTCCTCGTATCATTATGAGACCACTCTGCTGCTTCCCCAGACTCTTAGTCCTCCAGTGCCACTCGAGTGTATCCCATCATCCTCGGCTGTTGGGATCCAGAGCAGCTGCATTTCTCCGTCTACCACCGTGTTGCCTTTTTTACCTTCATCTGTTCCTCCTCGGCGCTTCTGGACTATTATTTTTTGCCAGGCTTATTTGTTGCAGAGTCCTTAGCCAATTGTAACACAATTTAACAGTGCTTATAATATGTGATAAATGCATTGCCTTACACTGTCCCATATAAAGCCATTTATACCTGTTATATTATATTCTTTATACCTGTTCCCTCTCTCCAGTCTCTGGCCCTGTGTTTTCTCTGCGTCTCTCCCTGGTGGTCTCCTCCTAGTGCGGCCATAATGATGCGTTAAATACTCTCATTTTCCGCGGCAGCTGTCGTCCCAGTGGAGGGGCTGTTGGCGAGGGGAGTAGGGGAGAGGGGGAGAGGGGAGTAGGGGAGAGGGAGAGGAGAGCAGCGCTGTGGTCAGTGCGCTGTGACCGGCCTGCTCCGCTTGCCTTCTCCGCCGTGGGTCCCCGGAGGAGCCAAAACTCAAGGAAGCCAACTTTCCCTTCATGTGCACTGTGCCGGGTTAACTTTCTTAGCTTAACTTTCGTTCTTTTGTGAGTGTGTGTGTGTGTGTGTGTGTGTGTGTGTGTGTGTGTTTGTAACGTGGTCTTTTGCAGGCCTGTGATGGCTGTGTTGTGGAGAAGCAGCCATGATTCTGCCTGTGCTACTGTCCTGCTGCCTCTCTCACGCTCTCTTCCTCCCCTCCACCCCACATCTCCCACTCTTCATCTTTCTTCTCCCTCTTCATCTTTTGTGCTGCTGGGGGTGTGGGGTGAGGGGCAGGGAGGGGAGATAAAACCCTGGCACGTGAAGCAGCACACAGCCTAATATCAGTGGGCTTTGGAGAATCAATTTTGACCAGTAAAGAGCCTTTGAAATAAATGGCAGGTGTCTGGCAGGGGCCGCCATAAATGCCCATTAGGCGCTCTCATTGTCTCAGTGTCAGGTACGGCGGCTGGTCTGCTGGGGAAATTGAACGGCTGGCGTCGTTTGTCAGCGTCCACTGACGTCTGGGCCTTTTCCACTGTCTTGGTAATTGGCTTCGAAATTATTTAGTCTGTTTACCTTCTGAAAGCCCCCATCGCACGTACAACCACTAAGCACTCGGGTGAAGTGGCTGCCTGTAGACGGCGGGGTCAGCTGCTTTGTCTCAGCCGCTTTACTGTGGCTGCGTATGAAACAAGCTAACGATCAGCTAGCAGAGGAGAACACACACGCGACACACGCCTGTCCACTGTCTGGCTGCCGAATGCGGTTGAAAATGTATTTTTTGATAATCTCACCTAGAGGTGTTTAGAACTTTCACTGAGATAAAAGCAGATGAAGGCATGTTGTCTGAGTTCTCCTCTCTAAAGCGTGAGTTTTCTTTTTTAATATAGGTGCTAACATTATAAGGTCAAAGCATCTGTGGTCCTAGTGCATGGGCTGCGCACGTGTGTGTGTGTGTGTGTGTGTGTAAGGGACTCGCTCTGGTTTGGATTGATGCTTCCATGTCCAGTGACAGCTTGATTGGAGGTGTGCTTCAGCAGGACTTAATTGAATTTGCTGGCAGTCCAGGAATAACTTCACCCCCTTCCCTCCACCCCCATCCCCCCTTCTTTCCCCCTCTCTGGCTCTTTTTCACTCTTTTTCATTCTCACTAACACATCACATCTCTTTTTGCACATTTTTGTTTGCGTCATGGTCACTGCACACACAGCAGTGACACACACTGCCCCTTCCCTCACCGCGATGAATAGCAGAGGGTCCGGAAGCTTCCGGCCAGGCCCCTGGTGGTGTTCACTCACTGCACGAGGGTGTCGACCCGTTTTGTTTTAACCATAAACTAGTCGATACGTTTACGCGGAGCTGCTCTCTCCTTAACATCCACAGTCCTCGCCTCCCCTGGAGTTCCACATCATTTGAACAGTAATATAGACCATAATGGGTGCTGGCAAGCGTTCTCACCACCGAGCGGCTTTGATCGCCATCCCTCAGCCTTAAAGAGGAGCTCTGGACCGATTTTTTTCCTTAGCTTCGTACCCGAGGGCAAGAATCACCTTCTGAACTCCAACCACATTCAATTTATCCACCTTAATTTACTTACTGTAGAACAAAGAAAGTGCTGCGGAACCGTATCGCCATGGATTGATTGCCCACTTCCAGAAGGAGACATCGGACCAATCGGCTCGCTCCGTTGGGGGGGAACGAGGAGGGCGGGCGTGCGATCATGTCTCCTCCTCATGCCTTTTCCAGTGGATCAGTCCATTTGAACCCTCCTTCTGACTTGGCCGTCCCTCCCTTCTCCCCTGGCGACCTGCCAGTGCTGGCTCCTGGGAGGGGCAGCTGATGTAAGTGGCATTGACACTGGCCTTATTGGCTGCTCAAACACAGCTGGCCACACGGTCTGACCTCTGAAATGGAAGCCAATACAATGGTCCTGTCAGGGGCCTGACTGGTTCCAGACGGGAGGCCCCCCAGCCTGACGCACCGTGTCCGCTGCTGCCTCCCGCTCTCCTCTCTCCCGGGCTGGGGTGTCAGAGCTGCGTTTGGGATCCCTGATGTCGGTAGGCCTGGGTGGTCAATAGCCTTTTTGAGTTCTTGGACGTTAGAAGAAGCTGTTTGTTTTCATGTATTTTTTATTACAGTGCTTTTGAAAGAAATTTGAAGGTTGGAAATGTTTTCTCGCCATGTGGCTGTAGCGTGGAACACCTGCATACGTGTTTGGGTGTGTTGGTCCACTGGGTTAAACCTTTCCCAGTTTGCAGACTCAACACTGCCTGTGAGCTTCAGCTTAGCTCCAGGTGTTTTATAAATGCAAACGGCATACAGACAGTCCTCGAGCTGTTGGTTTTAATGCATCACGATTGATTTCTAATCAGACGGACGGGCCTTAAGTTTGTTGAAAGCATGGCCTGATGAGTCTGGCTTACGGGTAATCAGGTGAGGTTTCCTCCCCAGGGTTAGCCCACCAAAACAGCACCGCTCCTGATTTACCAGTTTGCCTTGCATTAGCTTTGGTCAGCAGCACCAGTCTGTTAATGGGTTTGGCTCATCTTAATATCTTCATCCATTTTGACTCTCAAGGCAAATTCGAGCAGATTAGATTTCTATGATCAATCCTTAGGGCTAGCAGGTTTGCTTATGCAAAAGCAGCACTGCTTAGCACACAGTAATGACCTAACTATTGATTGCTCAAATGCTTGGGGATCACAAAGCACTCTGAATATTCTCACATAAAATGTGTGTTTTTTTTTTTTCTCCCTACTTCTCTCCTGCCATCTCTTGATAAGACTTTAGGGGACGGAGGAGCAATTATCTCAAAATGAGCTCAGCTTCATGGTGAAACCTTTCTGCCCCATCTAGGGAAATACTGTTGGGGAAATGACGCCATCGTGCCTCTGTAGGGCAGTACTGTGGGTGTCTTAGGGTTGTGGTGGAGCAGTAATACACCAACACACTCATCATTTTTCTTCATGGTGAGCTGTTATTTCAAAGGTTGCAATAAACCTTCGGATGGCTCTGTGAGTATGTGTGTGTGTCTGTCTGTCTGTGTGTGTGTGTGTGTGTGTTCTGTGTAGCCTGTTTACACTTTATTTGATTCTATCATTCTTGGCTGCTTTGCCTACATTGCACATATGTTCATAAAATCATGAGACACAACGCTACAGAAGATCTAAACTCATAATACTGTTTTCATGGCTCTGGCATTATATGCCAAGTGATGACATTTGACAAACAAACAGAAAACGTCGCATGAACACAGTGCCAAAAAGCCATGTAGGATGTTTTTGGCGCATTGCTTTGTATGTTGCCGGAGTGCTTCCGGGTTTGTCATTAGCATATATATAGCCCGAGAGGGCTTTCTCATTTCGCTTCACGCAGGTTTAAAGCTCCTCATTACCATTTTTGCCATGGTAACCGTAAAATGATCTTAAGTGTGCGCGGAGGAGGCCCGTAGTTTGTGTCATCCATGTGTGGAGGGGGGATTTTGCCGCCGTGGTTTTTCCTGAGCCGGGGCATTAGAAGCTGCCGCTGGCGTTACCCACGTGACCCCTCCCCCCATATGCAAATGGAGGTGCCTGGAGATGCACCCAAGCACATTACAGAATTAACATAAATTGCAATTCGCGCATGCTAATTTGTTTTCTTGTTTGTAAGTATGTTTACGTGGAATCACATGCGTCGTAAAGAATGCAGCAGTTAAACTGGTCGAAGAGTTCTGGTTTGAGTCAAAACCTGCGCTAGGTTCGGCGTTTGCGTTTCTCCTTTTTCTTGCTTTGTGTGATTCTGCTTGTCGAATTCTACTTCTGTAGCAGTGTGACGGTGCTGGAGTCGGAAGTAAACAACTGAATGTTTATGCTGCAAGAGGCACTTTAATTGTTTGTTTGTTAGTTTATATATTTCTTTTGAGGTTGAAGTGTGGCGTGTGGCGTGCTTGGGTAAGGCAGGCGACTGAAGCCCCTCACTGCAAGGCTGTTGGTGCACCTGTAGGTAGTGTTGCAGTCCCTGTACACAGGATATGACATCACACATGCTGATTAGGACGTTTGACTCGATTTATATCTCTGATTACATATAAGCCTGTAGCTAGTAATTATGATCAGACATCTGTTTTGGTTTGTAAATACATCACAGATGCACTTTTTATTATTTTATTATTAGTTAAAGCATAACATTTACACTCTGGTTATATTGATGCTATTAATAACATTCATTTTAAATGACATTATGGACATTATTTACTCACAGCCGAGGGCTCTCCTGCCTGGGAGGGTCCTGTGGGTTGTCAGGTTGTGATCTTCCTCCTGCATGAACTTCCCTGTTTCCAGTCTGATTTGTATTCCTGGCTCCATCACAATGCAGTACACCCCCCCCCCCCAGTGGGCAACCCCCCCCTCCTGTTCTCCCATCTCAGCATGCTGGATCCAGGGTTGCCTAGGAACACTGTTGCCTTCTTTTCTGGAGGGGGGAAATGGGGGAGAGGAGGCATGCTTGTTTCGGGGCATTGGAAGAAGGGTGTAGTCTTTCTTGGTTTTGCCAGTGAGGTACTGAACAATGCAGTGGGAGGGGAGTCTGTGTGTGTGTGTGTGTGTGTATTTGTGTGCGTTAGGATGTGTTTGTGTGTCTTCATTATTTTTAATTGATCGTGGCACCTCCACGCCAGGGCAGTAAGCATCCGCCCCCCTCACCCCATTAAAATGTTTCAGGGGTTTTATCTGCTTAATGGCTGGGATTTGAATTATTAATGAAAGCATCAAGCCGCCCTACCAAACCTGGACTTCCCAACAGAGCTGGCAGAGAGCGAATGGCGAGAGGAGGTCTGTTTACTGCAGCTCTGCTGCTGGACACTCCTCCTCATAGGGCTCACACTTTAGTCTTGCTCCCTGTCTGTCTCTCTGTTTTGTTGCCTTTCTTTCTCTCTCCCTCCATCCCTCTCTCCCTCTCTCCCTCTTCCACTCTCTCCTCTGTCCTCACCCCTCCCATCTCCCCTTTCATTAGCAGATGTGCCAGTCTGTGTTTCTAAGCAACCCCAACCCTCACACTTAGGTTCTGTCCTCCACTTCCTTTGCAATTTGTTATTTCATTTTTTCAGCCCTTTTGTAGCTGAATCGAACATTTGAAGAGCTTGTTTGACCTGTTACAGACTTCTCTAACAACACACAAATCCACTTGGGCTTTTATTGCATTAAATATTAATGGTGGGTAGTCTGTGAGTAACACTGATTCTATACGGATTGCATGTAAACTGGGAGCCTTAGGGTAGTTTCCTAATGTCATGCTACAAAGCACAAGGGAGTTGGAGTTCAGAATCATAATAGTGTCCTTCCTCTTCCCCACTGTTTGAATGATCTCATCTGTGTGCTGCACAATCATATGGGTAAGGCTTGTGCTACCCAGGATTTGGCTGATTCGAACTGAACACCCAGTCACTGAACCCCCCCAAAAAAAAAAAGCAGGCAATATGTTCCCTCCAGCGTGAGCGCGTCTTGTCACCTACCTACTGCAGAGTAGCTGTTTTCTGGATCTGACAGACTTGTCTAAACTTTAGCGTGTTGAGGTCTAAACTTAAGAGGCAGAGCTTCGCATGCGGCTCCACTGCCCTATGGCGGGAAAGCCAGTGGTGTTCCTGTAGTGCCATCTTAAACAGCGTCATCACACCAGCGCCAGCACCACTCAGTGCCAGTGTTCGTCTGAAGAGCAGCCACTGAGATACTGAACGTACTGTCACTGTGTTTACCGCGTGCTGTCTGCTCTGTGTGTGTGTGTGTGTGTGTGTGTATTAGATATTATGCAGTTTACAGTTGTTTCCTTTTCGTTTTCTTCTACTACTTCTTAGTTTATATAATTTATATTTTATACACACATATATATATATAATTTTTCTTTTTTTTTAGTTATTATGCCATTTTGCACCCACCAACTAGCTAGCCTCCCCTGTCATACACAAACTGCCAACTCTGAAGGGTGTGGTGAGAACATACTTCCTGTGAGACAAATGTCCATGATTGGCTCATGTAGCAGTGAATGACAAGGGGTGTAGTGTGGTACAGGAGATTTGCTGGTGAATCATACATTTTGTGAGATATACGTGTGTGTGTGTGTACTGTGTATTGTGAATTCTTAAAGTATTGGTATTGTGCTGTTACATTTCTAGCTCCAGAGACTTGTGAATGTGTGTGTATGTGTGTATGTACTGTGAATTGTGAAGGCTTAAAGTATTGATTTTGTGCTGTTACATTTCTAGCTGCAGAGAAGTGTGTGTGTGTGTGTGTGTGTGTGTGTTAGCGTAATAGAAGGCCAGTTCACTGCAGCTGTGTCAGCTCAGTCACGGTGGATGCCACTTCCTGGGTTTGATGGATCGGAGATCTGGTCTGCAGCTCACAGGAAACTGCTCTGTTAATGGAGATCCAATCAGGAGGCCCCACACTGGGAATGACTGATGGTGTTCTCACTACAGCGTTGGTTAAATCATTGTTTCCAATGCGACTCCTGCCAGTGGTGAGCAATAGTCCTGGTGATTGATTCTTGAGCTGTATGTAGTGATGCTTCTGCATAATGCACTGCTGATGGTTGTTTTATTGTGACTATAATGGGGTTGTCCATATTTTCATTGTGGCTGAATTAATCAACTTATATTCTGTTTTTGCTCTTGTCATTTCCAAAGCACCGATCACCATCAGTCCAACTTTAAGGACTGAAAAACACTCGGCGTATAAAATGCTTAATGCTAGGAAGGATGTCACTATGATGTCACTATGTTAGAGTACTTTGATGTCACTATGAGTTATCAGTTACAATAGTGGCTATGATATTGCTTAAAACATTCTAGAATAAGTATTTCCTATTATGACATAAATTATTGTAAATAATAAAAATTGTTGTAAATAAAAAAATATTGGGTTCAGTATTATCACATTATAACATTATCACACAATGTTAAATTAATTTGACCACAGGTATTAAACAGACCTTTTTTTTACCCCTCATACATTTAACACCAATTAAATCAACAATTGAAATGATTCAATTTGAAATGATTTATTAATTATGTGTGAATTGTAACCAGCACTAAAACTGTTTGGAGTTTGTAGCTATATAAAACAAATATGTACAAATGCACATTTATTATTAAAAGTACAACACAACCAAATATGCATATCAGATGAAATGTACATTGATATCCTGGGCATGCTTTGCAATGAAACGAAAAAACATTCACAGGCAAATGGAAAAAAAAAAATTACAAGCGTGGATGGACACGGAGCGTTATGGAAGCGGACTCCTCCAGAGGTAGCTGGGGAGCAGTGGGGAGCTCGGCTGTCCAGTGCCCAGTCTCAGGAGCCTCCTCTGGGCCTGTGTTAGGAGGGCTGGCTGGGTCAGAGTGCCTGGGTGGTCAGCCTTGTTAACGTCCAACCCAGCAAGCGTCAGGTTTCTCTAACACATTTTGAGTGGAGTCCTGCGCTTTGGGGGTTGGGCTGAACAGAACCTGCGGACCCGGCTGAGGTGGTGGTTTGAGGGAGGGACCCGCTCCCTGACTCACGGCCTACGAGACCGTTTGGATGCTACTTGGGGTATAATAACGGCACTGCGACGACATGCAAAGAAAGTGGAGGTGAAAGACGAGCGGTGACGTCAGCGTGGTTGCTGGGGGTCGGGGTTGTGGGGACGACATACAGTTGTTTCCTTCAGCATTTAACCTTTGACACTAGACAGAGCTGGGCCAGAGCTGTCGAGCGTAGAGGAGTGAGGGGAGCATAGGGAGATGTGTTTGAGTTACATGCCTGCAAAGAAGATGCGATGAAGGGCTCACAAAACTTCAGTGATCTCCTCGCCATTGCATGTGCGCTCCTGCCTAATGCTAGTTCCCTCAGCACGTGCTGAATTGCAGGGTGTGAACTCTCTCTGGATTTCCTCTCCTGACATTTCCGTACTCTCTTTGCGCTTTGGGAGTTCGTTTAGAATGGCGAATTCGTTTCGTTCGTTTAGAACAGCTCCAATAAATCCCTCATCAGTGGGTACTTTCTGTATCCCATTGTGTGTGTGTGTGTGTGTGTGTGCATGCGCATGCACGTGCCATACACACACATGCCACCCACATGTGTGCTTGAAGAAGAGTGAGTAAAGATAGAATGAGTGAGCAGAAGACAGAGAGTGTGTGTGTGTGTGAGAGAGAGGTGGACACACAGTAAAGTGCCTTTAACAGGCTGGCCATCTCCCACTGCCTGTGCTATTTTCCTGTGGGCGCCTTGCAGCCTGATACACTCCTTCACCAATACAGCCACCATTGTTCCGCTGAAACAGAGAGGAGGAGAATGGAGTGGAGCCACAGTGCTGGTGTCAGTTCAGGACAGAGAAGCGCAGGGCAGGGTCGCGGTTTGGGGGGGGGATGGCCACTTTGTGCTTTTGTCCTTTTTGTACCACCAGTGACCGATTTCCCCAGGACTGAGGGCTCATGCAGCTTAAAGCAGGCCCCCCCGATAAGCTCAAAGCAGATAGATCATCACAGAAACGAGAAAACAAAGGGATGAACCTTTATTAAATCTCTCTGTTCCTTCACGGCCTCTTCCCAGTGCTTTCTTAATAACCCAGAACTAATGCCTGCACTTCATGTGCAAATATTTGAGTCCATCTCCAAAGGCTTCATCAGGTCGATCAGTGCCAGTGATATTACCATGTCTCATGGGTACTGGGAGAGCCTTCAGATTGGCCCCTGTACCCCATCACATTTCCCCGAGTCCGGACTCCAGCATGGCAGAGTGCTTTTAATAACTACTCACGCTTCTATGGATTTGCCTTTCCATTGATTTAGGGCCTCAAATGTTTTATATTGCTTCTTAGAAGATTTGCCAAGATCTTTTTGATCTTTTTGTAGAACTCTCTTGCACCTTCTGTCTCAAGTTTATTTTTGAGATCATTGTTTTGCGGGAAAGCGTCACACCAAATTGGACCCACTTAATTAGGAACATGGACAACTTGTGTGAGTGGAGTGAGTATGCCTGCATGAGTGTGTGCATGTGCATGCGTACGTGTGTGTGTGTGTGTGTGTGTGGGTACACTGACTGGAACATGGGCAGCATCAATGCTAATTAGCCAGTGGTGGGATACCGTACATAAATAGCTAACGAGTGTGTTACCATTTCTGAGCAGATCAGCGACACATATAATAGGCACATAAATTCTCATTTATAGGTCATAATCTGGCATCTATTTACCCAGACACCCCAATTAAATGACTTCCAGGCGTCCGAAGGGATTCTCCTGCTCTGGCCTGCCAGTTGCGGCCTGCCATTAGGGTCTCCTCCGGCCCGCTGACGGCGTGATATGGGGGGGGGGTCTGAATCATAAATGTCAGGAAGCACCAGGGGGTGAGGGGCCTTGTGACTACTGGGCTGTGGTCCAGCCTACCTGCTGGGCATGTTCTAGTCGCTCGGAGGAATGTCGTGCAGCTAATAAAATTGAAAGAAAACAAGACCAGCTTTGTCTTTTCCACAGGTTCCTTCAGAAAAGAAAAAAAAAACAACCTCTGAGATGCTGAAGGGGGCACATTCAGCCCTGCTCAGGCGAACATCCTTAAAGTGTCTGAGAGCAGCATGGTTCACAGAGTCTGGTCTGTACTCACTCCTGCATTAAAAGTGCTCTCCTGCTTTGTGCAGAAGCCCTGCTCCTACTGTGAGCTCGGGATGTCGCTGGCCGTGGGAAGTCTCGTTAGTTCTGCCTTACTGACTTTTCAGACTGGTCCAAGGGGCCGGAAGAGGCCGTGTCAGACCAGGCGTCCAGCGAGGAGCTGTCCCGTTCAGCAGGTAGTGCTTTGAGCCCACAGTTGGAGGGGCCCTTTCAGCCGCCGGACACACGAAGCCCCATGAAGCTTGTCTGGGAAGAACCGGCCATGCTCAGGTTAGCTTGTCGGCATGCTTAGACACTCCAGAGATAATCCGCTTGCACTAGGGACAAACGCCCTAATCGTGGAGGCCCATGGACAGGTGCTGGTGGTGCTTGGATCCCCTGGGGCTGCTGGTGACATGGTCCGTGTTACAGTCAGTCCATGCAGCATCCATCCGCGTGTGTTGTGCCAATGGTGTGCGGCTCGTGATGGGGAGTTCAAGGATTGCACGTCTGCTCGTGCACAGCATCCCTTGAAAGGCTAAATTAGGCTGTTGTAGATACTGAACAGGGTGCGTAAGACCAATGCAAACGCTGTGCGGGACGTGCTGGCCACTGAGATGATTACCACTGATGCTTCCAATCGATTTCAAGATGTTTTTAAGAAACGAGGGGCGAAGAATGGCCAAACCGATATGAATGAAACCCTACTGGTACACAGCATGCAGCCGTCTCCACAGCAGCAGTGCACGCAGCCATGGAAACAGATGAGCTGTATTTTTCCTTTTTTTCCCCTTTTCTTTATATATATATATTTTTATATATATATATATATATATATATATATATATATATATATATATATATATATATATATACATGATGCTTCTGTCTATGGTTCTGTGGTGAAATATCCTGCTTTCTTCCGGTGGGGGTTAATGCACTCTTTCAGAAGCTGCTTGGAATCGCTCATTATGTCCTGCTCTGTAATGCTCTGTACTCACTCTTTTCCCACTGAAGTGATGCCCAGTGCGATCGCTGCCTCTCCTGGTCCAACAGAACCTCTGGCCAGGTGCGGATGTGTTGGCGACGTTCTCTGCGTGTGAGAGGCGTGTGACCTCAGCTCTCCGCAGTCATGCACTGTCATCATTTATTCAAACATTCACACTCCTGTGGTCCTTCAACCCATTTCATTACCATTATACCATAATGACAGAACTCAGTTATGCCACTATGTCTCTGTGAATGGTTGTGGCTGTAATTCCACCAATGTGAGTGAGTGTAATTTCATGTGAGTCTGCTCTTATGTGTGACTGACCTTTTGGGGCAGGAGTGTGGGGTCATGGAGACACTGCGATAATGTATCTTACAGGATGCATCTGGGTGAATGGCACCAACCCTGCAGAATTGGAGTACTAACATTTAGACCCACTGTAGATAAGAATTCTGTAGGAAAGTATATCGAATGCTTTTTCCTCATTTAGCCAGAAGCAAACGTTGTAGTTATGAACAATAAAAGCACAATGCAGAACAAGATGTTCATCTAATGAAACAACTTGACTAAATCCCTCCATGGATCTGTTCCATTTGAATTTTTAATGTCTTTGCCAAAGAACTGACTATTGTATTGAACACCGGGACCTTTCCTCATTACCTCTTGTTTTTGTGCTAGGAAGTAACGTTGTTCTGCTCAGTAACAACAGTGGGTACTAAGTTAGAACCGAGTGCTGGGTGGAATCCATGTATTGGGTAAAATCTTGATGTGCAAGGTCAGAGCTCGGGGTGAGGGTGGGTGTGCTAGGTAATGACTGTATTGCAGGTAGTGACTCAGTATGCCAGGTTATGACTCAGGGTGTTCAATACTCATTCCTTGCTGGCTGTGGACCAGAACTGTAGACAGTGTGTGTGTGTGTGTGTGTGTGTGTGTTCAGGTATCTGTGTGTATTCTGTCATGTGTGGCTGTCTGTATGCTAGAAAACAAATCCTATATTCCATTTAACAAATGCTCTATGCTGCTACATCAGTGTTGTGGTATGTTCACGCATGCATGTACCATGTGCCATGGTACTGCTGTGTTTCTCTGCAGTCTGGGTTATTGGTTCAGTATTTTGTATTACCTGCTGGTTACATGTGTGTTCTTTTGTGTACACTCTGTGGCCCTATTATTTCATTTCACTTTACTTGTATATAGCGGGAATGACAGATAAGCGCCTCTCGACTCTCTCCCCTCTGCCGTAGCTGTGGGCCGCCTGTTTTGCTTTTAAACAGACCCGGGTGTGTGAAGAGCGGAGTGTGTGAGGAGCGCAAACCCCTGGCCGGGTCAGCTCGCCTGAGGGACGAGGACGGCGGTGCTGTGTGTGTTCCCCGCGGCCTGAAGGACAGGCCGGAGGACACTTCATTTTTAGGAGACATTCACCAATAGGAAAATGCACTTGGTTTTCTTATAGGGAGTCTCAGGGAAGAGTGTTTTGGTGTTTTGTTTATTTGTCTCAGACACCACTGAACGATAAGTGTGTATTGCTTTGTGGTATAGAATCCAGTTAGAAAACGTTTAGTTAAAATATGTTAAATTGTTAATATATGTGGTATATTTTATTAAACGCTTAAACTTACAAACACACACACCCCAATTCACATTATCATATATCATACTCTGAATAATCAGTATGGCTAATGCATCATGACTAATGAACTCCACAAATGGATCATTTGGTAGTCGCTTATTTTCCACACAAATCAATTAATTAATCGATCAGTGGCTTTCTTCCTCAATGAATTATATACTAAGAAATGTGCTCTGCACTTCATCCAGTCCTGCTCCTGGTGCTCCAGTACTGACTGCAGTACTGACTGAAAGTACATCCACTTATGCATGTAAAGTTCACTTCTTGCAAGTTCCGTCCTTACCCTGCTGTTCTCCAGAAGCTTCCACAACTACTGCGGCCAGGGGGGAGGGGCTTGTGTATGTGGAGGTGTGGCCAGAACTGCATAGTGTCATGGAAGGTTCCTTTCTAGACATGCAACTGAGTCAGCCAAGCTTCAGATGTGTGTTGTACTGTGCAATGACCCCTTGTTGTTTGTTATGTAGTGTTATTGTTTTGATCTGTGTTGGCGGTCAGGGTAAAGATGGCAGTGGTGGTCTTTACAGAGATCTTTAATGAGCTGTGTCCCACTGCACAGCTCCAGCGCTGAAGAGGGCAGCGGTGAGAGGGTCGGGTCAGACCAGCGAGCCAAACCGCCCGCGCCAGCCTCATGGGGCAATAATCTGGCTACGGTGGGGCGGATCAGAGCGAACCTGTGACGCTCCCATCCCATGGGCACCGTAAATCCAACAAAAAGAATGCGCTAATCACCAAACAGCTACCGGCATGCTAACAACTTCATTCAGCTGTTTGCTGATATTTAAAAATTATTTATTTGTTTATTTCTTTTTTATTCAACAATGCGACTGTGTCCCTCCTTAATATAATTGTCATACACCAAGTATCAGAATATTTAAAGGAATTGGCAAACCAGCACTTGTTAGGCAAAGTTAGCATATAGCACTTTTTCAGTAAAACCCTCTGTTTTACTCCTCCTGTCCTGCGTGCCTTTCATTACCCCTGCCCCCCCTCCCCGGTGTTATTGCCCGCACACATCTGGAAACAGGCCTGGGCGGCTGTTTAGGTGTTAATAGGTTTGAAGGTCTGCTAATGGGGACAGACTGGAAAGGAGGTGAGCTAGCCTGCTTCATGTTAGCCATGAATTAGCTAGGGAGCTGTCAGGACTCATTCTGTCATACGCTGTCCATAAGGGGGACTCCAAGGTGCAGAGTCCAACGGGGCGGAGACATCCTGTCCACAGTCCCCTGAGCCTGACCAGGGCAGTGCCTTCATCAATCACCACCTCAAACCAGCCATGTCCTTTAACACCTAATTCTTTCCATCTTGAATTCTGTAGTGTTTTGCGATCCTCAAACGTCCATTTGATGTTGTAGTCTCTGACGCTAGGATGAGCATTCGATCTCCATACCACCTATGAACGGACAAATGACATCACGCTAAGTGATCGCATTATTGTTCCTTGGCTAGAGAGTGTTGCTCACTTAGTGTGGGTGCAGCAAAGTATGTATAACAAATCTCGTATGTTTAGGCAAAGCTCGTGTAATTGCCTTCAACTCCTGAACTGTTTCAAAGAGCACCACGGTTGTTGCAGGGTAAGCTCCCTCTCTGTCCAATTATGAAGGAAAATTGCTGCCAATGCCCAAGAAAAATAAACTGCTTTCCATGCATTATTACAGTGTTTTACTTTAGTCACTCATTATAGTGTTATTATCTTTCTCTGCCTCACAGCTGCTTTCATACAAAGGCATTGCAATGGAACAGTCTTTTAAATCACGTGTAGCTAAGTGAACCCAAAGCGCCACACACACACACACACACACACACACACCCGGAGCTTTTCAGTGCATCTTTGGCTTGGTGATTACAGTCCAGGAGAGTGCGCTGGAGCCATTACTCCTAAAGGGTCTATTTAAGAAAATGGGGGTAATAGAGAGTGAAGGTCTGTTGTAGTGCACGGCCGTTCTTCATGGTCCCGGCCCATCTCCAGGGAACTCTGGGGTTGGATCAGCAGAGAAGTGGGGGGGGGG
The DNA here is from genome assembly GCA_020368025.1 of Brachyhypopomus occidentalis. Taxonomy (NCBI): domain Eukaryota; kingdom Metazoa; phylum Chordata; class Actinopteri; order Gymnotiformes; family Hypopomidae; genus Brachyhypopomus; species Brachyhypopomus occidentalis. The sequence continues at coordinate 2,644,863 of JAGXOD010000009.1, read as the reverse complement.
GGTAGTTCTGGGTGCGAGAGGGGGAGACTGGGGTGCTCCATGCATCCCTCAGCGTCTGCTCTCGTTGGGTTGCCAGATCATGATGCCGTTTCCCCTTACTTCAAAGCAGCGTTGCAGGAATGTTGCCGGCTCTTCTGTCAAGCCTCGTCTTCAAAGCAAACATTCCCTCCATCCAGGCCCCCCCTCCCCCTCCCCCGGCTACCTCAGATCAATACTTGACCTCATGATTTCTCTGAGCAGGCTGGGCACACAGTCCACAACCCAGCTCCATGACCCCCATAAAATGGCGTGTAACTTAAAAACCTAAATTAGATGGGGTGTTTACAAGTCAGGGATAGAAAAGTCGTTTTGAAATTAGGCATGTTTGGCCTGGGGGATGAATTCCTCCTCCTTTCCACTTATAGTCGGGCGTATTTGTCTTTTAACAAGTGTCCTATTGTGTCCTATTATGTTGCGACACTGAGCCAAGCCAGTGTTTTAGCAGAGCTGCAATCCTCCGATTAGGTCTTCCTAAGCGCAGGGATTACATGCCATGTGGAGGAGGCTCCTGGGGGCTCGGCGTGGCCCCCCTCGCTCTCCAGGCGCTTCGCTAGCCAGATTTGCATCCACCTGCTGTAGAGCTGACATTTTGGCTCCCAGCATGGGTTTTGGTTGCAGTGGGGAGCAGTGTGTTGTGCAGAGGAGGATTTGCAGCTGCGTGAGCCAGCAGTGCCCACACTACACACTCCGGCTTCAGCCCCTGCTGTTCCTGGCATGGGCCTCTCTACCGGCCAATCTGGCAATATAAATAACACTCTCTCTCGCTCACACGCATACTCACACACACACACATATCTTTTTCTCTCTTACTCTCTATATCTCTGAAACCATGCGGTGCAAATTCTATTCAATAACACTTTTGCAAAGTTCTTCAGCTTGCAGCCGAATGAAGTTAGGGGACGCCTTCCTCCTGCAGACCTGTGTGGAAGGACCAATCGACTGAGGATCAATATGTTTATCCCACGAGCACTTGGCCAAAAAAAAAAAAAGTTATGTGCCGCTTATTACTGAGAATGTCACCTCAAGGATTTTGCTTGTACGACTTTAAAATAACTTCATAAATCTCTCATAGACTTAATGAAATGGGTTTCAGTGACCTTATCGACACATTTAATTATTCACAGGTGAAATGTTGCAGCCTTAAGAAGAACAGCGTTAACAGGTTTATGCTGCCAAATACCCTCCTTTTATCCTCAGGGGAGGGCTGCCAAAAAAGATGGCTCCCTGCTGGAACAGGCTGCACTCAGCTGCCAGCCAAGCAGACACTTAAGCACATCACACACCTTTCTCCCCAACACACAGAGCTGAAAGTTTGGCAGACAGTGTTTGACACACATACACACACACACACACACACACACACACACACACACACTGGCGCCTGCGTGCACACGCACCCTTTTGGCTGCGTGTGAGAGGGCGGTGTAAGGTAGAGGAGCTGAACTCTGGCCCAGGGCAGGCCTCCTAGCCCCCGCGCTCGGCACTGCCCCAGCCTGTCATCACAAGTGCCAATTAGTGCTGATTAGGGGGCGTTGTGGAGGCAGCCGACAGCTGTAGAGTGCCAAGCCCTCACAGGCACTCGGTCCCTCTCTCTCTCTCTCTCTCTCTCTCTCTCCCTTCACCTCTTTCCCTCTCTCTCCCTTCCTCTCTGTTCCTTTATCTTTGTCTCTCCCTCTCTATTTGCCCAATACTCTCTCTCTCCCTCTCTATTTGCCCAATACTCTCTCTCTCTCTCCCTCCCTTCATCTCTCTTCCTCCCCCCCCTGTCTCTCCACCACACTCCTGTCTGCTCTCTGTGACTCCTTGCTCAAGGTCGAGTCAGGCATGCCTAGAAGGATCTCGCTCTTCACAACGAGAGCCCTCGTCTCAGGCTCATGGTTATGTGGGCTGAGTCTGAGCTCTGCTTTTGTGACAAAGTGCAGTTTGTTTACGTGCCAGTAGGTGGCGTCAGACTTTGTCAGAATCAACACCGGAGGAAGTCAGTGAAATAAAGCTATAGTGGGCCTTTGGGCCTGACTTCAGCTTCCTGCACATATTTTATAGTGTGTCTCTTAGTGTGTTTACATTATGAAAGAGGAGAACGGGAAGAGTATAGTGTGTAGAGCGTGGAACGCCTCCCCCACCCTACCCGTCCCCTGCTGTCAACCCAAACATTAATAATCCATGTCCTCATGCAATTAATCCTGTGTTCATAACTGACACGGCAAGCTCTAACGGAGAAAAAACATAAATATGGGTTCTTGCTGTGAGGTTGCCTGGGGTCGTCGTGGGAACCGGCTAGCCTTTCCCCCTCGTGTCACTCTTCTCCAAGCAGGCCGCGAGCAACTCTGAAGGTCGTTTGTGAGCGCGAGGCCAAGGTTGTGTTCGGAGGGAGGGAGAGTGCGGCAGGTTTCGTCTTCGAGCCTGAATCACTTCATCCATCACCGGGCTTGATAAGGAGCTTTAATTACACGCCTTCACCCCAGGACACTGCCACCCCCTCCTGCTCATCTCCCCCCAGCGGAGCTGCCTCTACCTGGAACGCTTGAGAAACGCAGGCCTCCTCCTCCTCCTTCTCCTCCTCCTCCTCCTCCTCCTCCCGCCTACACGTCTGAGAGCTGAGATGTGCTAAACCGAGGCAGCAGTAAATCAATACTGGCCTAATTCTGAATAATTGAGGTTATTACAGTGGAGTCACGCGCTCGGTGCCGTCCCCCCTGTCTCTGCTGCCCTCTCCTCCCCTCCTGCCTCTCCCGTCACAAATGTGGGTAATTAAAGAATGAAAAACGCTTGTTTAGTTCTGTTCAGGTCTCTCTCCAGCGGAGCAACGCTCGGACGTGAGCGTGCATATCCCGACAGCGCTGCGCAGCCGGCGCGACCTCTGACCCCAGCCCGGCCCCGCCGCCGCCTGTGATTTCCTCTCGTTTGGCTGCGGGGCGGCCTGCCACACGCCAGCGCTCTCAGAGCCTTTGTAGTGTTGGGTGTAGAGGGGAAGAGGGAGCGTTGGAGAGGCGGCAGGCAGCACCAGGGCGAACCTGCCTGTGCGCGTGAGGGACGCTAGAGGGCTCCCGCTGCATGTGGAAGGCTGCTGCCTGCTCGCCAAGGAGCTGCTGGCTCTGAGCTCCTCCTCCTCCTCGTCCTCCTCCTCCTCCTCCTCTACCCGCTCACACCGCTCCCAACTTTACAAGCACAGGGTTTTTTTTTTATATCAAACCATTAACCAGCCCCAAATTAAATGTGGGAGTTTTGAGCAGAGGCAGGCGGGCACTTTTGGCGGACATAAAGAGGAAGAGGATGTCGTGCAGGGTAGGCCCCGCCCATGCGCACCTGGAGCACAATGACACGCGGAGGGCAGTAAAAGTAAAGCCTCATTAAGGTCCCCTAAAGATGGGTGTCGTGCCGGAGTTGAGCAGAGCAGTTCGCAGGCTGAGATGAGGGTCGCTGAGCCACTGGCCTCCTGTGCGCGGCCATCGAGCAGAGCTCGGACCTCCGTGCTCCTCGCACTCTCCCGGCCGGAGGCGAAACTAGCTGTCGTGGGCGTCGCTGGGTTTGGAGCAGCTCCGCAGGGTCCGCGGGACGTCTGGCTCGCGGCTCCGTGCCGGTGGCGTGAGAGGGCGGGCGGGACGGGCGGACCAGCCGGTGGCCATCAGTGCGCCTGCAGGAAGGGCCGTCTCTGCACACACACACACACACTTGGATCACCGCCGCTCAGGTCGGGATGTAGAGAGGAAGGTGGACACATACTGAAGGGTATGTGTCTCCTGCTCACTGACACACACACCGGTATCACCCAGTATCATTGCTGTTGGCTGGAGGCCTCTGTGTAGCACACAGAACAAGTCTGTTTGGCCTGACAGCCAGTCTTCCAAACACAGACAGGAACCAGGTCTTCACTGATGGAAGAGAGGTTCATCACTGCTGCTCTGTTCCTGGTTCCTGTTCGGCTCAGCCCTTTGGAGCCCTTTGAACTGAGATGAGCAGGCAGCAGGATTTAGTGCTTGTAGTGGGGATTGTTTACTTGTCTGAGTCTGGGTCTCTCTCCCCCAGCCCTGAGTCTGGGTCTCTCTCCCCCAGCCCTGAGTCTGGGTCTCTCTCCCCCAGCCCTGAGTCTGGGTCTCTCTCCCCCAGCCCTGAGTCTGGGTCTCTCTCCCCCAGCCCTGAGTCTGGGTCTCTCTCCCCCAGCCCTGAGTCTGGGTCTCTCTCATGCACATTTATACCATGTCTATCCTCATCTGTTTCTTTGGCACACTCTCTCTCTCTCTCTCTCTCTCTCTCTCTCTCTCTCTGCCCCCCCCCCCCCCCCACTTAAAACACACACACTCACTCTCATGAGAATGCTCTATTACAGTATGTGACACACATATCTAATCCTGGTGAGTGTGTTAATTGTTCCACTACACTGTGGCAATGGTGGGAGACCTCCCTCACTCCCAGAATCCACTCTGTCTCTCTGCTTCTGTCTGTCTATCTCTGCTTGCATTGTGCTCACATGAGGTCTACTGAATGAGCCACACATATCAGCATTAAAATGAGATTAGATTTACACTAATACTCCTAGCTAATAATACTAATGTTAATACTCCTAGCTAATAATACTAATGCTACTCCTACCTAATAATGCTAATACTAATACTCCTAGCTAATAATACTAATACTAATACTCCTACCTAATAATACTAATACTAATACTCCTAGCTAATAATACTAATGTTAATACTCCTACCTAATAATACTAATACTCCTACCTAATAATACTAATACTAATACTCCTAGCTAAGCAGATATGGGACTTTGGTAGAACAGGAGCTCCTCACTCTCAGAGTGCTGCTCATATCTCCATGGTTCCCCGTGGACGATGGCTTCCCTGGTTACAGATGCTGGGTAATGATGGGACTTTCCCTTGAGGTCGTAGCAGTCCAGGTAGTCCTGCTGCCAGGTTTTGTGTGTGTGAGCTGTGTGTGTGTGTGTGTGTGTGTGTGTGTGAGCTGTCTGTGTGTGTGTGTGTGTGTGTGTGTGTGTGTGTGTGTGAGCTGTGTGTGAGTGTGAGCTGTTTATGGGTCATTTGACAGTGGACTTCGGGGACTGGCACAGGCAAACCCTTTGGCATGTATCTGCCAGGCTGATGAGAGAAGAGTCTCTCTCTCTCTCTCTCTCTCTCTCTCTCTCTCTCTCTCTCTCTCTCTCCCCCCCCCCCCTCTCAGGGGTGAGAGTCTCTGAAGGTAGAGAGGCAGACAGTGATGAATGTCAGAGGAGGGGGTATTCTGCATTTAACGTACCAGAGCCACGCCCATCTACTTGATTTCATCACAGAGGTGAAATCTGCCCTGTCTTCTCCATACCCCACCTCCGCCCTGCGTATCCTGGACCTCTGCCCTCTGTCCAGTACTGTCATAAAAGATTACGCTCTGATCGGCCACTGAGTCATTGGTGTTTCATGCGTCTGTGGTGTGGAGTTCCCGGATCTGGAGTCACTCGAGTCACTATGTGTTGGGCTGCATTTACTCAGCTGAGGTGAAGACGTGAGACGGCTGTCTGGGTGGGTGTGTAGCTACGTCGCATCACCTCAGAACATAAATTTTTCGAAATACATCAGCATCCAGTAAATGTCATGACGGATGAATTGTTCCGTTAACTTTAGGCACACGTAGGTTTGTGGCTGCAGCTGCTTGCGGTCTTCCAGTGGAGCATTTAGCCACAGGAGGGACTCTAGCACACGCACCCAGTTGGGCTGTGAGCTCCTGTCTCCGCAGGACGGCTGGGCTCTGGTGTTTTCCTTTTTAAATTTATGGAGTAGTGATGGAGAATCCCAATGCTACAGGACAATGTTGAAATGAATCACTGCAGAACCAACACCCATAACGTTCCGTAGAATAGACCTGTGCTGAAATGATTCTTTTGCCTGTGCGTTAAACTGTCAGTGACGGGCGAGACGCCTTCCGCCTCACCGCTGTCCCTCGCCACTTGCTGTCCCTAGGGAGGACACGTCGGCTCCTCCGCCTGCTGGACCTCGTCTTCACACGGGCCTTTGGTCAGACGGTCCTGCAGGTGAAGCTCCAACGGCTTCTTCTGTGTCGCACTGGGCCTGTGGATGTTGGCCAGTGGTGGCGTGGAGACGTTGGAATTCCGCGGGGCGGGCGGTGGTCCAAGGCCAAGTGAAGGACGCGGCTCCCTCCTTCCTGCAAACCCTCCTTACGGCCGCTCGGCCTGAGAACAACTCGCCGCCGGAGGCCCTCAGCGCGTGAACTGTTTCTCTCGTTTCGGAATTGTCTTGCCCCCCCCAGACGGAGGGTTTAATTACTCTCCTTTTGGCTTTGTGCATAGCTGATGAAGGGCTGAAGGACGTTTTTCCTAATATGGGTTTTTCAGATGCCTGTGTTGGACTATAGCACTGGAATATTAATATACACACTGTGTGTGTGTGTGTGTGTGTATAAGAGAGGGAACGAGAGAGCACCATTCAACAGCTGAATAAAAGGAGAGGATAGTTGTGTGTGTGTGTGTGTGTGTGTGTGGGGGGGGGGGTTGCGAGTGTGACTGTGTGTATGTGGGGGTTGTGGCAGGCTAATTTGATTGATTCATTTCCTAAAGGCCACTTCACAAGCACAGTGCCTGAAGGTGCTTTTAAAGAACTATATTTAGACAGTAAGATGAATCGGGGCACAAAGGAAAATCAATAGGGAGTATCATAAACAATACATTAGTTAGCCAAGGCTGAGTTTGTTAGCTTGTGCTTTCAATATATTTAATGTAAACAAGAGAATCATGTTTCCAAACTATTTATCCTTATATTGCTGTCATTACGAAACAAAGCTTAAGTCTATTTTTATGTCTACATAGCTGCTGTTTAGATTGTTGCCTTAAGCAATGCAGATTAAAGATCTCACATTGCCCCAGTCTATGTTGTCCAGTCAAACACTTGTGGGGCTGTTGTAGCTCTGTAAGATGGGCCCTGTGTCTCGGTGCTGTTCACGGTGCTCCCTTGCAGGCCACGTGGATTGTCTGTGGCCCCTCGGCTGGGCCCTGACGTCTCCTGTGTGAGGACTCCTGTAAGGGTTTTCCCTCGCTGGTCAGCACACGTTAGCTTAGCTTTATTCACACAGCAGCGGGAACCTGCACCAAGCCCAAAGCCAGCTTTAGTTCTCCTTTGAAAAGAGCAGCACCTATGAGGATGAGCAAAAGTTGAAATGGCCTTAACACAGAGAGGGGCGGACTTACTGGAGTTTTCCCATTTACTCAGCAGAGTGTGTAGGTAGCGTAGCAGCGGCACGCGGCAAGCTGCACTCAGGTTTTCTTCTTCTTCTTCTTCTTCTCCTCCTCCTCCTCCCCCTTGGTTCCTGCAGCACAGGAACAACTTCAAAGGGTGCTGCTTAGAGAAGCCCTCGGCCCAAGCGGATTTGAAAGGATGAGTCCCTAATCTGTTTCAACTTTGCTTGCACTGTGTATTTTCACTCCTCCTTGTCTGCTTCTCTGCCTTACCCCCTTCCCATCCTTTGCAGAGGAAGAAAGGACCCGCCTTAACACATCCGCCGCGTCTTACTGCATAAAGCGCAGGTGGAAAGCAATGACACCCTCATGTCAGACCTCAGATCAGTCGAATGTTCTTCGTGCGTTTGGTGTTGGGTGGGGGGGAGGGGCGGAACCAATTGAAAGCAGTTAATGAGTGAATGTTGGTGGTACTCATTGGCGAGCTGGTTTGTATTTCACGCTGGACCAGCGTAGCAGCTGGTTTGGGTGGTGCTTTGTGCCTGCTGTAGATGAGGGTTGGCCTCCCACCAGCAGGGCTGTGTCTCAGAGCAAAGACTCTCCTCACAGTGGGGCTTTTGAGATATTCACAAACCTGACGAACTGGCTGGTAAGCCCTCGTCCTGACACCCCTTACGAGCGCGGCCGTCATCGAGGAGCGGAGCCGCTCAGTACTGGCCCGGACTCAGTGCGGAAAGCTGCGCTGGCCACGTATGTGAGAGACGGCTAAAGCCGTGACCTATCCAACGTGTGAAGGGCAGAAGTGTTTGCCTGTGCCTGGCCAAAAATGGGGCTGAGCCTCACTGTGAACACCAGACAGTGTGACCTCCGGAGACCCTCAGACCTTCTTCATCCGCTTCAGCTTTGAGCCTGTGGGATTATGATGGTGTCCACTCAGGCTGTTTTGATCTCTTTTTGAAGTTTTCTGCGAAACTTTTGGAAATAAAGGTTTAAGAGATGCACATCCTGGTGGTTCAATGGATGGGAGTGGATGTTGGGGTGACTAAAGGGTGAATGTGATAAGCCTGTTGTGTGCTTTACTGGAGGAGTCGCTAGGCTAGGCTAGGCTAGGTCTGCCCACTCTTCAAAGACGAGGAAAGCGAAACACGATCCTTCCGTGGAACCCTGTTGCCCGTGCAGCGCAAACGAGGAGGTGCTCAGCGCAACGTAAACATGAGCTGCGTGCGAGGAAACTGCCATGAATGGAGAGATGTGCTGAGACGAGGAGCAGAGGCCCACAGCCTCCTGCTGGAGGAGGAGCTTGGCTACAGCGCAGCTCTGACTCCCCAGACCACTCCTCTTCAGCTGCTTGATTTCGGCATTATCGCTAGAGCTCTGCCCCAGTTGTTTATGCGCATTTTCCGTGGCTACCGCTAGCAGAGATCGGCCCAGGCGCCCATGCGGTGGCACTCTGAAGCGCCACGCCCCTTCACGTCTGCTCGGTAGAGCTCCTCCCAGCCCCGCCTCCACACGGCAGTGTGCCTTCTCCGCCTCTCCATCACCGTTGAGTGGATGGAGCGCTGGCGGGTGGAGCAGTGTCCACTGCACTCCCCTGCATCATGCTGTTATTTGTAATTGGTGTAATGCATGATGAGCGGATGGAGAGTGAATCAGAAGGTGCACGGGAGAGTGAGAGAGTGAGGAACAGGGAGAGGGAACAGAAGCTGAGTGAATGGCTTGTTTGGCAGAGTGATCTTAGTGCTGTGGTAGCCCTCTGACCAATAGAATTATGACTCAACGCTGACTTGTTGCTGTGTGCTGTAGGAGAACAACAGAAGTGGCATTATTAGCTGTAGAGGGTACGTCATGTCTTTTCTGATGGCCTTAATGTATGAGGGCCCTGTAGTGCTCCATAGAGCCTAAATGATTAGGAACCCATCAAATTGATTACCCATGGCAACCTGGATGATCCACAGGGACAGATGTGTTCCAGAACTGTGGACTTTATTCGGACTGAATGGTGCAGTCTATTGTTGTGAAGTGGATATATTGTCTATCTAGTACGTGTGGAAACTGTAAACGTGGGGTGAAACTGTTGAAAACATCACACACCACACACACGGTCACCACACACACACCACACACACGGTCACCACACTCTCGCTTCCTGTTTACACCTAATTTGTGAGGTTTGAAAATGCATAAAAAACACTGACAGATCTTCACAGTTAGCCATAATGTTTCAGCCGTGATACTAACATCATTATCTGCTTCTGAACACCTTAGAAATGAGAGGATGTCAAAAGTTGCAGCTTTTTATGAGCAGGAGAGCACATTTTCTTTCAACTTTTGCCCTCATTCTATCAGCCGCACGGATGAGGCAGGATCTTCATCTCTGAAGTACCAAGGCGGCGTCTCGGCACCGCCTCTCAGGAGCATTTGCATGGTAGAGATATTGCCTGGATGGAAATGATTGACTAGCCAAAATCAAATCATTTAATCCAGCTAAATGTTTCAGTCTGCTGAAGGGATGGATTCGGTTACTCTGCAACCTCTGGGACCAAAACTAGGTCAGATGTGTTTGGAGAAGGTCTATAGTGTGTAATGGAGTTGAATGATTAAGGATGTATCATTCCCCTTGAAGCCTTCCTCTGCTGTGTTTGACTGTCCTAACGGGGATGTAAGTTACACTTCATGCTTGGCAGAAGTCTTGCTCAGGGCACGCACATATTTGTGCTCACATATTGACTCACCAGTTTATTGTGTTGCCCAGGGCAGCACTCAACCGCTTTACCGTCCCCTGTGTGTGACTCTCGCACTGCTGAGGACACTCCCCTGTGTGTGACTCTCGCACTGCTGAGGACACTCCCCTGTGTGTGACTCTCGCTCTGCTGAGGACACTCCCCTGTGTGTGACTCTCGCACTGCTGAGGACACTCCCCTGTGTGTGACTCTCGCACTGCTGAGGACACTCCCTGTGTGTGACTCTCGCTCTGCTGAGGACACTCCCCTGTGTGTGACTCTCGCACTGCTGAGGACACTCCCCTGTGTGTGACTCTCACTGCTGAGGACACTCCCCTGTGTGTGACTCTCGCACTGCTGAGGACACTCCCCTGTGTGACTCTCGCTCTGCTGAGGACACTCCCTGTGTGTGACTCTCGCACTGCTGAGGACACTCCCCTGTGTGTGACTCTCGCACTGCTGAGGACACTCCCCTGTGTGTGACTCTCGCACTGCTGAGGACACTCCCCTGTGTGTGACTCTGCTGAGGACACTCCTGCTGTGGACACTGCCCCCCCCCGTGTGTGACTCTCGCTCTGCTGAGGACACTCCCCTGTGTGTGACTCTCGCACTGCTGAGGACACTCCCCTGTGTGTGACTCTCGCACTGCTGAGGACACTCCCCTGTGTGTGACTCTCGCACTGCTGAGGACACTCCCCTGTGTGTGCCATCGCACTGCTGAGGACACTCCCCTGTGTGTGACTCTCGCACTGCTGAGGACACTCCCCTGTGTGTGCCATCGCTCTGCTGAGGACACTCCCCTGTGTGTGACTCTCGCACTGCTGAGGACACTCCCCTGTGTGTGCCATCGCACTGCTGAGGACACTCCCCTGTGTGTGCCATCGCTCTGCTGAGGACACTCCCCTGTGTGTGCCATCGCACTGCTGAGGACACTCCCCTGTGTGTGCCATCGCTCTGCTGAGGACACTCCCCTGTGTGCCATCGCACTGCTGAGGACACTCCCCTGTGTGTGCCATCGCACTGCTGAGGACACTCCCCTGTGTGTGCCATCGCTCTGCTGAGGACACTCCCCTGTGTGTGCCATCGCACTGCTGAGGACACTCCCCTGTGTGTGCCATCGCACTGCTGAGGACACTCCCCTGTGTGTGCCATCGCACTGCTGAGGACACTCCCCTGTGTGTGCCATCGCACTGCTGAGGACACTCCCCCTCCCCTGTGTGTGCCATCGCTCTGCCTGACAGCCGCGTGGAGCAGCGCCTCACGCTGCTCTTGTCAGCTGCTGCCGGGGTTGCTGGGGTGACGGGGCTGTAGCCGCCCCCAGTGCCGTAGTTGCCCCCGGTGCTGTGCCGCCCCCAGTGCCGTAGTTGCCCCCGGTGCTGTAGAGAAGGCCTCGGGGCTAAGGTGAACGATCGGCTGCAGGTAATCCTGCCCGAGGGGGCGTGGTTGTTCTGCTCGTGCCGAGGCAGAAAAGTGAGGGAACTTTTACCGCTTGTTCCCGTGCGCGATTGGCCGCGTTGCTAATTGAGATGAGGCCTTTGGTTTCCCACGTTTGCGAAGGGCTACCAGTCCACATTCTGGGCTCGTGGTGAAATGTGGCTTGGGGTAAGAATGTGAAGGGGAAATCAAACTGGACTGACTCCCCTCTCTCTGTGTTTGCTAAAGAAGAGGCGAAACTCAGCCTGACAGCCACAGGGCGCCACTCCCCTGCCCTGACTGGAGGTGGTGGGCACGGCCATTTTGCCCACTTTGGGTCTGCCTCATTTGCCGTCTGTGCCATTAGGCTTTTACACGAAGACCCCAAAGGTTTTGGGTTTCGGTTCTGCCGTCCTGACTCACTTATTGGATTAGGGTGGTGTCAGGAGCGGCTTCCGTCTGCTGTAACGTTCTGAAATTGCTGCTGTCGGCTTCAGAAGCGGTTCGATGTCGCTAGTGATCGTTGACATTTGCGTCGGGTTCAGAAGGTGCAGTTCAAGGTGCCAGTCTTCATGCCAGCATGATGTGTGTGATCACAGGCTGTCTGGGGCTGGGTGGCTGATGGGACAGGACACAGGACCAGGCCCTTGGTAATCAGCTTCCCCCAGTGGCTCAGACTTGGCAAAGATCAAAGAGAGCTGACATAAAAGGCATCGTCATGATTTACCCCCCCTCACACGGTGTTTCTTCCTCTCCCAAGCCCATCTCCGATCCTCTTCTATGTCTGTCTCACTAGTAGTGGGTGAAGGTTGAAGTGTGCAGTTTAAGGTGTGAACAAGTGGTCTAAGAGTTCTGCACTAGTCTGATACTCTTGGAGTGATGTATCACAACACAAAGCTCTCCAGTTCCCTGGTTCTCCAGTTCCCTGGATCTCCAGTTCTCTGGATCTCCAGTTCTCTGGTTCTCCAGTTCTCTGGTTCTCCAGTTCTCTGGATCTCCAGTTCTCTGGTTCTCCAGTTCCCTGGATCTTCAGTTCCCTGGATCTCCAGTTCTCTGGTTCTCCAGTTCCCTGGATCTCCAGTTCTCTGGATCTCCAGTTCTCTGGTTCTCCAGTTCCCTGGATCTCCAGTTCCCTGGATCTCCAGTTCTCTGGTTCTCCAGTTCCCTGGATCTCCAGTTCTCTGGATCTCCAGTTCTCTGGTTCTCCAGTTCCCTGGATCTCCAGTTCCCTGGATCTCCAGTTCCCTGGATCTCCAGTTCTCTGGTTCTCCAGTTCTCTGGTTCTCCAGTTCCCTGGATCTCCAGTTCTCCATCAGCTGCTGCTGCACTTTACAGCTTCCATACCTCTTGTGCACTTTGGCAAACTTTCCACCTCAGGATGGTGGCACCATTTCAGTGATTAGGCGATTAGCCCCGTGACCAGACCTGCCAGTGCTCCTCGCGTGATGTCTGCGAGCGTGGTAGGTAATGTGTGCTGCTGGAATTGGCAGCAAATTACATCCAGAACTGTCATAGGTTCTAAAGGGCCATGGCTAATTTGCAGACTGCAGAAGTTTGTGTGTGTGTGTGTGTGTGTTTTTCTAAAAGGTGGCTGGTATTTTGCACTGTGCTGCAGCTCTGCCTTTCCTGGGCAACTCTCCTAACACTACATTCTGTAACCTACCTCAGGTTTGAAATTGTAAGTCACTCTGGATAAGGAATGTAAATGTGTAAAAAGACTTGTATGGCAGTTTTTTCTTAGCAGTGAAAGTTGGCGTTGTCTGTAGCAAAGATTTTCTCGTAGGTTTTCCAGTGTTTAATAAGAACCTACAAGTAGGATGTGCTGCCATAGCAACAAGGGTAGGCCAGCAGTGCTGCCTGGAGTTAACACAGTTCAGTGAGCATTAATATTTCTGCCCTCAAAATACACACGTCCCGGTGTAACCAGGGGAACACTGATGTTATGTAATGTTGTGATTTTTGTTTTGACGATGACTATTGTGTGGAAGCTTCTTTCATTCTGGTTTAGATCTGCAGGACCTCGCCGTCTCTGTCATTGTCTCCTCACAGTTCTGCTTCTGACATCCTCCTTCAGCACAAACAACAGCGCACTGTGGCGCACATTTGTCTCACTGATCCTGAGTATGTGTTTGCTACAGACATTAAGATGATGAGGACCGACTCCATCGGCTGGGGGGGATGTGGTGATGGTGCCCTTTCACAGCTGCTAACTTTCCTTTAATACCAGAGTCATTTTTCTTAAGCTTGATGGATGGCGACACCAAAACATCTACACTCGCTTTCCAAGGCTCGCTTGTTTGTATGCGATGCAGGAGGAGGCCAGATGGAGAGGGGAGTGGCCATGCATGTTGGTGGACACGCCCTCCCTGCCCGATGGGGCGTGTCCTGCTCTGCTAGCACTGTTCCGCATGCATGGTTCCTGTGCTGCTGATGGTGCTGTTTGGGCCCCATGATCTTGTTGGTCTGGAAGCAATGAACCTGTGACGCAGGCGGTCTTGAGGGCGGGAGCCTGGCGACGCCGCGTAAAGTTGTTTACAACTACAAACATGAGAGCGGCAGCAGCAATGAATCATCAGCGCTCCTGAGAAGCTGAACAAGTTCATTCTGGATGTTGCCTACAAAAAAAGAAGCAACATTTGCAAAACAAGAGTGTGTTCCTCATGCGGTTTATAAGATGTCTTCTGACATCTGGATTAAAGGACACCCACATCCAGATACGTAATCGTTGGGTTCTCAAACCGGAGGAAAGGCTGGTCTGTTATCCAAAGGTTCACTAGTTCACGGGAATGAGCTCCCACTTAGCCCTGGTGCATTGTTGATGAACAGTGGTGTGAGGTGTGACGGTGTGTGTGTGTGCGTGTGTGTGTGTGGGTGGGTGGGGTGCGGGGGCAGCAGCCGCAGGGTGATTGGGGGGAAGGGGGGGCTGTGGGCTGCCTGGGACTGCATTCACCACCGCCACATGAGTCAGAAACACTGCATGATGGGTAAACAGCAGCGCATCTGCTGATGAGAGCCGCCCTATGCACCAGCAAAGAGCTTTGGGAGAAATGAGACAAGTGAGGCATGATGAGAGTGTGTGTGTGCGTCTGTGTGTGTGTGTGTGTGTGTGTCTATAAGAGTGTACTTGGTGCTGCATGAATAGCCACTTGTCAAGAGCTGTAAAAAACACAATTTTATGTCAAAGCATTCAGAGCTCTGAGATTGATATCTGAGTTTGGTCCTAAAGCCTTGCTTAGGGAATCACAATTGCCTTAGGAAAACTGTTCTGTGTGGCCATTCACACGAAGCTGCTGTTCACTGGTAAACACTGTGCAGACATTGGCTACTGGAGCGAAGGATGAGGGAGTGGTTGAAGAACCTGGACCAGCCCGATGCTCTCAGAGGCACTTTGAGGTACAAGGTAATGCTCCAGGGCTGTAGGTGCTGTCAAAGGTGTAGCTTCCAACAAAATCCATCAGTTTATAATGGTTACATACCGTTCTGTATCTCTGCCAAGGGGGTGTGGAGAGGGACCCTTGAAAAGTGTTGCAATCTACAGCAGTAATTACAGTAAAAAATGTCCATCAGGAACGTTCCATGTAATGATCCCAGCCGATTTATTACCACCTTCTAATGCTTTTTGAATCCAACATTTCGGCACATTTGTGATGCTAGTGCAGTTCACGGCGTGTTGACATGGAGACGATGGTGAAGTGAGACGATGGTGAAGGGGCGGGGCTTCTGTAGGTCTCCGGGGAGTTCGGCTGCTGGGCCTCACCTAAAAAAAACGCCTGGGAATCCATGGCAACTGCCATAAGATATTAAAGGAAATGTCAAGCAGATTACAGTAGCTTGGAGACCCCCAGCCTTGAGAGAGAGAGAGAGAGAGAGAGATGAAGTGAAAGTGAAAAGAAGAGAGAGAGAGAAAGCAGGGGATAGCAGCATGGTGCAATTATCTCTAGTGTATTTAGTTAATACCCTTTAATTGGGCTTAGGAAACAAACGAGATGTCACTTTGAATTAGATTTATTGTAAACCATATGCCCGATTACTGAGGAAGACAGTGAGAGAGAGAGAGATGGAGAAAGGGGGAGAGGGAGGGAGAGAGAGAGAGAGGATGGCAGAAGAGGATGGAGAGAGAAAGAAAGAGGGAGGGAGAAAGAGGATGGAGTGAGAGAGAGTGAGGGAGAGAGAGGGAGAGGAGCAGCAGCAGTGGAGGGAATTTGAGGGAGGAGTGGATGGATGTTGAGTGAAATGTGTGGCTCCTGGAATGACACTGGGTGTACAAGCAGCTGTATAGCTGCCTGTACAACACACACACACATTTGGCCTTTTCTTTCTTTCTCCCTTGCTCATTTTCCTCTTACAATAAGCATCTTGCCGTCTCTCTCTCTCCGTCTGTCACCCTCTCTCTCCATCTCTCTCCCTTCTCGTCTCCTCATTCCAGTTTTCCAGTTTTCAGTTTTTTTTTGTGTCTGGAGTGAGGTCCCATAACGGAGTACACACACCGTCTGCTTGGCTGAGAGTGTGTGATAATCACCTGTCGTGCATGACTGTGTATGTAGAGCTTTTGCTTTTACTCTGCCTCTCTAATTTCTCCTTTTCCCACTGTTTGATATTCTCTCCACAGTGTGTTCCTGCCTTGGTGTGTGTGTGTGTGTGTGTGTTGCCAGCACTGTGTTAAGCTGGTACCTGGGCATGTCTAGTTGGCGTGGGGACTGGGCAGCGGCAGCAGGTGGCACCGTGGCACAGAGCACTGGCGCGGGCTTGAGCTTGGCACAGCCTCTACGTCTGCCTGAGTGCCATGACAACGGCACCCACAAAAGGTGGAGGAGTTGAAAGCACTGAAGGATCAGAAAAAAATAGTGTGTGTGTGTGTGTGTGTTTGTGCGTCTTTCTCTCCTTTCTGCTCATACTGTGCCGTGTGATGACTTTGAGAAGATGGCCTCCAGATGGCCGTGCTGTAGGGTTTAACTGTATGTCTTAGACCGGCGGGCAGGTCCACTCGGGTGTGGCGGATGACGTGAGAACTGTCTGTGTGGCGTGCTGCCGCCATCCCAGCTACTGAGCATGTGCAGTTGCATTTACATGGCTGTAACCCCACGGACAGCCTTCGTTTGATCCAGTCATGCCATTGAATGACCCCTCAACCTTCACTAACAGCGCACTCTATACCTGAGTAGTGCGTTCCTACGTCACCAATGCGGAATAAGTGCGACGTGCGCGACGTGTTTGTAGTAAATGTCTCTCGTCTCTCTCACAGCTGGTGGCGGTGTACGATGAGCAGGACCCGCACCACGGCGGCGACGGCACCAGTGCGAGTTCCACAGGGAGCCAGAGCCCAGACGTGTTCAGCAGGGTGGAGCTGAGTTCCGGCAGCCCGTCCGCCTTCCACCCCTACCAGAACAGCAGCGAGATCGAGGTCACGCCCACAGCCCTCCGTGCCAGTGAGTCCCTCCACACGCGCGCACGCACACGGCAAAGCAGACGTCAGGGCAGAAGCATGGCAAATGGAAAGTTCTGTAAGTTGTGGAATTTGAGTGGGACATTGAAAAGGCTGGTGGGCGGCATTTCCAGAGAAGCAGAGAAGTAATGAAACTAGCTGCCTCAGACAGAGAACCACAGAAACTCTGCGCTGGAGCCCGTAGCATGTTGGGCTCCCGTGTTGGGCTCCCGTGCTGGGAGTGGCACTCAGACCCGTGCTGGAGGTTTGGGAGGGTGGCGCTGGGCTTTGGAACGTTGGGCTGATTAGATTTATGGTGTTGTGCATGAGCTGCAGACAAAATGGGAAAAGATCTGCATGTCTAGGGCTCAGGCTCGACACTCTCTCTCTCTCTCTCTCTCTCCCTCTCCCACTTTCTCGCACATGTGCATACATACTGACGTAATAGTGAATGCCAGTATTTCACGTTACTGTGCGATTGGACCATTGATTTCACTTATTATTGCTCTCACCAGCGGGAGGTCAGAGCTGGAGCACCCCCAGTGTGTGCACTATGTAGGTGTCATCAAGTGACACCTTGACACCATATGTGCTGTAATGACAGGACTGATGGCTACTAGTAATCATTTAGCGCTACTGTCATTAGGTTAGGGTAGGGAGTGCAAACAGAGCAGTTCACCTCTCACTCAGGGGCTGTCTACCTCATTATCTGTCTACCTCTCACTCGGGGGCTGTCTACCTCACTACCTGTCTACCTCTCACTCAGGGGCTGTCTACCTCACTACCTGTCCTCACTACAGCTCTTCCTAATAAACAGCAGTATCCTCACACACTCTTGCATGTCTCTCACAGTCTCTCTGTCTCTCTCTCTCTCACACACACACACACACACACACAGAAATACACTTACACGCACATTCACACAATCTTACCTTTTTTTTTTTTTTTTTATATATAAAATCTCACCCTCTCTCACACATGCACATGTACGCAGACATGCGCTAGCAGACTTACACACCCACACTTGTGCCTTCACACACACTCCATCTCTTACCCATACTCCAACACTTTCGCATGTACACACAATTGCTCTCTGACTCTTCAGGCAGAAAGGCTGGTGTGAGAGCTTAGCCTACAAGTCTGGGTGTGTTTCTCATTTACCTGCATGCCTGTCCCACCCCCAGTCCTGCCCCATCATGATGCCTCTGCCCCATCCCACACCAGTCCCGAAGCCACTGTCTCCCCACCCCTGTCCATGTCATGACGTTCCTGCTGCATGCAACTGCCCCATGCCCCTACACACAACTGTCCCGCACTTCTCCTGACGCACCTGCCCCCCACTCCCGCCCCTGCCCCTGCCTCCTGCGTACCTGCCCATCCCAGTGCCCAGTCAAAAAGATAAAAAAATAAGACAGAAAAATAACAAAAATAAAAAGATGAGGATGAGGTCAAGCAACTAATAACTGGACAGGAAATGAGATGTAAATTGCAGTAATGAATGTAATTAGCTTGTAATTATGTGAAATCAAGGCTCAGTTTGACTTGCCTCATGAAATCGTCGAGCAGAAAGTAAGTTTCGGGCTTTCAGCCGTTGTTATCTGGCATTGAATCTTAATCAAGTAAACTGAGACCTGATTGCAATTCAGAACAATGAGGCCCTCGGTTTCCTAGTTAATATTACAGAGATGCAGTTATCATTATTAAATCACACAGCTTCCTCTAATTCCACATCATTTATTTTAATTTGAAGTTGTTTAGCTACAATGCTTCTGCACTTAATGCTCAGCAAAGACCATCCCTTGCTACAACTCCTTTTGCCCCTCCTTAGCTGGAAACCAACACACTCTCAAGCGCACACACACACACACAGCGTGTTCAGCTGTGTCCGTCATGTGCTGGGAGATAACCTGTTATCAGTGGCAGCTCGTCAGTAGGGGGCGCTGGGGCGCCGCCCCCATCAAATAATCCAGAGAATAAATGCTACTTGGACATATGAACGTATGTAAATTATATATTGCAAAAGTATTATGAAACTAATAATACTAGCCATTATCATTTTTTTTATTATAAGATTTCATTTTTTTTTAATTGTGACATTACATGTGACATTTCATGTATACCGTATACTTCCTGTGTGTAGGGCGCCAGGCTAATGGCTGTCTATGTAGGTCCTTAGACTTTTGGCAAACACGTGATCTGGAGAAGCTCTTTAATTGGTTGCCTTTTGCTGCTGGACACACCTACTTTTATCCATAGCCTATCAGAATAGTGTGATTTGGATTATCCTCGACGATTTCCATTAGCATTCTGGCAGTTCATTAGCTGACCAAGAGGACGGGTAAGATTTAACTCATTGAACAGTTTACATTTCAAGTTGGCACATAATTTCTTCCAAATAAAGAAAAATTCAGTTTTATCCTTCCAAACAAACCCCTTTACCAGGCGTTCAGCTGAAGAAAAAAAAGGATATAGGAGCTTGGAGTGGACAGACCCAATTTCAGGGTTCGTAATCAGGGTTGAAATCCTTAATTTTGCATTTTCCAGATTTAAAAAAGTGCTGGAATTTTGGCTAAAGTACTTGAAAATGCTTGAAATCAACTGTATTTCATTTCACAACAAATTTCACATTTTCATAAGTACACCAACAAATCAACATGATCAGCCAAACCCCACACTAACCAGCATGACATCACCATGATCACCATGAACCCCACACTAACCAGCATGACATCACCATGATCAGCCAAACCCCACACTAACCAGCATGACATCACCATGATCAGCCAAACCCCACACTAACCAGCATCACATCACCATGATCAGCCAAACCCCACACTAACCAGCATCACATCACCATGATCATCCAAACCCTACACTAACCAGCATCACATCACCATGATCAGCCAAACCCCACACTAACCAGCATGACATCACCATGATCAGCCAAACCCCACACTAACCAGCATGACATCACTATGATCAGCCAAACCCCACACTAACCAGCATGACATCACCATGATCATCCAAACCCCACACTAGCCAGCATCACATCACCATGATCAGCCAAACCCCACACTAACCAGCATGACATCACCATGATCAGCCAAACCCCACACTAACCAGCATCACATCACCATGATCAGCCAAACCCCACACTAACCAGCATCACATCACCATGATCATCCAAACCCTACACTAACCAGCATCACATCACCATGATCAGCCAAACCCCACACTAACCAGCATGACATCACCATGATCAGCCAAACCCCACACTAACCAGCATGACATCACCATGATCAGCCAAACCCCACACTAACCAGCATCACATCACCATGATCAGCCAAACCCCACACTAACCAGCATCACATCACCATGATCAGCCAAACCCCACACTAACCAGCATGACATCACCATGATCAGCCAAACCCCACACTAACCAGCATCACATCACCATGATCAGCCAAACCCCACACTAACCAGCATCACATCACCATGATCAGCCAAACCCCACACTAACCAGCATCACATCACCATGATCAGCCAAACCCCACACTAACCAGCATCACATCACCATGATCAGCCAAACCCCACACTAACCAGCATCACATCACCATGATCAGCCAAACCCCACACTAACCAGCATCACATCACCATGATCAGTCAAACCCCACACTAACCAGCATCACATCACCATGATCAGCCAAACCCCACACTAACCAGCATGACATCACCATGATCAGCCAAACCCCACACTAACCAGCATGACATCACCATGATCAGCCAAACCCCACACTAACCAGCATGACATCGCCATGATCAGCCAAACCCCACACTAACCAGCATGACATCACCATGATCAGCCAAACCCCACACTAACCAGCATGACATCACCATGATCAGCCAAACCCCACACTAACCAGCATGACATCACCATGATCAGCCAAACCCCACACTAACCAGCATGACATCACCATGATCAGCCAAACCCCACACTAACCAGCATGACATCACCATGATCAGCCAAACCCCACACTAACCAGCATGACATCACCATGAACAGCCAAACCCCACACTAACCAGCATGACATCACCATGATCAGCCAAACCCCACACTAACCAGCATGACATCACCATGATCAGCCAAACCCCACACTAACCAGCATGACATCACCATGATCAGCCAAACCCCACACTAACCAGCATCACATCACCATGATCAGCCAAACCCCACACTAACCAGCATCACATCACCATGATCAGCCAAACCCCACACTAACCAGCATGACATCACCATGATCAGCCAAACCCCACACTAACCAGCATCACATCACCATGATCAGCCAAACCCCACACTAACCAGCATGACATCACCATGATCAGCCAAACCCCACACTAACCAGCATGACATCACCATGATCAGCCAAACCCCATATCGAATTTAGAAAAACCATCAACACAAACTCTGAAAGTTTCAAAGTCATCCACTGTTCTGATAAACATGCGCAGGATCTGATCACTGCTTCAGCATCTGTTTGCACCGTGCTGGGTCCTCTGAGGGGGCTACCGCGTGCAGCCTGCCTGCCTCTGTGCCCAACGGGCCTCTCTGTGGTGGGGAAGAGAGCCCGGGGACGTCCCCGCCTGCAGGGCACTGTTGCCGGCGACGCGCCTGCCTCTAAGCCCATTAGGCGATTGCCTGTGGGGAAAAGCGTGGCCACCTGCGGACAGGCCGGCATTTAACTAATCAATGGGCTTTGTGGCAGGCTGCCGTGATGCCTCCCTCCCTCCTGGACGGAGGGCTGCTAGCTGCCATTAAAGAAGGACATGGAGGGACACTGCAGAGGCACACAATGGCGGTGCTGTCAGTGGTCCGTCTGGAGGACCGCACAGGCCCGTCCTTATGGATTTCTTTGTCCGCTGAAGGTCAGGAGGGTCAAGATCGACTGAGCTCTTCAAAAGATTGTCTTTTCTTTCGTTCTTTCTCTTTTTTCCCGCCCCAAAGTGGCGGTAACGTTTTCCAGAAGTGGAGATGGCGAACACTGGAGTCCTTGGTGTCCTTCAAAAGAATTTAAACCTGTGCCTCATTGATTCTAAGCTGTCTCTGTCTATTGCTTTCTCTCTCTTTCTCTCCTCCTGCATCTTCCTCTCATTTTCCTTCTGGTCCAAAGCACTTTCTTCAGTTTGGAACACAGCGCTTAGCTCTGGGGAGCCGTCGGCAAACGTCAGTATTGAGAAGTTGATGTGTGAGCCGGTGGGCGGAGCCGCCGCTGACGGGTTGTGGTTGGTCCACGCCCTTCAGCACTGCCACTGCGGACAGTTCCTCTCTGAGGAGCTGTTCTTACCCTCTGCACATGAAGCATCTAAAGAGGAAGTGTGGGCTCCTGGTTATTAATATTTTTACTTATTTGTTTGTTAATTTGTTATTATTATTTTGTGTAAACACCACTTCTGCCTGTACGCCTCACTTGCTCTGACACTGAAAGGCCTCTTCAAGAGTGAGTTAAAGTTTATTAGCTGTAGCATCTCCAGGCCTCTTCCATTAGAGCGCGAGAGAGAGAGAGAGAGAGAGAGCGAGAGAGGGAGCGAGCGCTAAGCAGGGTGAGGAGGAGGTGAAGTAAGGTATGTGAGGGTGAGTGAGGGAAAGAGGGAGCAGGGCTTCCTGACTTGTGTGGGCTGCAGACTTGCCTAATTCAGGCTATTAGTCATAAAACCATAAAAGTGCCAGAGTTTAATCTAATGCTTATTATGGCTAATTGTTGTAGCCGTTGACACTGTTAAATGGATAAAGAGCCAATGCAGTAATGAAGTGTGATGCACACCAGCGGGGAGAACGCCCCTCATCATCGGTGGGAGAATACCGCTGAGAGAGTGTGTTTAGGGAGTGGAAATGTGTGTGTGTGTGTGTGTGTGTGTGTGTGTGCGCGTGGAAGTGTGTGCGTGACTTACAGAGGCTGCATAAGCAGTACAGAGTTCAAACCTCCAACTCCGTCTCAGGGAACTTTATGGCATGTTGGGACTGCATCAGAGCTTCTCCAGCTCCTCCACACGTGTTTAATGCCTCTGTCGCAGTGCATTGATTTAGTGTGATCACAGGTCGTACATCATCCTGTAGATCACCTGCGGGCTTCTCCGCCTCCGCCACTCACACCCCACCCCTCCCACTGCACCGCCACGGGCAGAAGGCAACGCGCTCACTCCGGAGTGTGTGAAGCGGCAGCTGTGAAGAAGTGTGCTTGCGTAACGGGCGGAGAGAGAGAGAGAGAGAGAGAGAGAGAGAGAGAGAGAGATGAGACTGCTGCAGGCCTGTCGCGCTCCACCTTTCTCAGCTCCACCTCGCACCCCAACCCCCTCCAAACCAGCATCGTTAGCGATGTCACCCCAGCATTCCCTCCCTAATTCAAAGCGCTGAGTACAAAGGCAGACGCTCTTCTGGGGGTTTGCTGGCGCCGTCACGTACAGACACCCACGGCGCATCAGGCCTGCATGCAAAGTGGCTGCATCAGGACGCGGGAACTTTGCGGTCTGGAAGACTTCTTCGGCCGCCTCCCTCGCTCGCTGTCTCTTCAGACCTCCCCTCCTCTCCTCTGCCGGGGCAGACGGCTGGAGTGGATCTGATTGGGGTGCAGCCTGTTCAGGCCTCTCATTATCCTGCTAAATGACCTGATTCGATCGCTTTATGTTTTATTCCCCACCTGACTACGCCGTGGCCAGCCAGGAAATCGGGGGAGTTACAGAACTCTCCTCATAGGCCATTTTGAGTCACCCAGTAGACCAGGGGGAGTCAATCTGTTGTCTGAAAAATCCCATTAAAAAGTCTTAATAGCTTTTGAGCCTTCACACATACATATGGAAAAGCGTAATTTCCAAGTGTTAATTAAATGCCATTGACTTGCGTGGTGCTGTATGTAGGTGGCCATGTTTGTCATTAGGTGGGGAAGGCTTGGGTTAATGCTGCCTCAGCACGTGTTAGTAGGAGAGCATGGCTGTGATTAGCAGGAGCCAATCAGCATAGAGGGCTGCTCTGGGCTCATGGCTGTTGGGAATGGAGTCAGGAGTGATGCTCTCTAGCGTTGATCTGGAGGCGGGTGTCCCCTGGCAACAAGCGACTTCCGCCACCAAGCTCTGCTTCTGTAAGGGGCAAGGGGGCTTCAAATCTCAAGAGTGTGTATCTATATAGAGAGACACGCACACACACACACACACACACACACACACACACGGAGTTTATACCTAAATTCCCCAGTGCAGGCCCGTGGCACTGATAGCAGACTTGGTGATTAGGTAGCTCTGTGAATTACATTCTCGTAATTGGAGCATTGCATTTTTCATGCAAACTTGGCTGTAGAAACACACAGAGGTTATTTTTGTACCTGAGAAAGGCTGTGGGACTGGAGACGCCGTAGCGGGACTGAACATGAAGTCTGCTGTGACTGCTGCCATGTTGACCTGGCTTCTCCCAACTTCTGGGATGTGTTTTTTTTTTGTTGTTTGTTTAGTGTTCTTTCTTTTTTCTGGCATTGCTGAGCCATCCATTTTATTACATTACCCAGATGGACATTCCCCAGACTCTATCTAGATGATTAGCAATAGCACATACCTTTCGTTTTTTGGTAAAAACATGGGTTACAAGTAATTAAGGCGAGTGCTTTTTTGGCTTCAGAATCGTGCCTTTGATCTTGAGAAAACATTTCCCCATTTTTTTTTGTGTTATTATTTTAGTACGCGGGCTCCATCTGCCAGGTCTCCCGTACGGTACTGGGTCCCGTCCAGCACCCACACGCTAATGCGTCTGACAGTGTCCGTGGCTTTAACGAGTCGTGCTGCCCGCGTTCCTTCACCACCCCGACGTCTTTGAAACCCGAGTCTCTCTCCTTAATGGGCGGCTTCCAGCAGGTATTTTAGTTTCGTTGATTAAAATCCTGCATAGATCATTGCCTCACTGCATGCTCACTGGCATTGGTTAGGTGTTCATTTGATTGTTGTTCTGGTAGTTTGTTCATGTTAAACTTAATTTCCTGAGGTAAAGTTTGCCTTCCTATCAAAAACAAAAAGGATATCTCTGTGTCAGTGGTCTGTGTATTACAGAAAAAAAAAACAGTTTAATAGATTGGTGTGTGTATGCATATGTTGGTTCTTCACACTTCACTCTCCCAGTGCCATTTTCCCCATTGTTCGGCGTTGACGCAGGCACTCTGAATCATGTTGGAATCAGTAGGGGATTAATTGTGTCGTGACAACAGTTGTCACTTTGATGAGCCCAAATTAGAGCAGCAGAAATTGGCTCCTGATGACATCACAGCATGAAATCTGGAACGTGATGACATCACAGCAGGGGCTTCCAGATCCTGATGGCATCGCAGTAGGCCTCGGACGTCCGCATGGTGTCACAGTAGGGCCTCTTTCTTTCCCAGACCTGCTCGGACCGTGCTGGCTTCATGCCGGCCCCTGGAGTTCGGTTCAGCCCTGTCCGGCCCCTCAGTCTCTGCTTGCGTGGCCCTTGCGGATGCCTCGGGGCAGGGGCCGTTCCGTGGGCTGCCCAGGTCTCGCTCCTGCTCACAGACACCTCTTTGTGCCTCCACGCCGTGCTCTCTCCGGCGGAATCCTTTGCTTTCTGGTTTGATCCGAGATGAAAGCTCGCAGGGATGAATCTCACTGCACAGCAGATTTTTGGAGTTCTCCCACTCCGTGCCGCAGTGTCCGGTTATTAGGACCAAAAGCCTGTTTGAAATAAATATGTTTCCAATTTCCCAGACTCCACCTCACTGGACGCATTTAATCTCCTTCGTCGGAATCCGCTTCATCCCGTCTGTGTGTCTTCACCTCTCTGGACTTCTTCCCAGTCTTCCATTCCTCCGTGTTAGGTTGTGACACACAGCGGCCGATCGGGATCTTTTAAACGTCCTGACACTGGCAGCGTCCCATATGGCTGCAGACAACAGCGGCACACGGCTGAACATGTAATGTAAGTGCAGGAGCTCAAAGAAAGGCGCTCCGTCAAGGCCGTCACCGCGGAAACGTCCACACAGTGCCATTGTGTGCCAGTGATCAGCGCGGAGTTGTCACACGGTCTGCGCAAGGGCTCAGAACGTTGGTGTGTTGTGTAAATCAGTGACTGGAGAGATGGCAAAGTTTGAGATGTAGTGCTACGGCACGAAACGTGATCTGGAAGTGTGTTATGGACGTCGGGCATGTTGTTCGCTAGTCCCCTAGGGTGATATTCCGCCGTCATGTACCGTTAGGTGGATGTTACATTTATGGCTGGTTTCGGGATTGGCTCGAAATCTCAGTGCGGGAAGTCCATGAATTAAGCTACTCCTTTGCTCCAGGCAAGTAAAAGAGTGAGATAGCGGATCATTTGTCAAGGTATTAAAAGGAAACGTTCACCCTGTTGGCTAAGCTAAATGTCACTGCGTGTTCTGTCCTTCAAGCATTCGTTCATTATGTTCATCTCTGACTCTGTTTTGACAGTATCCCCTGTGGAGGCCCTTACTAGAAGACATTTCCTCCAGGGGCTTCTCTGTGTACATCACACTGTCTTACATTACAGTGCACTGGAGGCCCCGTGCGCGGTGTTATTTACTGGAGCTGTGCAGAGGTTGCCCTGGTGCTCTGCAGACACGGTTGGGTAGCTGATTGCGTGCCCCCCTTTAGGGCGTGAGGGGTGGCTGTTTCGCTCAGCTACCTGCTCAGGATGCTGGGACAAGAGTCCCTGCTTGTCACTTTAATTGCTTCGCCTGTGTAACGGCGATCTGCACCTCCACCATGTGAGCAACGGTGTTTGGAGAGGCGCTGGTGTTTTTCCGTCTCTCCCTCCTCATGCCGCTCCCCCGATGAGCTGTTTATGTTGTTAACATACGTGTCCGTCACTTATGTGTCCGTCACATACGTGTCAGTCACATACGTGTCAGTCACTTACGTGTCAGTCGCATACGTGTCAGTCACTCTACCCATCCACTGACATGTCCCGTTTGTACACACCATCTGTGAGGCCACGTCAGCAGCAGTTCCGGCGAAAAGCTCTGACGGATTCCCACAGCACTGCTGTGTTTTTATGTCTCCAGGTAGCGGTGTATGCGTGTGACGCTGGCGTCTTAGAAGGTGAGCTGTTCACGCTGCTGTTGAGGCAGGGAAGAGCGTTGCCCCGGTACGGAAGCACGTTGCCCCAGTACAGAAGCACGTTGCCCCGGTACAGAAGCACGTTGCCCTGGTACAGTGGCTCTCCTGCTATCTCCCCGGCTGAGTGGAGAAGCAGGCCTGCCTTCACCCACGCCCTTGTAAAGTCGTATGTGGTCAGAGGGATTCAGTGTCAGTTCATCACAATCTTTCCCTCTCACCTGTTCTCTTTCTCTCTCTTTCCTTATTCTCTCTCCCTCTCTCCTTCCTACTCCTGTCTCCTCCATCCTACTCCTGTCTCTCTCTCTCTCTCCTTCCTCTCTTTCTCTCTCCCTCTGTCTTTCTTTTTGTTCCTTTATTTGCACTTTCATTTTCCCACTCTTTTCTCTTAGCCCTGTTTCTCACGCTCTCTCTCAGCTCTCTCAACTCCCCCACATGCACTCACTCTTGCTTTCTTCCTTGCTCCTGCTCTCTCTTCCTCTCCTTTCTCTCTCTCACTCTGTTCCTCTCTCTCTCTCTCCCCCTCTCTCCCTCTCTCTCTTTGGTGTCTATTTTTAATCTTTCTCTGACTCCTCTCTTCCACTCCCATGCCCCCGTGGTGCCTTGCTCTCCTCCTTGCCGTGTGGACCCCTGCGTCCTGCGTCCTGCCACTGTGCCCTGCGTCTGCTCCTGGTAACAGGACTTTGTGCCAGTGCTCATGCTGTCAGGCCCCACCCTCCTCCTGCTTTAAGCCCCGCCCCTAGCCCCTGTTTCATGTCTCCTGTCTGTATGTCATAGGCCTCTCTTTACACAGGAAGAGGAATCTCAGCTCTGGCTGATATACCACCATCATGAAACTGCTCTCCACAAGCACTTAGATTCTTGCTGCTAATGGTCAGTCGTTCTGGACCTCTCTGCTCTCCTGCCTTGCATGAGGGGCAGTATCTGCTCAAATGTCCCCTGTCCTCCCTTTTTTAGTGGAGATCTTTTGTCCCCTGGGTGAGAATGGAAATGCAGGTTAGGCTTTGGTTTGAAGAGGCCCCCTCCCGTAATCTTCAGGGACAGCACTATGGGCACAGTGACTGGCTCTTAAACCCACTGCCACCAAAGCCAATATTTAATATTTTATTCATTCAGGCAGCTTCTATTAAGTCTTCTGAATGTCTAGGGTTTCGACGGGTCCAAATAACACATCATATAGTTTTTTTTTTCTCAGAACACCAAGGTCATGTTCTTGATATCTTATGGAGTCCATTAAATTCAGCCTGATTTAGTCACTTATCCTATTTGCATAAAGGAGGGAGACAGAGAGAGAGTGAGTGGGAGAGAGATAGAGAAAAGCGAGTGATAGAGTGAAATGGAATTAGCGTCCCAGCCTCGGCACTCCTCGTCGCTTTTGTGCGTGTCCTCTCCCCGAACCTGATCGCTATTCCGCCGCGTGACGCGCGCTGGCAGACGGTCAGGAACACTTTCCCCTGGCAAGCAACCAGCGGCAAGGACAAAATGACACCGGGCCAGTTTTAAGTGCTGGGAAGCAGGAGGAACTATACGAGAGTGAGTCGTGCCGGAGACGCCGTGCCCACGTGCGGCCGGTGTCCGCTCAGCGTGGTGGAAAGTTTCCACATCACGACATTGCGAGTTCCTTAGAAGTGTGTGAGGTTTGAAGCCGGTGCCTGGGCCCAGACCCACCTGCAGGGCCTGGCTGTGGACCCCACCGCCTTGGGCCATTTGTCCTGTTGACACAGAGGCATATGGGTTCCATTACTTGCCTGATTATTTTGCTTATAAATCTTCATTTGCCACTTTCATCCAGGAGGCGTCCTGCTTCAAAGCGCCTTTACAATGAGTTTCAGAAACCTGCTGAATTTGAAATGACTCCATCAGTTCAAAGCTTTCCTGAGGAACCAGCTTGACTGTACTTGCTTTTGATTTGAAGGACTTCTTTGACGTTTTTGTTGTTTTCGGTGATGTAAGAAAGGTCCTGTCGGCTTTTCAGTTCACTTTCAGATTTGGGTCAGTCTGTAAATGCAGTCTGTTTTGTGAGGAGATGTGTAGGAGCTGGAGCTGCAGGTGTCCTTATGAAAGGAGGAGCTCCTGGAAGCCACGACACAGCCTTATCTGGAATTTTCCATCTGATTTTTAACTGATATCAGGATCACATTGCAGCAGAAGGAAATGAACTAGAGCTTTTTACTAGAGGCTTTTCAATTGTATCTTTCCTGGGCATCTGTGTGATAATTACAGTTTAATCCACCATATTTCTCAACACACACACACACACACACACGACTGTGCTCACTTGCACACACCCGTAGATTGTACGCCGAGGCAGTAGATTACTGATGTAAATATGAGCTTTTGGAGAGGTGCTCCTCTGGGACTTTAAGCGTCTCTGGTGAATGTGGTGGGCTGGTTTCCTCCGCTTCCACACTGTGGGTGAAATTGCCCTTCCATCTTATTAGGGGCCCCGGCTGCCCCCAAACACACCTGAGATCGATGGGCGAAAAGCTTTAAGTAGTCGTCTGGGTTATTAAACGCAAGAGAAGCCAATTTCAGAGAGAGGGAAACTTAATCCGATCACGTATAACGAGCCCATTTTAGATGGGAGTGGGAAGGGGGTTGTGTCAGGCCAGCTGGTGTGGGCTTAGGGTTCTATCCATTGTCTTAACTATGTGCGGAAATGGACTCTCACCTTTGCCAAAGTCCACAAATTTCTCTTTTTAACATGTATAAACTTTGGGGAAGATCCATCATGTTCATGTGTCAGATACTGTGCAGATCTGTGCAGGCTTCTCTGCTACTCTGGTTTCTGGGGTGTTACTTATTGAATTGTACTGTTTGTGAGGGTGTAACTCTACTGTGAACTTTACTGTTTGTGAGGGTGTAACTCCAGTGTGGATTGTACTGTTTGTGGGGGTATAATCCAGAGTTAGTTGTATTGTTTGTGAGTGTATC
The DNA here is from genome assembly GCA_020368025.1 of Brachyhypopomus occidentalis. NCBI lineage: Eukaryota > Metazoa > Chordata > Actinopteri > Gymnotiformes > Hypopomidae > Brachyhypopomus > Brachyhypopomus occidentalis. Next base: position 2,615,040 of record JAGXOD010000009.1, on the reverse strand, counting down.
TCCATTGTGGGCTGTACTGTTTGTGAGGGTGTAACGTCAGTATGTGCTGTACTGTTTGTGAGGGTGTATCTCTAGTGTGGACCCCTGCATTCATGTATTTCATGAGAAAGAAGAAGAATCTCATTGGAATGACCTTGTACCATTGTAAATAAAAAGGGGCGGGGGTACAGGTGGAATTGATCATCTGACATGAGAATAGCCAGGATATCACAGAAGAAACCTGTTACCAAGACGATACTCTTCAAAACAGAAGCAGCCAAAGCTATGTTTTGTTTTGTTTTGTTCTTTGATTCTAAGCCACACCAGGCGAGTGCTTCCTCAGTGGGAGCCAGTCCTCCCTGCGTACTGCAGCTGATCACACGCTTTGGTCCACCGCCGAACACTTTGATCTGCTTTAAGATTCTCAGGACTCTTTCGGCACACTGCAACCCTCCTGGACTGCATGAGCTTCCCGCTCCATTCTGTGCTGCTGCACGCACAGGCCTCGCTATTACATACCTGCCATTACCAGTTCAGAATGACATTTACTGGGGTCGGTGGATGTGTTTGCTATGTGCTCATTTTTCGTCGCTTCCTTTCTGTCTCTGGGTTAATCTGACAATTACTCAGATTTGCCCGGCATGCTTGACTCGGCTCTGCACTTGGGATTCCTCAGAGGGTCCGGATCAATGGAGCCGTAACCCCGAGCTCAGCCCTGACAGGTGCGGGTGGATTTAAGGATCCTGCTGGAGTCCGGGGAGTGCTGTTGGGCCTGAGGCCCGCGGGCCAGACGTCCGCGCAGGTCCTCAGGCACTTACGGGCTCGTCCTCCTTCCTTCTCAGCCCAGAGCTCAGTGGTCACGTGACTCTGGCATGGCAGGAAGTGATGCGGGCGCCGCGGCTGCTCTCGAGCCGCATATGGGCGCGTGATGCAGACAGCTGGCGTCAGGAGCGTGGGCATATGCTGTGTGCAGCACGTGCTGATTCGTGGCGGGTGGCTGCTCTGATCGCCGCATCATTTGTGGACGTAGACGGAGCCGCCGGAGCCGTCGGAGTCGAGCGCTAGCGAGGAGGCCCCTGGCCAGGGCCGCCACACCCCCAGCTCCGCTCGTTAAAGGCTGCTGCTCGCCACACTTTGGCTGTGGTCCCCGGGCCGTGAGCTGGAGGCCGGCGGGCGGGTGCTTATGGCGCCGCGACAGGTCGGCTCTGACAGATGCTTTCTGCGTGTGCTGGGAAGAGCTCGCCACACTCGGCGTGGGGGTTTATGACCTGTTAAATATACTTTAGTATCATGTAATTAAAAGAAGCTTCACTTCGTTGTTAATGGTCGTCAGAGATTACTAAGTGGCTTCCTCGGTAGAACAGAGGTGCGTGCGTGCGCGTGTGTGTGTGTGTGTGTGTGTGTGTGTGTGTGAGGAAGAGAGCCTGTGTGTGTGTGTGTGAGAGCCTGTGACTGAGCCTGCCCTACCATACCTGTACTTCAAGACATTTACAGTTTAAAAGTACAAACTAGCCCATCAGTCTCCTTGTTTCTGCGTCTCTACTGCTTTCTGTGATGTTTGTCTGTACGCGTCTGTGCATCACACCAGGATAAACTAGATTCCCCCAGCATTGAGCTCTTCAGGCTGGGGGTCACAGATGGCGCTCGGTGTCTGTCACGAGTGCCCGGCTGTTTGCGGTCGTGGTCGAGCGCGGTGATCTGTGGGAAAGCCCAGGCGAGCTGCGGGAGGATTCGGCACTGCTGGGTAGCGACTGTGCCACTTCTCCCGCCTGATTAACGTCCCTATTGTGTGACTAGACAGCTTCTTATTGGGGGAAGAATGTGATCTAAATGCTCTCTCTCTCTCTCTCTCTCTCTCTCTCTCTTCTTCTCGATCTTCCAGACATGCCCCTTCACGTGAGACGTAGCAGTGATCCAGCTCTTGCCGGCCTGACAGAGGGTCCTCTCCAAGTGGATGAGCCATCTCGGAAGAACCCCATCCGCTGGTCCACCACTGCTGGCTTCCCCAAACCCAACGGCACCAGTGGAACCAACAGTCTGGAGCGGAAGGTGAGATCCCTGTACAACACCAGACCAAGACACCCCAAGAAATGACTATAGAGGCCAGCACAGACCACATGACTTACCTATTTACTAACAGAACATTTAATTCTGGCAGTAATAGGAAATTATGTTTGTCTCTTGATCATGGGGAAGGCATCCAATAGAGTTCTTCTGGGAGTCTTTTGTTATGCATGTAGGCCTTAACTAAGCCCTGCTTGCCCTGGTCTGGGCCACACTGGTCCTCTCACTGCCCTCTGTCGACTGCCTGATGTGCTGCTCTGTGCTCTGGAGAACACAGAGTATTCCCTTGTAGTGCTAACATCTTCCTTCGTTGTGATCTCCACTCCCGAGGTCATTGCCTTTGGTTTGTAATCAATCAGGGAGATGCATTCTCTCCTTCTCCCTAGCACACTCTTTCTCTCACTCTCTCAATCTCTGTCTCACTCTCTCGCTCTTGCTCTTTGTCACCTGGACAACCCCCCACTCCCCAATGGTGATTGGTGGAAAAGAGGCCAATTATTCTCTCACAGTGTCCCTCCTCTCTCAGCCATGAAAACTTTCGGGTCTCATGGAAGTGGCTGTACTCCACGCTAAAGAGCACCACAGAGGGCGCAGGGGAAGGACGCCGTGCTCCGAATGTGACATGGCCGCCTACACCAGGATTAGCGGCCGCATGCTGCTTCCTCGTAATCCTGTTCAAAAGGATTGTGCTTGCTGCAGCCTCCATAATCAAACAGCACGCCTCTCGTTTTGAGCAGAGCTGAAAAATTAAAGCCCATTGAAGGAAAAATAAAATAAAATTTTATATATATATATATATATATATATATATATATATATATATATATATATATAGATAGATAGATAGATATATAGATATATATAAAATTAGGGAGTTCTATATTTTTTACATTTATTTGACTTTTATTTTGTAGTTTATGATCTTTCTTTTTGCTGCGGTGTTTGTGGCCGATAACGTCAGCCCGCCTGAAGGACTGTAGTCTTATGGTTTAATGGAAATGTTCCAAGTAAGACTAGTTCATATCTTCCTGAAGGGCACGCCGCTGTGCCTTTCCCCCGGGGCTGGGCGTGTGCCTTACTGCATCCTGGTGCCTCACTGGGATTTCTACTTCCATCCATTTCACCATATGCAAATCCAGACATGCCCTGTTGAAAGAAGGAACTTCCTCTTGGCTCACAATCTGTCCCAGAGACCAACGCTTTCAGCTGCGACCCCTTGCACACGGACACATCCCCTCTGTGCGTCTGCGGGGGGGACCTGGTACACTAAACCGGTCTCATGAATTCCTCTCCTCTCTTCAGTTGCTCTGTTTAGGTGCATCGCTATCTCTTTCTCCCTCTGTCTTCACCTTTTATCTTTCTCTTCTTTTCTTTTTCTCCCCCCCCACCCCTCCACCTCCTCTCCAATGGTATCTACTCTTCTTTTCTCCTGATTTATGTTCTGCATGCTTCTGTTCTTTATAACACCTATTACATTGTAAAAAAAAAAATTAACAAGCAATTTTTTTTCCATGCTGGGCTGAAGATCAGTGACCCCTGACCAGTTCCTTCTCGTTGCCATGTGTTTCTTGTCACTGAGCCCATAGTTCTGCTCCCGCCCCCCTCGGGGTCACTGCAGGGAAGTGCTCTACCCAGAGGAACCTTTGTGCAGACATCCTCCTCTTCAGCTTCACCAGTGGAGCAGCTCCTTCCAGAACCAGAGTTTCCTTTTGAGCGGCGTATCTTGTCCAGGCCGACGCCCGTCGAGCGTCGAGTGTGGACTCGGCCCGTTTCTACGTTGATCCGCTCCGGCAGCAGATGGAGGGCTGGGCCCGTCCTAGTGCGACTGAAACGCTATAGCCGACCGTTTGCCACCGTTGGAAACGAGCGTCTTGTAATAGAGTCTCTAATTAGCGAGGAGAGAAGCGAGTGCGTGTTGCCAACCTCCCCGCCAGCGGTGTGTCATCGCGGGGCTCCCTCCAAAATAAGCTTCCTTAACCTGCCAATCATAATAGTTCTAATAACGCTTCAATATTGCAGCTGTCTGTCATGACAGCAGGAGGCAGTTAGAGAGGCGATTCTGAACTCCTTATTTATTATTTCGCATATCTCAATTCACGTCAAACGTATGCTCACTATTTTCTGGCAGTTTAATGAGTCGTCACTTGAACTGTGTTTAATGTGAATGCACAGGGACACATGCCTTCCTTCTGTCTGGCCTAGCTTGCTCGGATCAATGAATGCAAAGCAATGAGCCTGAAGAGGTAGTGGGAGAAAGCGTTACAGCCTTGTAGCTGGACCGACTGCACAAAGCACTGCATTCTGTATTGAGTGCGTGTGGCATGTATACTTGTGTGTGTATGTCTGCGCATGTGTTCATGTGGGTGTGTCTGGGAATGTGTGTGCCCGTGTGTGTGTGTGTGTGTATATGCACGCATATGTGCATGCGTGGGTGTGTATGTGTGCGTATATCTGCTCCTCCAGGGTAAGGGGCTGCCCTCGTACCGCAGTCTGCCCCGTGATACAGCAGCATGGGCCAGCCAGTTCCAGAGAGAGAGTGCCCGCTCCTCCCTCAGTGCCAACCACCCCATGGTGGACCGCTGGTTCGAGCGCCAAGAACAGGTACTGCGGGCTCAGCCAATCACAGCTCTTTAACCAGTGTTCCCACAATGCATCTGGCACCGCCCAGCTCCTCAAGCTGGGCTCCTATTTTGGACCTTTAAACTTCTGCTGCATTTGTAACAATGCGTATCCTGCCTGTTTGTTCTGCTGAGTTGTGGTTCCGCTCCAGTTAAGAGGAACACTCAGGAGTCAAGGAGATGGTAAAAATTAGATGGCCTACCCACAAAGGCAGCGAAAGAAAAATAAGAGCAGAAAATGACTCCTGAAGTATAGGGGACAGTTTTTTTTCTGACCTTGACGATGAGCACCACACTTTGCTAGTTTTTTTTTACCCATTCAATTCCTCTAATATTCGTCTTTCTCGCTCTTGACGCGCGTGTGCGCTGAGCTGGTGCGTACTGCAGCAGGGCTGTTGGCAGATGTGTGGGTGGCGTTCAGAATGAGAAAGGAGAGGTGTGAAAAAGGAGATTGAGTTGTCGGAGGCACGGGGCGTGCTGGAGGGAATTCACTTATTAATTTTCCCAATCGATTTTCTCGAGCTGCCAGGATCCATTTTACCCTCTTGCCCCCCATTCCCCCCACACCCCAACTCCCACGCCCCCCCACCCCCACCCCCCCCAGACCCCCCGCACACCTGCGCAAGAGCCGCTGGGCTGTGGGCGGGTGTTCTGTGCCGCCAGAGAGCCGCCTCCCCCCCTCCCCGAGCCCCGCCCCCTGCAGCTGCCTCGTGCATCATCATTAGGGGAGTCGTCTTGCGTAGACTCGGGGCTGCTGCTGGAGGCTCCTGGGTCGGCCTGGAGGAGCCGTCACTCAGGGCCCAGGCTCGACCCGACAGAGTAATTCATTCCAGCCACGCTCTGTTACAGCCGAGCTAGACCCCGAACCAACTCCACAATCCCCCCCCCCTCTCCGCCTCTCTCTTTTGCGTCTCGCTCTTTCTCAATCTCCCTGTCTCTTTCTTTCACTATTTGAGTTTTGATCTGTCTTTCTGTCTCTCCCTGTTTCCCTTCATTCCTTCGTTTTCCTCTCCCAGGTCCACAGCCCTTTTAACATTCAAACAGAGCTTGGCCTCTGTACTCCGATGGTCCCTCTTGGCGTTCCATTATGTTTATGAGCGATTATGTCTTTAATTCCATCTCCTGGTGAATGTGCCATTCTGGGTTTATGGTTTGCTCTCAGAGTCAGTGGCCTACGCCTGCCACCTCAGTGAGAATGTGTCTCCGCTGATTTCTCACAGGCCTTTAATTGCCACTTAATCCCATTGGCATATTGTTGTGGCCTGTTTTATTGGTTTTGAATAAGCTACCTCATTAAGCCCAGGGCTTTATCTTCTCAGCGCATTTAGGAGGGTCTTCATATACGACGGAGTTGCCGTGTAGATGTTGGAGAAAAGAAACTTTTTTTTTTTTACTTGTCTGAGTGAAGGTTTCTGTCAGGCCCACTGTAATTGGGGTGGAGGTGAAGGTGGTGTTATATATGCTCTCTCACTCTCTGAACAGTTTAGTGGGTGTTAAAAATGACATCTGAACAACAGATGAAAATGTGTACGTCTTGGTGGGTTAATTAAAACATCACGTCTGTCGCAGACCCATAAGCGAATACCGAGATTATGCATGCACACACGTGCACACACACACACACACACACACACATGCACACACACAACGTGAGACAGACAAGACCTTTGAAGTGACGTGAAAGCAATTAGCTCTTTTCTTTGTTTGTCATGAGCCATTTGTCTAGTGTGTTTCATTATTTAATTCTAAGAGTTACACACACACACACACACACACGGTCATGCCCACCCAGATGCCACCACCATGCCACAGTGGAGCCGTCCTCTGTGCACAGGGCAGTCACACTGAGTGACCTGGATCTTCCTCCTCATTTCATTACATTGTCACTTCATTCCACTTCAGATTTAAAGGCGTTTGTTTAAGGATACACATTGGCATACTGAGATCTCAAATGGCTGTGGATACAGTGAGCAGAGGAAAAGCTGAGCTGTAATGGAGCTGTCGACCTTTTGTGTTCTTAATGGTAATGCACAAAAGAGTCTGGATTTGGAGGTGGGCAGTTAATACTTTGTTGGTAGAGCAAATAGATTTGTTGGACAATGATACAGTGTTTGTGTGTGTGTGTGTTTGAGACAGAGCACAAGCCTCAGGCCTTGCTGTGTAATGAGAATGTAATAGACACAGGTTGAGCGTGTGGGAAACAGGCAATCAAGCATCTAGGTCAAAGCACCTTTCTGCGTGCTGCCATTTCTGCCTTGGCATACAGAAGAATTCTACTATGGTATAATACTGTGGTGAGAGGCCCTGTCAGCGGTGTGGTGATGGTCTTGGGTGAGAGGTGTGGTCAGGGGGCCTGGGTCATGGGGCCTGGGTCAGGGGGCCTGGGTCAGGGGGCCTGGGTCATGGGGCCTGGGTCATGGGGCCTGGGTCAGGGGGCCTGGGTCATGGGGCCTGGGTCATGGGACCTGGGTCATGGGTCATGGGTCAGGTGGCTTGGGTCATGGGGCCTGGGTCATGGGGCCTGGGTGGGTGTGGTGAGGGACCTGCTGAGGAGTGGCATGTCTTCCTGCTTCTGGTCAGCAGAGCTTAAAGCACTGATCTCCATTTCTCCTTCATTTGTGCTGTAGTTCCTTATATGGGCAGAACCGAGCCAGACCGCTCCACAGTGCCCTTGAACGCCAGCGGCTCCGGGGGGACGATGCAGGTAGTGCGAGCAAATCGGCTAAAAGTGCCCACTGCCTCCTGTGAAGGGTTGAAGTGGACTCGTTGAACAGCCAGATGTTCAGTATGCGGCTGTGTTCATGGCTCTCCCAGTATTTTGTAAATTGTGTAATTAGCGTCTCTGCATAACACCCCATCACAGTGTGATTAAATCTGTGTACACAATACGCTTTATTGCATTTTGTGCAGAGGAGGGTTGTCATTTCTTGTTGTCTTTGTTTTGGGATGAAAGGGTGTTGAATGGTTTCACGGGGTCTTTATTGAATGGATGGAAGTGCTTTTTCCATGGTACTGCGTGTGCTTGTAGTCAATATTAAATGCCTCACTTCTGGCCTTCAGTGAAGTGCTCCAGTAGGCAGTTCACCTTGAGTTGAAATAGCATGGTTAAAAAGCTTTATTCAGAGAATCATGAGCCATACCACTGTAGGAGTCATTCTTTAAACAGGCTGCCTCTAAAGACATCGACCCGGTTGCTACGCAGCGGTCGCTCAGAGAACCCATTATATGAAGTTTACTTGTACTGGATTGGTAGCCAAGGCTCTGAAATGGCAAAGCTGTCAGTCAATGTGAAGGGCCAATGCCCAGCCCTCTCCCCTGTGTGCAGATGGTGTGATTGGCTGGCTTTTATTCTGAGTGCGGCCCTTAGCTCCTGTGAGGTGCAAACGCTAGAAAGGAGAAGGATAAAGGGAGAGGGGAAGCAGACGTCAGCCTTGTATTTAGAACTGTAATTGCAGTCTAGTCTTGAAGAAGCCAGGTCTTGTCTGGAGATGCTTTGCCCTTTAAGAGTGAAAGATGGAGTTTAAATGTTTAAATTCTTGGTGGTTGTCAGCTTGTAAGAGCTGTGGCAGTGTTGGTCGCCGGTGTACACGTCAAGCATCTTTGCGATCGTCTTTGTGGTTAAAAAAAAATAAACAAACTGAGGGCCGGCAGTGGCATTTCAGGCAGAGAGACACTGCTGGGGTCCCACAGAAAACATTGTGCTGGGGCACTTTACTGGGCAGCTGAACGCTGTAACAGTAGGACGGTTAACAGGATAAACCAGTAAGGTGAGCCAGGAAGCCTGGCCCTCCACAGCAGCTGGGTCTCTCACCAGTCCAAGTCTGATGGCATGACCTTGGTTTCTCAGGAAGAAAGGCATGTCCCCTAATGAATCATCACAACTCACTTCGCTATGCAGGCTTGGGACGACACATCAACTGTATACCTGCTGAAACTTCATGAAAGGATCCTTCAGAAATGGCAGGATATCATTAAAGCATCGTTAAAATCAGAAAAATAAAAAAAAAATAAAAAATGGAAAATAGGATTTAAGCACAAAAAAAACAATCCTTTGAAATCGTTTCATTTTATGCTATTAAACATATTACTACAGCTTACATTTTGATTTTAACACTAAAATTAACACCCGAATTACATTTTTTCCATCCAAAGTTTTATATTCTCGTGTAGGTTGGGACAGTGAGTTCTCATTAGGAAATTCAGTGTGTGCACGCGTGTGTGTGTTAGACAGAGAGAGAGAGAAAGAGGAGAGGCGGTGTGTGTGGTGTGCGCGTGCGTGCATAGTGCGAGTGTCTGTGTGTGTGCATGCATGCATGTGCGTGTGTGTGTGTTTAGACAGCAGGTGGACTCCCTGTCTGGAACGTGCAAACAGAGGACCATTGGCAAATTGACTCTCACTACTCAGCCAAGTGGAGGGAGTTCTATAAAGCCAACATCACAGGAGAACATCTTCCTCTCTCTCTCTCTCTCTCTCTCTCTCTCTATCTCCCTCTCTCTCCCTCTCTCTCCCTCTCTCTCTCTCTCTCTCTCTCTCTGGTGAGTGCTGATGTGAGTGCAGGTGTGAGGATCCGTTGCTGTGTGAGTGGGTTGTCTTATTTTCTGGTTTTATTTCTCGTAAGTCCAAGATATTTTGGAGCGATACTCGGGCAAAGGAAGGAGAGTGTTGCGACGATTGGAAGTGCGACTATCCAACTTGTGCTGTTCGGCGCGGTAGGAAAATGAGTTTTGAACAGTGTTCACGCAGACCTGGCGTTAAGACTCACTCGCTTCAGGAGTGGCGGTGTTGAAGTCGTCTGTTATGACAGCGGTATGTCCAGAATGAACTGTCCTGGACTTTCTAAACAGTTTGGAGTTGTGAACTCAGACTGGAGTTGCTATTCATAGTCCATTTTCTTTGCCATTCAACTCGTAATGCAAATAACGCCACATGTCCCACCTTCGATTTCAGACGTTCTTAGGATAAACGAACTGTCGTAACATGATCAAACTTTGTCCCTAGTGAACAAGATTGCGCTATTTCAAAATTAAGAACTGGAGTACAGTGAGGCTGCTGCATCCTAACCTTAAGGTCTCCTCCATTACCCTGTCCAGTAGATGGTGATGCAGGAAATCGTTAATCTTGACCAGTGTTTGTGTTGTCATGTCAATCACAAATAATTTGTTTGGTATGGTTTGCAAGTCTCCAGGCACCTAGAAACAAATATTGGATGTTTTTCTTCTATTTGTAGATCAGGAAAAGCAGTAATAGGGGTGAACATCAGATCCTTTGGCAAACTGCCGAAGCATCTGGTTTTAGTCCTCGTGTTATTGCAGTGATGGATATAGTGTGAGGACACAGAGCGTGTACTGAAAATCTGTGGTGATTTGAATCCCCCTTTTAAGGTTAATCGTGTTCGAAGACAAAGGTGTTCATTGTAATGCTGCACTCTCTTGCATTAGACCCACTTGTGTGTGCTTTACACTGTAAAACTGAGGGTTCAGTGTTGTATTATAATAATATAATATGAGACACCATATATTAGCTTATGTAGATGATAAAATGATAATTTCCTTGGTGGATTTTCAGAATCGTAAGAGAATTTGGAATCTTCTGCTCAGATGAATCAGGCAAAGACACAGATCAAGGATCGTTTTCAGTGAGGACACGCTTGTAGGTTACCTACCACACCCGGAGGCATGGAAAACGGGTGGAATTAAGTGCTCGGGAGTTTCTATGACGATGAACTCGTACAACAGAAAAAACTGGGAGGCCATTTGAGGGTAAGATGGGGGATAGATTAGCGAGATGAAAGTGGATTCACCTCTAAACCTGATTACTTCAGTGCTTTGGCATTGCCTGTCATGGGTGCCCTCCATGCTGGCTTGCACAACCCGTTGTGGTAGAGTATTCTGGGATGGATTTCACTGGGTCCTTGAGAACATGTTTGTTTTTGTTTTTTTGTTTATCTCAAACAGGAAGGAGGCCAAGGTCCTGTGACCCTGTCAGGTAGGTTGGCAGTTTCAGAGATGTTTGCCTGCCTCAGAGGATTGGCTAAGCAGAGATGTGGTCAGCATTATTTTGGTCCGGACTAGTGGGTTAGGGCTTGACTCCGTATGTCAAGTTTAATTTATGAAGGACACCTGAATGGATTGACCCTGATGTATCTTGTACTGTGTAAAAGTGTAGTGTTTATTTGACCATACTCAAGGTGCTATGGTCACCTGGTGATGGTGGCTGGACTGGGTCAAAAGTTTAATCATCATATCAAAACTTTTTTTTTCCTTTTTCTACCAATGTAGTCATTATGCAACCCCCCCAACTTACTAACCTCCCCTTCTCATACCACAACTCCCCTTGTGGAGGGTGTGGTGAGCACGGTGTGGTGGTGAGTCATCCCCAGCGTGGGCCCCTCTCCCCATCCATTGCACCACCTCATTGAGTTTCCTGCAACTGGGAGGTGGTGATATCTATCTTTTTTTGCCTGAATGTCTTCTGAGATGTGATCTGATCTTCTCAATACTTAAAGAAGACTCTCTTAACATACACCATTTTATAGATGGCCAAAATAGTTTAAGTAATAAATGACACTAATGGAAAAATGGTGAAAAGGTGTCTTCAGTAATGGTCCCTCCTTTAATTAAGCCTGGACCCTCCTTCAGTACCGACTGCTCCCTCAGCCTTCTGCAGCCGCTGTGCTGTGTTCAGGAACTCCTCTGGCCCAGGGCTCTGTGCATTTGTCTGCATAACCAGCCTGCGTCAGATCATGCCACAGCACTGGGACTGAGGTCAGCGCTCTGATAGGGCCATTCTAACGCTCAGAATGTCTCTGGTTTGCATCACCTCGTTGTTGATCTAATCCTGCCACGCTAATGTTGATCACATACCTGCTCCTCCATCCTCAGCTGGCTCCAGGGTTTGGTGATGCTATGCAGGACTCCGTGCTCTTCATGGTCCCACACACCTGATCCATTAAGATCAGCTCACAGGGCAGGGTCCTCGCATGCACAATACCAGACCTGTGCCGTATGAAGCCAGGGGCGTGTCTTAACTGGACTCCTCCCCCTGCGTTGGTGGACACAGAGGTGGAGAAGCCTGCCAGACACATGCAGGAGCGAGGCCCTCGGTGGCCTGCAGCCTCTGGCAGGTCCTTGGGCTGGGAGCTCCCCTCTTTTCCCATCCTGCCCTGTGCTCAGTCTCCTTTTCGTCTCATGTTTCGCTCCCCTTCCTTCATAGACACTCCTCCATCTGTCTGGGCTCACCAGCCTCCCTGTCCATCTGCTTCTCTACTTCTGCCCCTGGCCTGTAGAGGGAGGGGGGTTCCAGCCTTCTCCCCTTCTTCCCTGTACACTTCACTCTCTCCCCTGTGCTTGCTTCTAGTTTCATATTTCTTACTCTCTCTTGCTGTCTGTCTCCTATATCCCCCCCCCCCCTCCCCCCCCCAAATATGTGGACGGACACATACACTCATTTTGAAACACATATGGCCAGTAGGTGCTGCTGTGTGTTCATAGTTTCAAAATAGACACTAAAGAAGAAAGTAGAGAAATCCATTTTCACCTTTAGCCTGTTGAAAACCTTACACACACAGGCATACGTGCACAAACATGAACACATATGTACACAAACAATATTATTCACCATGCAAACAGCAGCCCACTATAGAAACTTTTCTGGAATAGTCCAGCTTTTAATAACCACCTTTAAATAACGATCTTGAGTAATTAGCTGTTGTTATTAACTCGCTGTCTTTGATAACTACCTTTTAATAGCTAGCTGTTTTTATTAATTAGCTGTCCTTAATAACTACCTTTACTAGCTAGCTGATTGTGTGAACTAGCTGTCTTGTTTTCAGCTGCTATCAGGGTTTGTCTCATATTCTCCTTATTTGTCCTTGGAAATCACTAAAGAAAAAAAAAAACTCGTGGAGGTGCATTGCAGATTGTGGAGCCCCTTTATAAAGTACTAATTCACAACGTTCAACTCTGTTCAGTCCAGTGGAGAATGAAGAAATTCTCTCTCTCTCTGCATGAGACACACTCCCACACACACACACTCACACACACACACACCACCACCACATTCATGCACATCCAGTCTGTTGAGGAGAATCGTTCACACCATGTCTCTGCAGGCTTCACTCTCCATACATCATCACAGCTCATGTCATTTACTGTAGCTGGAAGAAAAAAAAGAGTGATCAGGGATTATCTAAATTTTTGCATGTCTTCTAAAATTTATTCTCTCTCTCTCTCTCCCCTTCTCTTCTCTCTCTCTCTCTCTCTCTCTCTCACGCATGCACGCACGCACACATACACACCCCTCCCCTCCCCCCGTCCTGTTCCCCCTGTCCTGTACACCATCCAAAGACAAATTGGCATCATTTGATCTAGTGGCATGACCTATTACCTTGTGTTTTTTTTAAACAACATTGGCGGTTAAGAGTGTAGCATGTGTTCTGTGTCACACTGTCACGTCATTCTGTATTGTGTCACGCCATCGCATCATACTGTATCATGTCATGCTGTCATATCGCGCTGTGTTGTGTCATTCTTTAACCCCACCGTGTCAGGTGTGAGAGAGATGGGGCAGCTTCATATTCCCTGCTGCTCTTCTGCTCCCTGCAGTGAACTGGTTAGTGAAGAACAGTCTGCCTGTGAAGGAAGTGACAGTAACACTGTGTGGTTTATGTCTCTGCAGTTGCCAGACTGCTGTGGGAATTTCACATGGTTCCTCTAGTCAAACTTGGACTGGGATTGTCTGGAACACTCTTTTCCTCCTTTAAAACGTAGCCTACTTAGTTAATTTGAAAAAAAAATGTTCAGTTGCTGTGTTCCATAACATGCTTCATGTGAGTAGTTTAGGGGTTAATTAATGTTGCACAACAAACCAGAATCTGCTGAAGTGGTGAGGTAGTCTGTTCACAGTTCTGGTTTGTTTGTGTTTGCTTTTGGCAAGCTCAAAATTACTTGTTATTTCTGGAAAGTTTACAGGTTGGTGGAACCATGGTGATGTCTGAACGCTTGCTGGATTCTTTGTTCTCTGAGGTGTGGCTCCAGGGCATTTCCAGACAAGCTCTGGACCCTGTTCAATTTGGACCTCAGGCACTGGACCGCCCCTCCCAAGCCCAGATGTGTCAGAGGTTTAATCATACTCGGCTCTTTGCATATCAGCGGCATTTTACTTTAGTAAAAAATGTTTTTCCATCCTCCATTTTATTCATAAACAGTTTTCTACATCAGATTTTTATTTTTATCGCTTAGCAATTAGTAGTTAGCGAACACCAAGACACCACGCTCACAGTCTTACAGTCTCTCTCTCTCTCACACACACACACACACACAACTCTATAGTAATTAAATGTTTACCCCCGTAATGCTAATATGACTAACATGTTACCAAGTTGTTTGCTGGGTTTCGCACTTGAGTTCTTTTCCTGTTTCTCTTCCTGACTCCTCGTTTCTCCGCGTTCTCTCTCCACCACTCAGTCAGTGAGTGAGGGAGAGATTCATGGAGTAAGGACTTTATCTGGCCCTAACCACCCCCACACTCTCTCTTGATCCTCTACACACTCTGCCCCACCCATATTCTCTTGGTTTATATACCCCACCCTCACTCCTTTTCCACACTGCCGGTGATGAGCGTGTTACGTCCTGATTGGAATTAGCGAGTACACTCTGCCGAGTGAGAAATCGTTCCCTCAATGAGAATAATTGAACCTGTGCCTGGGTGCCACCTCATTACCCACGAATCAGAGCAAGTCAGGGCACCTTAGCAGGGACACTAATGACTTTGGGGAATTTGGAGTCCTGTTGGAGTGAAATCTCACAGTGCTCAGGAGTATAAAGCAGGGTGACCAAGGCCACAGCAGTAGGTGTGAAGATGGTTATTTACAGATCACATGACACCAAGCTACGGTACACCGAACAGTGTCTGTGTGTAGACGTGGGTGTGGGTCTGGCTGTGTGCGTGTGTGTAGGCGTGGGTGTGGGGGAGGGGCAAATGCTAGACTTTTCCTGTTGCTTCTGTACATGGATTAGACAGAGTTTGGTCTCCTTTGTTGACAGCATAGTGGAGTTAGCCATGCCTGAAGAGTCCTCAGCCTCAGGTTCACAACAGACTCAATCCTGTGCAGAAGCACTTCTGTGTAAAGCTATATCTTTCTCTCATTCTGTATATTCCTTATTCCTCTCTCTCTCTCTCTCTCTCTCCCTCCCTCTCTGTCTCTTTTCTCGTTCCGTGGTTGAGTGATACACACCTGCAAGCAATTAAGTAGTCAGAAACCATGGGTCGGAGAAAGGATGTGCAACGGCGGCCAAACATGGCATCCAAAAACAAACCCCTGCAAATATCCAGCGAACAGACTAGCACACGTTCAGAAAGCTAACGAGTTCTTATTCCTCCACACCTATTAGGCTAAATGCTTAAACATCGTTTATTTGCCTGACAGGCTCCCAGTGAGGTGGAAAACAGACTCCAGAGACTCACAGTATACACTTCCCAAACTCACTGAATAATTCATTTTCGCTGAATATTTATTTGATGTTTCTTCCACCTTCTTCTTCTTTGTTTTGTTATCCGCTAGTGTGTGGGTCTCTATTCTCGCGCACACATCTCCGCTGAGGCCCGAGTTCAGCGGCTGGCTCTGCGGGGCTTATGGGATACTCGCTCTGTCTTTATTGGGACCATTACTGTGTGCTACTTTTCACGCTGCTCTAGGAATGCGACGAGCAGGAGGGGGTGGGGGGGTTGGGGGGGGGGAGTTAGGAGGAGACCACCATCCCCTCTCCAAATGAGAGAGGCCCATTCATGGACGGAGGCGTATTACGTTTGCTTGAGTGGTGAAGTAAAGCCAGGGAGCTGGATCGGGAGCGCTGGGAGCGGCTGGCTTCGCTCTCACAGGCGGAGAGGGAGCGCTATAAAGGAAGGGCAGGAAAAAGGGCCGTTTTCGTGGGAACCGGAATCCCCCACAAATCCCTGACTGCAGGTGGTGGTGCCACGTGGTGGGCCAGTGTTTCCTTTGAAGTGCAGTCCGGCAACGCTGGCCTCATGCAGTCTGAATCTCCTGTCTGTTTATTCCCATAACCCTGCCTGTTTATTCCCATAACCCTGCCTGTGTGCAGTCCCACTGACCCGTCTGCGTGCGGTCCCACTGACCCGTCTGCGTGCGGTCCCACTGACCTGTCTGTATGTAGTCCCACTGACCTGTCTGTATGTAGTCCCAATGACCTGTCTGCATGCAGTCCCACTGACCTGTCTGCATGCAGTCCCACTGACCTGTCTGTATGTAGTCCCACTGACCTGTCTGTATGTAGTCCCAATGACCTGTCTGTATGTAGTCCCAATGACCCGTCTGCGTGCGGTCCCACTGACCTGTCTGCATGCAGTCCCACTGACCTGTCTGTATGTAGTCCCACTGACCTGTCTGTATGTAGTCCCAATGACCTGTCTGCATGCAGTCCCACTGACCTGTCTGCATGCAGTCCCACTGACCTGTCTGCATGCAGTCCCACTGACCTGTCTGCATGCAGTCCCACTGACCTGTCTGCATGCAGTCCCACTGACCTGTCTGTATGTAGTCCCACTGACCTGTCTGCATGCAGTCCCACTGACCTGTCTGTATGTAGTCCCACTGACCTGTCTGCATGCAGTCCCAATGACCTGTCTGTATGTAGTCCCACTGACCTGTCTGCATGCAGTCCCAATGACCTGTCTGCATGCAGTCCCACTGACCTGTCTGTATGTAGTCCCAATGACCTGTCTGCATGCAGTCCCACTGACCTGTCTGTATGTAGTCCCACTGACCTGTCTGCATGCAGTCCCACTGACCTGTCTGTATGTAGTCCCACTGACCTGTCTGCATGCAGTCCCAATGACCTGTCTGCATGCAGTCCCAATGACCTGTCTGCATGCAGTCCCACTGACCTGTCTGTATGTAGTCCCACTGACCTGTCTGCATGCAGTCCCACTGACCTGTCTGTATGTAGTCCCAATGACCTGTCTGCATGCAGTCCCACTGACCTGTCTGCATGCAGTCCCAATGACCTGTCTGTATGTAGTCTTCAGGCCTTGCATATATGGGTAAATGCATGACTTAAATGCATACATATTCTATACTTAGTCTCCTTTCTGAAGTACTACGGTCTGTACTACTGGCTAGGGTTGTTAGATTAATACTGAATATGACTTCATTCTAGGTCTGTTGTGGTGACCAGGGTTGTTGTAGAGTAGTAAGGTGGTGCTGTGTGATTAATGGTAATACAGAGAGCTTGGAGCCCCGGGCCACGTCCAGGACCGGCACTATGCCGGAAAGGGGAACGATCCGTGTTTATTCCCCAAAGCTAAAGTGCTTGTAGCGACAGGCCGCTCCTCTCCCTGCCTTCCTGTTATTGTTCCAGTGCTCCTTGGCGTTTCTCTCTGGCTGCCGTAGCTCTCGGCTGTGGGTGAACGTGCTTCTGGAGTGTGAACGGCAGCTCTGTGTTGCTATTGTGTGGTGGGGAAACAAAGTGAACCCGTCCTGGCTGTCCTCCAGACGGCACAGGAACGTCCCGAGCATCCGCTGACCTGTGTGATTGAAGGCGGTCCCACATGGCGCCGACGGCCGCCGCGGGCCGTCTAACTGTGGCCGCGGTGCAGCGTGGGAAGGGTCCCGTTCTGTGTCCCGCAGGTGCCCGGACGACAGACGGCTCATGCCAGGCAGGTTTTGTCTGTGGAAGTTCACGGAGGGGACAGCATGTGTGTGGCTTCGCTGCACATTGAAAGGAGCTAAAATGTCCTTTTTAACAGTTCAGTATGGTGTACTAATGTGTCTAGAAGATGTTTTGGGGGTTTAGCCATATGAAGCCACTCACGGAGTCTTTCATGTGGATTTTAAACTTAAGTATAGTTATTTGAGGAAATTGGAAACATTCTGTGGAGTTATTACTTATGTTTCATAAGAATAATTCGAAAATTGGTTTCAGCATCCTGTAGGAATTTTAAGGTCCAATACTCAGTATGCACGCACGCACGCACGCACGCACGCATGGACACACACACGCATGCACACACACACACATGCACGCACACATGCATACACACACACACACACACACGCATGCGCAAATCTCACGTCTGCGTAAATAAGAATGAAAAAGATGTAAGGATCTTTTGGCACTTCTTGCCCGACAACACCCACACCATGTGCACACCTAAATATCTGCCTCTACCAGCTATGGCTGCCTCTAATGGATAAATGGCAGCCTCTTCAAAGCGCAAAGCTGTGTTCCAGATCAGGCCACTGGCAGCTGTGACGAGTTAAGAAAATTAACCCATAAGGTATGTTGGTCATGGGCCTCTCTCACTAACATCTGGACGTGGACCTCTCTGACTAACGTCTGCACGTGAACCTCTCTCACTAACGTCTGGACGTGGACCTCTCTCACTAACGTCTGGACGTGGACCTCTCTCACTAACGTCTGGACGTGAACCTCTCTCACTAACGTCTGGACGTGGACGTGGACCTCTCTCACTAACGTCTGGACGTGAACGTGGACCTCTCTCACTAACGTCTGTACGTGGACCTCTCTCACTAACGTCTGCACGTGGGCCTCTCTCACTAACGTCTGTACGTGGACCTCTCTCACTAACGTCTGTATGTGGACCTCTCTCACTAACGTCTGCACGTGGGCCTCTCTCACTAACGTCTGCACGTGAACCTCTCTCACTAACGTCTGTATGTGGGCCTCTCTCACTAACGTCTGTATGTGGACCTCTCTCACTAACGTCTGCACGTGGACCTCTCTCACTAACGTCTGCACGTGGACCTCTCTCACTAACGTCTGCACGTGGGCCTCTCTCACTAACGTCTGCACGTGGACCTCTCTCACTAACGTCTGCACGTGGACCTCTCTCACTAACGTCTGCACGTGGACCTCTCTCACTAACGTCTGCACGTGGACCTCTCTCACTAACGTCTGCACGTGGGCCTCTCTCACTAACGTCTGCACGTGGGCCTCTCTCACTAACGTTTAGACATTGACCTCGTGGACGTGGAGCCTCTCCCTTCTAACGCAGTAGCCAACCAAACATAAAGGTCATTCGTTGTCCCAGTAGTAAAGGGAAAACATTCAAAACAAGATATAACTAAATAAACATGTGTGGCACAGTACCATGTAAGTCGTGCAATATCCTGACGTTTAATTTTGGAGCTGGATGTTTACCCCATTGGGCTTCTGTTTTGTGCCTTTCTGGTATTGTGGGTTTGTGTCCAAGTATAATCACCCACAAGCTCAGTGACCTTCATAGCTTAAAGGTAGATTAATCGCTCCATTCAGAAGGACAGAGAGATTATCCTCCTCCTTAATCACCTCTAAATGATGATTAATTGCAGAAAAGCAACCATAAGCTCATTTAATGCTCAGCTGAAGATATGCTACAGCTCCACTTTCTTTTCATCTTTCGCACTGTGTAAAAAAAAAAAAAAGGGGGTGTTTGGTGGTGGGGGGGGGGGTGTAAGGGTGTATGTAGTTGTGTTTTACTTAGTGTTTGCTTTTATCAGAGGATATGAGCAGCTAGTAAGTGATCAGTGGAGCGTTAAATACAAGACTGAGTGTAGGTGGCCACAAACAGCTAACTAAGCGTCCCTCCCACATCCCCCAGCGCTCTCTCACCTCCACTCTCACCTCCACTCTCTCCTCCACTCTCTCCTCCACTCTCTCAGCCTTCCTCTCTTTGTATGATTTGTGAAAATACGCAGAGCTCTTTCCAAGCGGAAGAATGTGTTTTAGAGTCGATCAAACAAGCCAAACCAAACGGCTGAGACTTCCCAGCATGTGAAGTGAAGCTACAGCCTCTCCCGTATCACCCCAGCTGCCCCCCCTCCCCATACACACACACACACACACACACACACCGCTGTCGGGGAATCATGTCAGAGTGGCCTTGAACAAAAGCAAATTGTGGTAACTTGATTTTCAATAATTCATACCCTCTCAAAGCCCTGTGTAGTATGAGAGAGCGTTCCTGTCTGTGGTTATTGATGAGAGCCTGGGAGTTTTAGGCACGGCCAGCTTTAGGTTTTTGTTATTGACTAAGTGATTGATTTAAACCCTCATAATTAGCTGGCCTAATTTAATTAAAGTGCAATTTAACGATACAGCGGCCCCACCAAAGCGTGCTCTGGCATTGATAGATAAGCTTGCACTCGTATGAAATCTCACTTGACAGATGATGTATTCGCCACAGATGCATTTCATTGACTGAGGCCGAAGGGAGGGGGCGGGGCAGAACAAGGCCTGAAGTCCTGCTTAGCAATGCTGCTCCACGCCCCTCAGTCCCTTTTCCAACCACTCCATCTGGACAAATGTGACCAGCTCGCATATCTGATTTAATTTACCTAATAGCATTAAAAACCTGTTTGGCTTTAATTTGCTTAAAGTAATTCACGTCACGGGCTAACTTTTATTCACCATTAGCAGTGTCTTAAAAAGTGAAATGCAGACAGATTTAAGGGGTGTCGTGTCCGGGCTCATTAAAGCCAAGTGAGTACGAGTGTCCGGAGGTGCGGGCAGAAGGGGAGTGTGGACGCGTGGCCTTCAGGAACCTGCCGGATAAGGTCTTGCTCTTCAGGCACCTTGCAGACAGGTTCCTTGCTGTAGCCCCACCTTTACATTTCATTCTCACATGTTTTACTCAGTAACATTAAGTGAACACAAAAATGGTGACCTTACACTGAGGGGAGCCCTGTTCCTCGTGTAGTTGGAGCATGTTGAGTACTGAGTCTGTCTTGTTGCTTGGTACATAAAGAACATGTAAGCAGATATATGAGAACAAGCCCTTGCTGTTTGGAAGCACACATGCACGCACGCAGAAACACACGCGCACGTGTGCAGAAACACACACACTCACGTGTGCAGAAAGACACACACACGCACTCACTCGGAGCTTGCCAGAATAGGAGTGTTCTGCTTTCATCTGCGGCCGAGAAGCCGTCTTCTGGTCTCGCTCCCAGGCAGCTGTTGAGTCATGGTGGCCCGTGAGACGTAGCCGCTGATCCAGCCTTACGAACGCGGGGCGATGGTGCGAGGCGTGCGGGCGATGGGGCGAGGCGTGCTTTTGTGTGTCAGAGGGCAGGTTCACTGGGAAAAAAAAAAAAGAGAGAGAGAACTTGGTTACACCCGAGTGCCTGCTTTTATGGATCCTGTCAAATTAAATAAGAACATTGAGATTTTCTCAGTATCCTTAGGAGTTCATAGGCTGATCCTGCGTTAACCCGATGTGTGCCTCTGTGCTTATCAGCCAGCCCTTCAGTGATGTCAGACAAGCTATCGCATGATAAGGGATAAGCTGACAAGACGTTCCGTCAGTGGCCGGAGCCACAGAGCTGTGATGGAGAGTGATCTGAGGCGTTTGTCAGGATGAGCAGACGTTTGGGCCCGTTATCGTCCTGTGACTGTGGAAATGATATGTGTTTCACCCAGGTTGAAAGGGTGCCTTCCGTCATGCCTTCCCTCGACCAGGGCACACCAAACCACAGTTAAACAGTATCCATGCATCTAGATTGGATTAGTCGGGTCATCTCAGTGTCCACTAATGACTTTAGTCTGAGTTCAGGCCCTTTTAACATGCGTTTGGCCAACATAAATGCAAATAAGTGTCGTAGAAATGCTGACCAGTGTGATACATTGACTGCTGTAATAGGGCCATCAAAATGGAGGACTTAAAATGCGAGTGTATGGGAGTAAAGGGTTAAGATGAGGCTACCAGTCAAGTCCAATTGAATCAGCCTTTCCCCGTAAAGCTTTAATTGGGATAATGGAGTTTGGCTCGGTGAGACAGCTATATTATAATGGCTCTTTGTTGAGAACAGAAGACCCCAACTCCATTGGGGCTGGACATGGCCTACAGCGTGGAGCCTTCACGTCTCCTCCCTTCAGATCTTCAGCTGGACGCTTTGGGAAGCTGTTTAGCAAGATCTAAATATTCTCTTACGGCCGAGCCCGAATGTCTGGCATTTGCACTACGAAGCAGGCCCAATGTTTCTGCCCCATAACGAGGAACTGATGTAGAAGACCTCCTGGCTCAGAAGCCACACAGCACTGCAGTTCTGCACCTTTGATCTGGAGACACTCGAGCCAAAGTCCCTAACCAGCCGTATCATGCCATGATTCACTATCGATTCCGAATAAGGGTTTTTGTTTTGATCTGAAATGCTGGTAAATAAACAAAAGCGAACACTGTTTCATATTTATACTATAATATGTCATCCATTTATGCTGACCATGATATCATATCTAAGGGGGGGGGTGCATATGTGTGTATGGTTTTATTTGTTACGCTGCTGAGGTCAGGGAGGTCAGCTGTTTGATTGTGACCACGAGCCCTGGCTCTTTGACACACTGCCCTCCGTCCTTTCTGAGAATGGTCTTCAGACAAACCCATCTGGACAGGGCCGTGTCCCAGCTGCTAACACAGCACCGCGGCACAGATATAACAAGACAGCGGGTCTGCAGATATGCGGCACCGGGGGGCAGTTATAACCTAACAATAGGGAGATATGCAGCACCAGGGGGCAGATATAA
This sequence comes from Brachyhypopomus occidentalis, assembly GCA_020368025.1. NCBI lineage: Eukaryota > Metazoa > Chordata > Actinopteri > Gymnotiformes > Hypopomidae > Brachyhypopomus > Brachyhypopomus occidentalis. Next base: position 2,592,841 of record JAGXOD010000009.1, on the reverse strand, counting down.
CCTAACAACAGGGAGATATGCAGCACCAAGGGGCAGATATAATCTAACAACAGGGAGATATGCAGCACCAGGGGGCAGATATAACCTAACAGGCCTGCCTGTAATACATGGGCCTGTTTAGAAGAACCCACATCTACCGTCAGTTCTTGATCAGGTTAATTTCAAAATCACTATATAAATAAAATTCACTTTTGTGTGTACAGTAATGTGTGCACATTTGTACATGAATAATGTAACTATGAGATGATCCATGCTAACATGTAATGATCCACAACTATCATACTGACAAAACTCAAAAGTTCCTATTACAAAAACTTTGCGCTGCAAAAATGTTCAATTCAGTCAAAAAAATTGTTTTGGATTTTTTTTTTACCCCCAAATATTACAAACGTAAATATTTTGTCAGCCTTTTGCTGCTGTGCTGTTGCTCCCAGTGCTCTACACGGAGGAGTGAATTGATTCATTTGGTTATTTCAGGGCTGCCTTCGTGGGTGGGTGAGGTAATTACCACTTCATATTTTTAGTGCCAAACGTGACTAGGCTCTTTGTAAATATTTCAGCAGTCATTGTGTGAGTAGTCTGCACCAAAATCGTCTCCTTCCTTCTGTTATTCTATGGCCCATTTGCTGACTTTATGTTGAATGCAAAAACAGGTTCTGGAGCCAGTTTGGATGGGGAATTCCAGAGGTCTGTGTTTGTCTAATGATCTTAAGATACTGGCCAAGTGCTGACTGCAGTTGGATCTCTGTAGATAAAGAGCAGTTATTCTGGCTGGCCTTGCCGTTGCTGAATGTGGTGTTAACGTATTCTGTTGTTGTTTAGTGCTGTTGTTCAGGGAGTAAATGTTACCTCTTGACTTGTGTGATACATGAGCCCGCCCCTACACCCTTGCCCCTCCCCCCACTGCTTTAGTGCCCGCCTCCCCCTGCTGTTACCGCGGGGTTTCTCTGGTGTGTTGTGGAGGTCAGGAAGAGCTTCGATCCTCACACCCACCTTGTGTTGCCTCTAACTGGGGAAGGCAGGTGTGTGTGTGTGTGTGTGCGCTTGTGGATTTCACCCCATCTGCAGTCTTCTCCCACTATGGCCCTGGCGACGGATCACTGGCTCTGTGCTCGTCCGTCCGTCCGTGTCCTTCTGTCTGCTCACCTGCTGCTCTCCTGCTGGGCTCTGTAATCGAACACACTGCCTGTCTGGTCAGCATCCTCATAACGTCTGACTTTGTGACTCTACAGGGCTTAGTGGCTCCTGGACCTAGCACAGATCTGAGAGACTCACACACACACACACACACACAACACAGAATGTGTCAGCAAATGTGCCCCACTGACACCCTTGCGCTGGCGGTGAAGGACTCGGCGAGTGAAGGTGGAGTGAAGCTGTCCTCATGGGGACAGTGCTGGGAATGACCTCTCCTCTCATGGTGTGGGGACAGGCAGGACCCAGCAGGGCTCGGGGGAGATGATGAACGGCCCTTTCACCCGTGCTAGCGTGGCTCTTTGGCTAAGTGCCTCTGCTTTGGCAGGTGGACAGATCTGGACAATGGAATGGCTGCCAGCCATTATGTCTCTCTCTGACTTTCTCTCTCTCTTTCTCTCTGTCACTTTCTCTCTCGCTCTCTCTCTTTCTTTATTTCTCTCTCTCATACACAGTCCCATCTTCTGGCTGACTTAGTACCTCTGGTGACAGAGGGAGAGAGCCAGTTCATTGCGTGTGAGGGACTTGGTGACAGCAGCCATACTTGCCCCTGTCTGACCACCGGGACTAACCTTCAAAAGCCCTGATGGAAGCCCCATCACAAGGGCTCTTTGATACACCAATCCCCCCTAACCACCACCCCCCCCGCACCTCCTTTAATCCGCTCCTTGGCTCCTCTCTATTACTGACAGTGACCATTTTACAGCCAAATAGAGACACTTCACTAAGGGTCCATTCATGTCACATAATGTTTTTACTTCGCACACAATGAACCTGAATATCTTCTTTTTCTCTCTCCCTATCTGTCTGTCTTGCTTTCTCTCCCCTGATGCCTTAAGCAGCCTCTGTTATTGGAGTTAATGACTTGTCAGTGTCAGCTGTGATGAATGGAAGGTAGTTCGGCTCCTCTCCTGCTTTCCTCACCGCTACCGCCATCACCACTGCTGGATGTACCACAATCGGGGCCAATCGCAGCGTGCTGGCCGTAAACCCCGCCCCCGTGTGGGGGCTCTGCCCAGCCCCCCCCCACCCCCGCACATGACCTTTGCTTCTCCTCATTGTGTCTGTTTTCTTAATATACATTTACAGCCTCGTGTCTGTCTCCCTCCAGAATATACAAACCCCCTCTGGGTCATTTGTGTTGGGTCAGCTTTATGCTTATACATGTACGCCCGTAATTTAAATCGGCGGTTCACTTGTGTTGAATGAGGTGACTGATTTGTTCCATGTTTGGTGTCTGAATTGAAATTAAGAAAATGGTTTGCATAAGCACTTGTTGTAGGAACAAATATTTTCTAGCTGTTTTTCATATAAATTAATTTTTGGGTGACATGTAATTATAGCCCTGCCAGTAGGGGGTGGTGTGGAGACAGAGGTGATGGACTCGTTTCACAGGCAGTTCTTCTGGATGCCCCCTGTCTTTTCTCAGTTTGTCTGATGAAATTTTCATGACCTCTTTTTTTTTTTTTTTTAACCTCTTCAACAAAAGAGCCACAGAGCACCAGAGAAGCAGCCCCAGACTAAGACAGCACACGCCAGACAGCCTCTCCAGGCAGTAGGACGCAATTGGTGGAGGGTAATTGTCTGAAAAGGCTGAATGCATTTCCATATAAAGATGGCGGAACGCTTATTTAGCTGTGCTTGACATTTCGGCGAGAGGCGAAGGTTAAGGGTGAGGCTGACGGAATATTAATATCTGCGGCTAACAAACCGGCGCGTGTGCTCGCTCTGCGTCTCGAAAGTCACTTGGCCTCGGAAATGATCCTCAGTCAAGGGCCCAGACGAGGGGATATTCGGCCGCTGTAATGCAGATATTTCTCCATTAAAGTCGCACGCATTTGATTGCGGTCGTCATTAAGTCTCTCTCTCTGTTGCCGCGAGTACCAGAGTAAAATCTCCGTGTGATTGCAAGTTGTTGGGGGGGGGGGTAGGCGTGCAGGAATTGAGATGAACTTGAGCCATGACATTCTGGACCGCATGTCTGCCTACACTGCAGCGAACTGCATCGGCTCGGAGGTGGAGGGGGAGAGGGAGTGAGAGATGGGGAACGGGTGGATGTGATGGAGGAGAATGGAAGGTAGGGATGTTCTTGGGTGAGTCACCCTCGCCTTATCTGATTAGCTGCAGGCAGAGGCCCTGCTGACCCCGGGCTTATTGATTGGGTATGAGGAATCGATCACGGGCGTCTTTTCACAGGCGCACTGCTGTAGCACTGCACCGTCAGGACCAGCCGAATACTCTGCCTGATTTAAAATACCAAGCCATCCCTCTCCTCTCTCGCTGAATTACATTACAGCGGGAGGGAGAGACAGACGGAGGACTTCGGCCGGGCGATTGAGCCAAAGTCCGCTCACCCCTGCTCTGTGTTTTCTGCTCTTCTCCACAGGAGGAAGAGGGGGATGTGAGGAGGAGAGAGGACGGCAGGACCGGACGGATAGAGCCAGTGGGCCGGGCCGACTCCAGTGGGGAATCCATCTCCATCGAGTAAGCCGTCCGTCCCAGCCCAGCACAGAGCCTGACTACACGCCCAGCCTGCTCTGATCTGTCCTGCAGGCTCCCGGGGACCCTCAGCCCTCTGCAGCCCGCAGAGGAGACAGGCCCATAAAAGTGGCTTTGATTGGCTGGAGCACCACAGCAACACTATATATCGTCAGCTCCTCGCCCATCAGCCTGTCTGTGTGGTGTTTTCTGGAACTCAGCCCGGGTTGCCTGTGCTTGCTTCCGGCATCCCCCCCACACACACACACACGCCCCCACCTCACTCCCCGCAGGCCTCAATCTGATCTAATCACTTAATTGAGGTGTCTATTTGGGTTCTCCATCGACCCATGTGTCTTAATGGTGGTGGGGATTATAGATGGCCCCCCCGCAGAAGGAGATCCCTGCTGGTGGCCTCCTGCCTCCCACCCAGTGACACAGCCAGCTAGGATCTAGCGTTCACCACCGTTTTCCGTGGGCTGCCTGCCTCTGTGTGGCTGTGTTTGTGATTTATTCCTCCCTCTCCACCTCCCCCCGCCTCCCCTGCTGTGCTCCTGCAGGGGCATGCTGAAGCCGGTTGAGGTGTCCAACGGCGGCGGGCCTCTCGGGATCCACGTGGTGCCGTTCAGCTCCAGAGACCGCAGGTAAATGGCCTCCGCACTAGCGATTAGCCTGCTAGCCTGGGCGGAGCCTCCTCCTCCTCCTCGCCTGTCTCTCATCGCTCCTTGTTTGGCCTTAGGAGTGCGAGCTCGTTAGCCCCTCCACTCCATTGTGTGCTTGACCTTCCTGCTCTCTCTCTGCTCCCTCTTTCCCTTCCTCCTCTGTCTTCACCCCCGACTGTCTCTCCTTCACACCCCCCCCCCCTTCTCTCTTCTAGCTTCCCTCGATGGACTTTGTTCTTCGGGTTGTCTCTTCGTGGCGTGTCCTATCACATGCCTGCTTTCCTTCCACAGTGCCACAGAGGTCCTTTCCCTCCCCCTGGAGGTCTTTGCCGAAATACACTGCTGCCATATTTCAGAGGGGGCGGAGCTGGCTGGGCAGCTTTGGGGGGCTGGGCCACCTATCAGTGGGGGCTGCGACACAGGAGGCGTGGCCCTGAATGCCCTCCAGCTTTACAGGCGGGTGGAAGGTGGGACCGGACTGCAGCCAGGCCAATCAAGCTAAAGCGCTCTACCCAATCAGGATAAAAGCTCATCTCCGACACTGACAGTGGCTCGCTCAGTAACGAAGTTGGCTCGGCCCAAGGTTGGGCAAGTGGGGGAAATTCTCTAATGAATGAAGGGTGTGTGTCTCAGCATCAGGTGGACAGGATAAGGTCCATAAAAGGATCAGCCCAACATGTTCTAGAAGTCATAAATATTTATTGTCCTTTTCTGATGCAGACAGAAACTGACATGCAAAAAAAAAACAAACAAATATGTTGATGATGGGGCAGAAATGTAATATTTCATAAGAAATATTTCATATTTTCATGTTGTTTTAATGACACGGGTCACACCAGAGCCTTCCGCCAGTCAGTACTCATTTCCTGTGGGGATTTAAACGTAACCACAAGCGCAATACCAACAGGAGCCACTCCCCAGTGCTCCACGCGTGGATGTGCTCAGTCCTCGGCCCCAAGTTATCAGCGGAGTTCCAGATGATCCTTTGCGTCTCCCACTCCTGTGAGGGTGGGGGGAGCGGCCATGAGGAGCGGCAGTGGTGGCCATGCAGCACTGGGTCTGTGTCCTGCTCCTCATGGCTCCATCAGTGTGCGGGTGCTCATTAGTGCGCAGACAGAGGGCAGCGGGGTCACAGACCACCAGCCAAACCCTAAAACAGTGGCCGTCTTGATTCTGCAACTTGAATTATGCATCCACTGTTGAATCAGATGCACACGTATTCGGACATGCACTCACACTCACACATTTACACACACATGCATGCTCACATTCTCACATTCACACACACACACGCACACACATTCACACACACACACTCACACATTTACACACACACTCAAAGACTTGTGGATGCATTATTCCAATAATGAGATCTCATCCCGTGACCAGTATGAACTGTAAACAAGCTGGCGGTGTAATTCTGGTGCATAAATGGATCTTGATTGCATTATTATTCAATTAAAGTCAGTGGAGGAGAACAGGTGGTCTCCTTCTCGCTAAGCATTCTGGGCCATCCCTCAAGCGGCAGGCGGCTCTGCCGCTGCTCAGCGGATGATGAAGTGGCTGCTCCTCCAGCAAGTCCCGTTGCTGTGTCTCGCAGCGCCTGGGGCTCTGTCCCGCAGTTGGGACGCCCCCGCACCCGCACATCATCCCGCCCTCCGGCTTCATCGCCAGTGCTGGAACAAAGCAGGAATAAACCAAATGGGATTCAGACGGTGCGAGGGCGGAGGAGCCCATCAGAGCTGATCCCAGACCTGCTCAGTCACAGTCAATGTAGCATTAATGGCTTGTGAATAATGAAGCACCCTGATGCTTGATCAGTCCGGGGAGCCGGGGGCATGGCCTCCTGGTCAGACAGAGGGTCTAGGTTATGAAGATAAAGTACACAGACGCTGCCCTCTCACACAGCATGACATTTCCCTGCTGCTCCAGCGTTTGACTCAGCGGCCGCGGACAAAATGAAGCGTCTGCTCCAGCAGGAGAACATGTCTGGCCTGTGGCATGTTGCACTGCGCGCTGGGGTGGGGGAAGGGGTTATACGGTGGGAGAGGATCACATTTTTAACACTGTTATTTAGTGACAAGCTTCACACGCGGTTTCACGCTTTCCGGGCTGATCCGACTTCCTCTCTTTGAAGTCGTAGGCAGAATTCCCGGTCGTCGTTCCTGTTTACCAACACGTCGTTCATTTTGGGCTGCGGAAATTCCCCAGCCCAGCAGGCGAAATGCGCCTGCACACTTTAACCGCACGTTTCTAATCAAACCTCTGGGAAATGTGTCAGGGTGGAGTCCGAACAGAAGAGCATCTCCATGGCGAATGGGTCGAACGTCATGTTTATCTGGCTGCTAATAACAGGACATTTTTGGGAAAAATGGTGGAGATGAGTCTTTACCCAAGTAATGGCTAAAGAAAAGTGTCTCTCTCTCTCTCCCTCTCTCTCATTCTCTCACTCTCTCCCTCCTCTTTCTCTCCCTCTCTCTCTCTCTCTCTTTCCCTCTAGCTATTGTGAGTATATTGTGAGTATGTCCAGGTCTTAGCAGCTGCTTTGAAAGTCAGGCTGAGTTTTGCTCTTCGTAAGGTCATCAGATCTTTCACTGGCACTCACGCACACACGCATCCACACACACACACACACACACACACACACACACATGCACGCACGCACACACACAGAAGCGCGCGCACAACTACAAACATGCCTCAGAAGAGCGTGTGATTTATTTATTTGCTCTGTTTGAAGGGAAAGGTTGAGTGCGGTGAGTGAATGCTGATGCGACAGGCGTGTTTCTGTCCTGTCGTCTCCAGCCCGCCTCCTCCTGCCTGCGTTTTAAGCCTGTCAAATGTGACGGCACGATTCCGCCGTCTGGAGATGATTGAATCTCAGGGGTTTGTGGATTATGCGTGACGGTGCCCTTCACAACACACGTCCGCCAGTGTGACACCGCAGCAGTTCTGAGAACAGCCCCAAAAAGTTCTAGATGTCAAACCTCAGCTCAAGTTTCTAAAGTCAGTTTTGATGTGTAAAGGCTGTGCTGTCAGTTGCTTAGTAATATTTGCAACTCTGGCCGAAGTGTAAGCCTTAGTCACGGCGGAATATCACCTACACAGCTCATTTGCCCCCTGACTAATAAAGCGTCCAGTTCCATGCTAGCAATTAGCTTGCTTAGCGATTTTCAGCTCAGTGTGGTCCAGCGTGTTGAACTCGAGCAGACCATTCCATAAGTGTGCTTGGTGTCCCTTTTGGTTTGGGTTCTGTGGCTGTAGCGTGTCTGGGATCCTGCTTGCGTGCGTGCGTGCATGCGTGGGTGTGTGTTTGTGTGTGTGTGTGTGTGTGTGCTGGATGAGATTCGCCTGGCCCACTCTCAGCCAGACGGGGGCAGATGTGTCTGACGTGTGCTGTGACTCTTGCAGGACACTGGGTCTGCTTGTGAAGCGTCTGGAGCAGGGGGGCAAGTCGGACCGCGAGGCTCTCTTCCAGGAGAACGACTGCATCGTCCGCATTAATAACGATGACCTGCGCAACCTCCGATTCGAACAGTAAGCCTCCTCTCCAGCGGGAGTCAGGGGAGCATTCTCCCCAACCTCCCTCCCTCCCTCCCCTGTGCTTGCCTTTCAGCTCTGGGGCTGTTCTCTGAACCTCCCTTCCTCCCTCCCATATGCTTGTCTTTCAGCTCTGGGGCTGTTCTCTGAACCTCCCTCCTTTCTTTCAGGTCCACACATCTGAACAGTCCAGCAACCAGAGTTCTCCTAGCCATCGCTCTCGCTCTCTCTATCACTCACTCTTACACCCTTTCCTTCTCCCTGTCTCACACACACTCGTGGTCTCACTGTCTATTCACATTCACAGCTGTTTAGAGGGTGTGTAAGGGTAATGCTGCCACTGACACGTGAGGTGCTCTGTGTGGAGTTCAGCCTGCTTTGTTAGGGCTGGAGTGGAGCACTGAGCCACACACACACACTGCAGGGCCTGTGTCTGCCTCCTGCTTTCGACTTACGGGTGAACTTCATTTCCCAAAATGCACTGCACTCTTCCATCTGGCTTTTTTCAATTAACTCTCTCTCTCTCTCTCTCTCTCTCTCTCTTTCTCAAGCACATATGCACATGTTTCCATACTAACGTGCATATTATTTATTAATGATAATGTTACAGTGTCCCCATTGTTGTCATTTTAAATCATGTTCACATGTGCCCGTTCTTGACAGGTCAGGAATGGTGTCCCGCTCTCTCTGTGCTATAAGGTTTTAATGCCCATGTTAGAATGTTCAACACTGTATGGAGACAAACGCGGGTTTGATTTATGTATGCTGACTATGCATTTTGCTTATGTGTGTATTGTGTCTTCATTTGAGGTGGAAGTTTTTATATGTGATAGTGCTGATATGTACAGGAAGAGATGCCCGTTATTCCAAACTCCTCATCCTTCTTGGGCACCTGTGTCAGAAACATATGATGATTATGTAACAAACCGAGTTACTAGTGGAGTTGTGGGACACAAAAGTGCTGAGTCAGGTAGGACTGGCTGTAGACTGGACATGCCAGTTGTCCTCTGGGTCCTATTATCCCTCTCATTCCCTCCCGGTCCCATCACTGGTCTGACACTGCGATGGCATGGTGGCACAGTCCTGAACGACGCCTACAGCGGCCCCAGAGAGAGGATGAATTAGGGAGAGAGAGTGTGTCTGGGTAAGGGAGCGCGAGGGAGAGAGGGTGTGTTATAGGGCACTGAATGTGGGCAGTAGGGTAGTGGAATGCTAATTGATGCACAGTGTGATGCACAGTTAATTTCCCTGGTGACCCAACAGATGACTGTGGTTTTAAATGAGTGTTTTTTTTTTTAACTCACTGAAGATCTAATCATGTGCTCACATTTTAATTACTCCAATATTTCACTTTCAGATTTTCAAAAAACAGTTTTATGCTCTCCTTAAGGATAGATGTGAATCTTTCATCTTCCTCATCGTTCACTCTGTCCATTTCCCAGACTGGATCTGTCAGTAATGCTGGAGTAGTAGCACAGGCTAAAGTCACTCAGGCTAACAGTACTGTAGTTTCAGGCCACCAGAAAGGCCATAGGCTAGAGCAGAGACACTGATGATATACAAGAGATCACAAATGATCACTCTCTTTCTCTCTCTCTCTCTTCCTCTACCTCTCTTTCTCTCCCTCTCTATCTTTCTCTCTCGCTCTCCCTCTCTTCCTTTCTCCCTCTCTCGCTCTCCCTCTCTCGCTCTCCCTCTCTCGCTCTCCCTCTCTTTCTTTCTCCCTCTCTCGCTATCTTTCTCTCTCTCACTCCCCCCTCTCTTTCTCTCTCTCACTCCCCCCTCTCTCTCTCTGCCTCTCCCCCTTCTCTCTTCATCCATCCCACCCTCCCAGTCATCTCCTGTTCTCTGTGACAGGGAGGCATGTGGAGATGTAATTCAGAAAGATCTTCTACTCTTATTGAATTGTTTTGCATGGATAAATATTTAGTGCTGCTTAATCTAACTCACTGTAATGATACAATGATGGAGTCGTTTATTATTCAGTCAGAAGCAGGGAGCTGCGTGATTAGCTGCGTTCCACCGCTCTGCTCGTTAACACACACACACACACACACACACACACTGCTGTTTACTTGATTTTGGAGGGGTGAATTAGCATAAGAATGAAGAGGGGTCCCTCAGTGAGACTGTGTGAACCACTAGATGTGGAGACTGATATAAATGAACAGCTTATTATGGTGGCAGAAGCCGCTTAGAACCTGTCAGGCATATGGGGAAGGAGTTCTACAACTCCCCTCCCCCCACCACCACCTTTCCCTCCTCATATTCCATAGCCAAGGCACCTGCCGTCTGACCTTGGAGACCCTGTGCACTACACACTGCAGCCCAAGCACACCTGAACTGTGCCGCGCGTTTCCGCTGGTGCGTGACACCCTCTTCACAGCATTCTCTGGTTCAACGCTCAGTGCTGTTAGCAGGTGCTGTGTTAGAGGGACAGGGTCCCGTATGATGCTCTGCTATGTGTGTTACCCACGTCTGGCTCTGGGGCTCTGAGCCATGTCCCTATCTCCCTCCCCAGGGCTTTTATGATTATGTTAATGGCAGATAATGTAATCTGTGAATTAGCCTTGTTTCCAGATGCAGAAGTGCAATTAACCGGCGATTAGCCGTGCTGATCCGCTGACCTTTCTGGGGCCCTGCCCCTTAACTGTCCTTCTGCTCAGGACAAGTGTCTTCAGTACCAGAGAAATACAGTATGCCATAAATGTCAGTCACCTAATTTAATTACTCTGAGAGTGTGTGTGTGCACGCGCTTGTGCGCACGTGCATGCGTGCACGTGCATGTGTATTTTTCTGTGCCTGTCACTGTTTATTTGATTGTATCAATTTCATCTCTCTCTCTCCTCTCTCTCTCTCTCCTCTCTCTCTCTCTCCCTCTCTCTCTCTCCCCTGCAGAGCACAGAACCTGTTCAGGCAGGCCATGCGTTCTCCGCTCATCCTGTTCCATGTTGTGCCAGCAGTGAAGAAAGCCCAGTATGAGCAGTTCTCTCAGGCTGAGCGGCGTCTGCAGTCTGCCCAAGGCCGCACCCTCGCCCCGCCTCCCGCTCCTGCTCCTGCTCCTTCTCCCGCTCCCGCCCCTTCTCCTGCTCCCATTCCCTCCTCACCCTCCGGGCCCAGCCGGCTCACCCCCGACCCAAAGCCCGAGGACAGGAACAGCCTGGTGGTCAGCGGCATGGACTACACCCCTCAAAGAATGTCCAGGACCATCCCTCACCACCCGAACCTCAACCACCGGCCCCTGCCCGCTCGCCCGGACCACGCCGATGCTTACGGCACCTTCCCCGCATCCGTCAGCCCACCCGGCCAGCGGCCTCCAGGCCCCGCCCCTGTCTCCGCCCCCACGGGCCTCAGCAAAAAGGTCGGCCGCAAGTTCACCGTGCAGCTGAGGAAAGGTAGGAACGTGGGGCGGGGCCTATCCGAAACGTCCGCGGCCGCCGTTGTCTTTGTTCTGTGTTTTTGGGGGGCGGCTGTTCCCTGGAGCCCCCTGTGCAAGTGCACTAACTGGCTGTGTGTTACTAACACAGTGAACACTCGCAGACGCCATGATTGCCATGGCGAGAGAGAGGAGCCGTCACGTCCTGTCAGCCTGACCTGCCACACCAAATCCCTTTGGTTCTGCATGACAGCACTGCTTCAGAATACCACACTGCACAAGAAAAGAGTGAACACACACACACACACACACACACACACATACAGGGAACAATGTATTTCAGTGCAGCAAGAAATGTGTCTGGCCTTCACTTCTGACAGGTCTCACACAGAAACATGCAAACCGTCACACTGGGACATGAAGCGTGTGTGTACCCTCCCTGCCAGTCTCCTCCCCCCGTGTGGTAATCACACTTTCCAGCATGTATGTGAGGGAGGAGAGGTCAGTCGTCTTTGGCACTGGGCTGGATTCACTGCTCTTTATTAGGTTTGCGCAGTATGAGGGAAGAGCAGCAGTGACACAATTAAAGCCCTGACAACAACCCGCACCCCCCGGCATCTTGTCCCGCCGGGGCAGATTTTCACAGGGAACGTGCACATCGCTGCCTTTAATTGAAAAGACATCTGCGGGTGGCCAGGGGGCAGTTAGACTGAGCTACGAGGGCCACCCGCCTGGCCCCTGTGCACTGCCCCCTACGCTTCAGGGAAAAGCTGGGATGTGTCTGTGTGTCAATGTGTCTGCATGTGCATGTGTCTGTGTGTCTGCATGTGTTTGTGTGTATGTCAGAGAGACGGACTGATTAAGTGTTCTTTGTTAATTTTTTTTTTTTGCTATTGCGCTATATGATTTCTACATATGTTTGCTTATGAGAGAGAGAGGGAGCGAGCGCTAAGCAGGGTGAGGAGGAGGTGAAGTAAGGGATGTGAGGGTGAGTGAGGGAAAGAGGGAGCAGGGCTTCTTGACTTGTGTGGGCTGCAGACTTGCCTAATTCAAGCTACAGTGAACCTTCGCCACTTCGCGCTTCAGTTTTTGCGACTTCACTCTTTTGCGGATTTTTATAAGATATTGATGGGAAAAATAATCGGCGGAAAATATATATATTTTTACATGAAAAAATCCCAAATGTATACAAATATATTACAAATATTAATTCTAACAATAAAGCAATATTATGAATAATAAAATAGTAAGAATTGCAGTAAATAGTGCATATTTACTCTCGGAAATGAGAACCAGCATCGACAACATGAGATTGTAAACAACACGCGATTGGTTGCTTGCTGGAGAAGCGACCAACCAGAGAGTGCTGCTTTGTATCCCAGCGCCTGATTGGCTCAGTACAGTGGCGCGCTGTTTACTTTTTGTCTGTGCGCAGCTTCCTCATCTCTGGGTCTTCGCGCCTTCTACGCTTTAGCTCGGCTGTTTCACGTGGAGCATCGTTTGATCGCGCGTCGAAAGTTTTTCGTCTGCGGTGTTGTGATTTTGTTTTGTGGTTTTCTCGTTGAATACTGCAGTTAATTCAACCCCTTACCACGCCACCCAAACGTCTTGCAAGTTCTATGTACAGTACCTACGTCTTTTTAGGAATTCAAAATATTTTACAGTCCAGTAAAGGTACAATACATGCATAGAACAGTGTGGGAATGGTTATTAAGGGAATTGTAATGTTTATGTAGCGTAAAAGTGTGGGGGAGGGTTTATAAGGCTTTAATATAATGTATAAATACTTAAATAAATATACCGCTTCTACTTTGCGGATTTTCGGTCATCGCGGGTGGTTCTGGAACGTATCTCCCGCGATAAACGTGGGTTTACTATATTAGCTATTAGCTATGAGTGGCATAGAGGGAGAATGTGTATCTGAGTGTGTGCGCATGTGTCTGACTGCACGTGTATATCTTATGTATATCTCATATCGTGTCTGTGAGGGTGTGTGCATTGGTTTGTGATGATGTGCCTGCTGGCAGATGCTGTATGCTGGAGCTCCTGTGGGAGGCTCTGACAGGTCTGGAGGTGGGACACAGGAAGCAGCTACCGCATGAGAAGGGCGTGTCTCACGCTAATCGCTGCCCTTCTGAGCTAGCCATCTCACTCAGATTTGACATCTCCACACCCATCTCCAACCCCACCTCCACACCCATCTCCAACCCCACCTCCACACCCATCTCCAACCCCACCTCCACACCCATCTCCAACCCCATCCAGCAGCTCCACATCCTGTCAGCTCCAGCCTGGCTGTCCCAGCACCTCCCCTTGCCAGCCTGGCCCTTTATTTACAGTCTTAGCTGTAACTCCCAGAACTTTCAGGGTTCTGGTAGAATTACTGCAGGTCATTTTTTCCTGTCAAGACATTTGGTGTTTGTTTTGAATTCTAGTTTTATGGCCTATGTTGTTTGGCTTGTTCTGATTCCTCAGATAGCCTGTGTTTGTTTTTCCTCTGTTAGGTTGTGGAGAGCCAGTTTGAGGCTTTTCCACTCGTTACCATGATTAATCTTTAATTATTTTTACATCTCAAAATAGTATTTTTAATGGCCAGAGTCCAGGTCCTCTCTCTCCTCCCCTTGCTGTAATCTCTCTCCCCCCTTTTCTTTCAGAATGTTTTATTACATGACCACATGTAGTTATTGAATCTCTCTCCTTCTCTCCCTCTCTCTCTCTCATGCTCTTTCTCCTTTTTCTGCTTCTTCTGTCTCTATTAGTCAGTGTGTTCTAATCAAATAATGGATGACCACTGCATTCTTCAATTTTCACCTCCGTTTTAAGGCTTTTCTGCCTTATGGCAACTAGTTAATTAAGTTTTTGGAACTGGGACTTTTGGGCTAATTCAAAAAGGGAAAACATTTTTTCATTATTTCCCACTCACATTACCAAGGAAAAAGCGAACAGAAGACATCAGTGATTAATTAGCAACCAGCTGTTAGGGATGCATCTCTCTAATTACCTGATTGAACACCATTAGTGGTGGACCCTCCTAATGCCCTAAGAGTTGGACGGGAGGACGTCAGACCGGGGGTATTAATAACCCTGTGTGCTGGAGTAGGAGATGCTTATTGCCTGTACAGCTCACGTCCGGCTGCAAACGGATGAGAGACGGCGTCAGGCCGGGAGCGGCCCACGCCTCCCCCTGGGGTCGAGGTCCAAGGGCATCGATTTCTGAGGGGCCAAAGTGCAGGAGCCTGACTTAATGGGCGTAAATACGGCCTGAACGGAGACTCGCGCTCGCACGGGTGTCTGTCGCTCTCCACGTGGGCTCCGCCCACTGCCCGGCCGCGGTGAGTGATGGTAGCTTTCCGTGCCGATAGGGTGAGCGGAGACGTGGCCTCCCTGCCCCGGTTGCTCCATCTCTGCTCTCCGCCTTCACCACGCCGCTCCGATCAGATTCATGTGTGCGCCGAGCAAATGTCTTCAGAGGAAGGTGGACGCTGGGGTTTGGGAGGAGGGCGGTGGGTGGAACTTGCTTCTCCTCCGGCCCGTAATAAGTGCACGCTGGCCCGTCGCGAGCCACTGCGGAGAGCCCCGCGCAGACTGGCCTGATCAGGTCACGTCTGGAAGGCCTCCTCACCGCCGCCCGCGCGGCTAAATGCGGCACCCCACCACGGGCCGGTCCTGCCCTACGCACAGACGGACCTCGAACGTTTTAATTAAAGCTTGTGGTGTACCTCGTACGTTTCGAACGTCGTATGTTCTGATTTATATGTGGACTCACGGTCAGTTGCGCGTTAATGGAGCACACCCCTGACTTTTTTACGCCTTCGCCCGGCCGGCAGGGCCTGAAAATAGCCAGTGCCAATGGTCTGTGATGCCTTATTAGATACAGCAGGTCTTCGGGCTTTAGCTGGGGCTGTAATTTTTGCGTGGCCTGGACGTAATGCCTTCGACAGCAGTGGTTTGAGATTCAGGGCTGATGGCGTGTGCGTGCGTCCCCATGTGCACGGACTTGTTTCCATGCCCATGAATACGTATGAAGGTTCTGTGGGGAGCAGCCTGTTGACAATGATGCTCTCATCTTTGCAAGGCAGGATAGTGACCTGCATTTGTTGTGTTGTAATCTCAGAGCTGGTGTGGCCGTTCGACTGTCTGTTATCTAGGTGTACCAACTGAACTGGATATTAAGGTGTTCTGGCTGTGGTGGTGCATTAATGGCACTGTGCATGTTTGCTTTTCTCCCCAGGCGCAGAGGGGCTGGGCTTCAGCATTACATCACGCGATGTCCCCATCGGAGGCTCCGCCCCCATCTACGTGAAGAACATCCTCCCTCGTGGAGCGGCTATCCAAGATGGCCACCTGAAAGCTGGAGACCGGCTGCTGGAGGTGAGAGAAGCAGCAAGCTGTCGGGCTCAGCGGGTGCCGACATCATCGGGCTTCCTCCTCTGCGTCCTCTTCCTCCTCGCAGGGGAGCCTCCTGTATGGGGCTCAGCAGTCGGTGGCTTCTGTCAGGCCTGCTGTTCCAGACATATGTAAACACCTCGCGTTCTCACTCTCGATATGCGTTTCCTGTTTCCCGTTTCCCATGGCGACTTTTCTGGACGACTTCCTCACAGAGTCCATCTGTCTACAGCCATTGTTTACTGTGGGTGGCCGTGTGATTGGCTGTGAGAGCCAATGCGCTCTGCATCCCTCCTGCCCCTGGGGCGTGGCCTTTGAAACAACCCCCACCCTCCAGGAAGCCTATGACAGTCCCGCAGGCACGGGAGCGGAGCTAATCATGAATAGTTCACTCTTACATAATGCCTTAATGACTCAACCCCACACCTCTTTGTAACTTAGTGTTTGTTGCCTTCAGATTCAGATTAATCCTTCGTTCGAAAGGTCTTGGGCAGCCAACTCTTAGACAACCTAGGGACGGGAAACGGGCTATAGCAGGTAGCAGAGCGTGCAGACCTGCTGTAGGGATTAAATAATCCCCCGCCGGCATCATCTCCACAGACGTCACTCCCGCAGTCCAGCCTGCGGCTCAGCAAAGCCGTGGCACAGTGGCCCCGGGGCCCTGGGGCCGAACCCGCCCTGCCCCGCCCCGCCCCGCCGGGCTCTGTGTCGTTAATCCTACCCTGCCTTCCTGATGGGCCCTATGGCGGAGCTCAGGGGTAGATGGGACTGCACACCGTTCTGACACCTGTGCACCGCCTTCATTATCAGCACTCACAGATTCAGGAAGTGTTAATTACAGTGATGAAGGAACCGCTTTTTTTTTTTTCTTTTTTTCTTTTTAATATTAATAAAGGTTCTTAGAAAGTTGAGACAGTGACTAGTGAGCCAAACATCTTACAGGCCAGAGAGGAGGAAGATCTCAGAGAGGAGGATGATCCCAGAGTGTTAGACAAATGCAGAGCAACAAATCACCCAGAATGTGTCTCCTTATGGAACTGCATACATGTATTTACAAAGGTTTGCATAGGCAGTGGGTAGAGGGACCAGGTAAGCAGTTACAGATACGCCAGCACAGACTGGCCCCGTCTAACTAGTGCTGCCACGCCACACCACCCCCAGCTGGAACTCAGATTAATGAGCACTGGAGATGTAGGAGCAACTCTGACAAATGTACAGTTTACATGTATTGCCCATATTCTTATTCCAAATGCTGTTGTGTGTGTGTGTGTGTGTGTGTGTATGCACATGTGCGTGTATGTGTGTGTCTCCAGGTTAACGGGGTGGATCTCAGCGGGACGTCTCAGGAGGAGGTGGTAGCTCTCTTGCGCTCCACTCCGATGGGCGGCACTGTAAGTCTGCTTGTCGTCAGGCAAGAGGATGCCTTCCTCCCTCGGGAAGTGGTGAGTCTTTCACACACACACGCACACTTGCATACCCTCCCTTTCCCCATTCTCTCAGGTCTTTGTAGTAGTTTGAGTAGAGATACTTTGTCACAGTGGTGTTTGGAGCAGGAGGCTTTCTCCCACACCTGTCTCTCTCTCTCACCTCCCCACCCCACACCTCTCTCTCTCTCACCCCTGCCATGCCGGCCTGCTCCTCAGCTAATGCCCCCCGCTGCCCCAGGCCTGGCCTCTGTCGTCTGCCCTGCGGTCCTTAGAGAGAGGCAGGGAGATCCACACATATAATGCTGTGTTTTTTTTTCTTAATGTTGCACAAATGCATATCCTGCATGCACCCGTCATTTCTTAGGGAGCCTGTAATCATGTAAGGAGATGATGGAAGCCGGCCGTGGAGAAGCTGGCGTTGTACTCAGGCCAGCCCTGCCCTGCGTGCGCACGCTCCTCTCCCACATATGGGCTCTCTCAGTATCCCCTTCACAAGCATGACGAGATTAAAAAGCCTTTAAGGAAAACAACCAGATTTGCCTGCTCCTGATCCGCTGCTCTCGTGTTCCTCACCCTGTCAGACCTGTCAGCCTCTCTGTGTGACTGTCGCTCTTCACTTCAATCAGAAATGTCTGTGCATGTCTCGTTTTCCTTCATTTTCCTTTTTCTTTTTGTACACTTCTGTCTTTATTTATGGCTTTCTCCCACTCTGGTCCCTTAGTGCCTTTCACAATGGGAGCAGGAGAGATAGTGATAGAGACTGAGAGAGTGAGTGAGAGAGAGAGAGAGAGAGACAGCAGGATTGAACCCTGGCCGCTTCATTACTCTCATTGGCACATTAACATTCAGGCAACTCTGGCTCCTCGAAACTGGTTTAGCATTAAAGCATGGTGATAATCCATACACTCATGTTCATAAAAATCAGATTAGTGAAACATCCCCTTATAGCTGACAAAAAAAGCAGAGAAAGGGGGTGGGGGAGTGAGATTGAGGCAGTTTATTACGTCTGTCGTAAAGGCTGGCGAGATGGGCGCAGGCTGAGGGGATGCGCTGCTGACTGGTTATGGGGGGGTGCGGTACTGAACCAACCGCCCATCCAGCCGAGCCATCTACATCAGGCTCCCTACACGTTGGGAACCTCCAGCCGCAGAGGCCCCTGCTGTGGGCTGCTCCCCGGCCAAATGGCCCCAGCCTTCTCACCACTTCCACGCTGCCGTTTCCAGGACGAAGTCGGCGCCATGATCTCGTTATATCAGAAAAAAACAAAACATTTTACCAGCGCGCTCTTAATCAGGGGCGGCCCGTGCGCCCGGTCGCTAGGTAACCGGTGCCTTTCAGACGGAGCGGCCCCCCCAGAAATAATGGCATAAAACCGCATCACCTCAGATCCTCTTGGCTGTGTTCATGGGCTTTGTGCATGCGATTAGCCTTCTGGGGAGCCCAGGGGAGCTCGCAGTTGCAGCCCAGGGCCCGGCTGCATTCGCAAGACTTATTGATAAGGGCATCAGTGCTAACCTTTACTCACAGTGGAAGCCGGTCCACGGGGAAGAGCTGAAAAATGAGGTCTGATACCCCCATGGCCCTCGGAGAGAGGGGGGAAGAGAGGAAGATAGGGACGGTGAGTGGGAGGGATAGAGAGAGAGAGAGAGAGAGAGAGAGAGAGGGAGGGAGGGAAAGAGAGAAGCTGGAGTTGGAGGCAAAGGAGAAAAGTGGGAGAAGTGCTTGAAGCTGGTGTGAACTCAGAGACACAGATCAGTGGAGCACTGCCCTTGAGTGAGAGTGAGGTGACGCTGAAGGGGGACTGACCGGGTGTGTGTGTGTGTGTGTGGGTGCTGGGGTGTGTGGGAGCGGGAGGGGAGGCACGGTGCAGCGAGGACACAGCCAGGTTATGTGGGAGGAATGACCGGCTCTGTCGCTCACACCCAGTCAAGGGTCGACCAATCCTGTGATCTGTTGCTTATCACTGAAACGAAGGAAGAAAAGTGATTAATGCACTATTGCCAAGAGCAGCGTCCACCCCGTGCCTCTGTAAACCTCAGGGTCCTCTTAATCACTGCATGGACTTCAGCCCACTTCCTGAAGCATGGCGTGTGTAGTCATCTTAACGGTGCACTTTGTGCAAAGTGACAACTGATCTACACCCCCTTTCTGATGATGTTTGTGTGATGTTTCTATGGGAACGTGACCTGTTCCTTATCAGAGTTGTGAAAATCCTGGAAGAGACTCTCATTCCTCCCCCTGTATTGGTCCCTTTGCTCTAGTATGTTTAGCGTTTTGAAATGGCGCTTATTTTCATGGGGTTACATCCTGTTTGCTGAGTTTCTCCTTTTATGGACTATGAACATAGCAGATGGCTATGAAGAATGAAGAATGTGGATGAGTGAGGAGACGATAAGGAAGGAGATCTAGAACAAATACTGGGGTGATGGGGCAGATAAAGGAGAGAGGGAGCAGGTCTCTACCGTCTCACGGAGCGAGACACAACGTCCTCCGTCATGAGCAGAGACGGAGCTGGACTAGGGAGTTGAGTCCAGGAAAATTCATGCTGATTAAAACCAGGAAAAGAGGAGGAGACGCAGGAGCAGCCCAGCGAGGGAGAGCGAGCACGGGGAGACGCACACGAGCCGCGTGATGAAATCTACCTCCCCACTTTGTAACGACACACACGCCGAAGTCCGAAACACACACTCCAAGGCCACGGCTGCTTACCTTTGAATAATTCATGTCCACAGAGGCAATTACCCAGCACACTAATGTAATCCTCATAAGGATAGGCAGTGTGAGAGCATTAAAAAAGCTTAGTACACACACACACACACACACACACAGTTGCGTAAATGGAAAGGCCGCTGCAGGGCCCCTGCCTGCGTTTGGTCGTAATTTATCTGCACATTTTATCTCCCAGTGTGCACTGCATGAATGTCTCTCTGCACCTGTGCTGTGTGCTTCACAGAGACGAGTGCCAATCGCATATTCCCCCTCTCTCTCTTTCTCTTTCTCCCTCTCTTTATCTTCACCCTCTTTTTTAAAAATTTCTCTTTCTCTCCCTCTTATCCTCTCTCCCCCGTGAAATGAATAAGTCAGTGTCATGCACTGGCAAGCATGCTGGACGGAAGGGGAGAGGGGAGAGGGAGGAGGAGGGATGAGGCAGGAGGAGAGGAGCTGCTCCTGGAGCAGGCCACCTGGATGTTGATGGGAAATGACATCACCCAGTGCATCCATCACCTGTTGAGTCAGGTACCCAGCGGCATCGAGCCATCACGCCTGGTGAACGGTTGCCTCAGCCGTGCCGACTGCGCCCATGGTTGTGCTCTGCCTAAGTTCTGAGGAAGACCTGGGAACTTCTCCGCACTTCTCCAGACTTCAAAGTCACAGTAGGGCGTCTGTTAGACAGACAGCTTGTTTACTCCTCACATCTTGCTGGGATGTTAAAGGGACCCGTCACTCCTTTGAACGTTGATCTGTTGCTGTGCTGAGATCAGGCCTGCTTCACCAAGCTCAACAACATTCTCATAAGAAGCTATTGTGCGCAAGTCAGTCAAAAACAACCTTACACCCGTCTCACTGACAGAGAACTTAAAGTCTTGGAGTTCCCAGGGAATACAAGCTCTCATTTCATCAGTGGTTTATTCAACATCACGGGGCTAACCGGCTGTCATTCTACCAAAGCATTTTCATTTTGTGTCTATGTTGGCAACGCAGATAGCAGTGAATTTGCCCGTTCAGGGTCATTTGCCCATCTTTATAAATGCTGAATAATATAAACCTCCCTTAATATAGAACCATCAATTCATCAGAGTAGATATTTTCTCAATCAAGTCGTCAGGTCTACCCAGATGGTCCACACTTTTGCACTAACCCACTTCTGAGCCAAGCCATTATGAATACAGGGGCCCTGAGTAATAAGGGCCAAAATGTCGACTGTCTAATGCACTCTGAGGAACACTGACATGGACTGTACAGTCACCTACAGTATACACTAG
This sequence comes from Brachyhypopomus occidentalis, assembly GCA_020368025.1. Lineage (NCBI taxonomy): Eukaryota > Metazoa > Chordata > Actinopteri > Gymnotiformes > Hypopomidae > Brachyhypopomus > Brachyhypopomus occidentalis. The sequence continues at coordinate 2,571,795 of JAGXOD010000009.1, read as the reverse complement.
ATCCAGTATACTGCTGGTCTCACTCTTCCTTAATCCCACATTTCTGGTATTCTCAGCAATAACTTGCTTTCTGAATGATGATTGGCTTGTATGTTGGTGCAGACCAGCCAGCTGTGCTTGGTGACCCTTCAGAGGTCAGGGTCAGAATGAACGCTTCATCTCTGTTTAGCGCAGGGTAGCAATTAAAAGTTACATTAAAAGTTCTCTTTGTGGTCTTCATGAATGCAGCACTACTTACAGTTGGATTTATGATTTCTGTTTGGTGTGAACTTCAGACACACAGAGCTCCAGTTTCTGATTTAATAACTGCCATTGAGGTCCCTCGAGTGGCTTGAACAGTATGAGCTCTGTGCTACAGGCAGACTTGGTTTGGGCTTTGAATCTCAGCTGCGCCCCATACTGATGTAGGCATCTGGCCACATGGGTACTGATGTAGGCATCTGGCCACATGGGTACTGATGTAGGCATCTGGCCACATGGGTACTGATGTAGGCATCTGACCACATGGGTACTGATGTAGGCATCTGGCCACATGGGTACTGATGTAGGCATCTGGCCATGCTGGTGGTGATGGGCAGGAAGGGTCCAGTCATGCTTTCTGCTGTGCTTAGGTTTGTCTGGTCATAGGCTTTGTAGGATGAGCACCAATGGAGGTCTCCACGGTCCACCTTTACGTGACATCATACGTCAAATGACAATCCGTAATAAATTCACTTTACGTCATTCTCATGGAAAACGACCCTAGTGTTAAAATGTATCCCATGTGCTTATTCGAATGAAATCAGATTTGGGAGACCTTACAAGTCTGCGTGAACTTCAGAAACAGTCGTTCTTTTGTTTGATTTGCAGTTGATTGCAGCTATAATTTGCGGCGCATACTTTCTGAAATGGCCACAGTTATTCGCAGTAGATGCTATCTTGTTTCTGTGAATGCACAACGCACGCGTGCACACACCGTCCTCCAATAGTGAAGGCCATGTCCAAACATTTATGGCACGAGTCATTTCTGCTGTGTGGACACCCTGCTGTGCGTGTGAGGGGACAAAGGTGTAGAACCCAGGAAAACGCACGATTTAACTTTAGACGCTCTGCCTTCACTCCTGCACCGGCTTGTATTGCATTGACGCAAACCCAGAGGATAACACCAAGCTTAGGGGAATACTCACAAACATCGAGCGCACCGAGGCACTGTCTGTAAAGTATCGACTTTGTTGAAAAGCGTGCTGGCTGAGTGCTGCCTGCCTGATGGCAAAGCCTGCTGGGAGGTGAAAGTGCAGGCCACGCCGCCGACCCTCTCCGCTTGATTACGAGGGAAGCGCAGACGGCCACTAGGGGGCGACTCTTTTAACCGTTCACGCGGCATCTGTGCCTGAGTTGTTTGTGGCTGGCTGTTTCCATAGAAACAGGCCACAGATGCACAGTATGGAAGAGGTTTGAGGTGAGCAGAGCTTCATTGCTCTATGAGGGACGTCTTTTTGCTCCTTCCCTGACCAGGGGCCACTTCACCAATTCAGCGACATATCCAGCCACAGTGTCCCAGTGTCAGCTCAGCCTAACACAGCACCTGTGAACAGACAACCATGTAGCGGCTACCGGATGATCTGAGACAAAAGTAACCGCAGAGCTTTGCGTTATTTATTCGCTGGCTGCCGTCGCTGACGGTGATGCAGGGACCGGCGTCTGTAGTCTGTAGGTGTGTCTGTTTCTGCTTTTATGTAATTGGCTGTCTGGCAGAGTTATGCTTCTTGGGCCTGCTGCCTTTACCCTTGCAGTGAGCTCTGGTTCGGCGGCTTCTGCTTCCAGAGCGCATAAAGAGACTCCGCCTCCTCTTCCATGCCATCCTGGGCCAATGGGCCCCGTCCCCAGGTGTCAGCGCGGGACCCACTGAGCAGTCAGAACCACTCCCAGCCTTGGCAAGACGGCGCCGGCTTTGACGGCGTATGAATTAACGCGCTTGGTTCTCGCTCCTCCTGGATGATGGGAGTGCTGTGGGCGGAGAGGCTCCAGCTCTTAATTAAACCCGACGCGATTCACCTCGCCCGCTACGTCTGAACTCCCGCGAGTCTGTCAGGACCTCGCCGTGTGAAGGTCATCTGTTTAATGTTTTATTCTTTTTTTTATGATGAACTTTTAAATTTGATGTTTTTGTACATACGGAGAGAGACGTGTTCCGGAATATTCTGACTACAGCCTCGACGTCCGTGCCCCAGAACCTTCAGCCTATGTGCCTATGAGATGTCTGCTTTCAGCACACAAGCGCGTGGCCCTGGAGCTTTTCAGTTATAAGTTTTCGGGAACAGTCCACTCTTTGGTGGTCCAGGAAGTGTTGCGGGTGCTGCATTAGGGGCTGCCTGCCGAGAGGCTTCGCCAAGGCCCTTCCATGCCTTTCCGTTTGTCTCTAACCAAGTGGTGGGTGATGCTCACAGCCATCTCCTGCACTTTGGTCCCCCGTCCCGCTCTGATTGTTCCAGGGGCCATAAACCCAGCGTGACTGTTCGCAGGCTGACGCTCCAATCACACTGCTCTCTCCCGTTGGGCATGCTGCTCACCCCCTGCTGCGAAAATCACCCCACGCCCGTCCATTACTCACGCCGGGAACGTTTAACTTCAATTGCCTGTTTGAAGCCTTTATTCTTCCCTCTTTCTCTCCTCTCTGCAATCGTCCCCTTGTTTTCCCTCCTCTCTCTCTCTCTCCCTCTCTCTCTCTCTCTCTCTCTCTCCTTTCTTCCATTTACATGTACCCTTTATTTTTCTGTTTGCAGATGAGCACCAGTGGTAGTGCTGAAAGCTTTTACGGTCTGCGTTTGTGCGGAACGTGCCGGCGCTGGAGATGGGCTGCGTTTCGCGGTGCTACTGCAGAGCACTCCCGTAATTAAGCCCCATGTCACCAAGTGTGCCGGAAGACAATGGCGCTTTGTTGACGACCCCTTTTCCCCTCCTTTAATTTTTGGTGCTCCGGTTTTTTTTGGAGCTGCCACCTGTTTTCGTTTAGCGCTTCATCCCGGGCAGCAGCTGCGACGGTAATTATCTCCGCCGCTCGGACGGAGGGCCCACGCGACGCTTCGGTCCAGCGAACAGGCTGCTCGGGGGCTCTCGGGAGCACCGGCCTCCTGCAGCACAGCCCGCCTCACGCGGCCAGAGAGGAGCGCACGCGGGCCCCTCGTGCGCCGCACCTCCCCTCCCTGCTCCTCATTAGCTTGACCTCGGTCGCCAACTACGCGTCCCCTTTCAAAACATTGGCGTTTCAGTGGCCCTGAGGTTAACATTTTTGTGCCAGACATACAGCCAGCATTGTGTTCTCCCCTGTCTTTGGGTTTACATGAGTTTAAATCAAATGTGTTAGTGATCTGCGCCGGTTTTAAGGTTTTTTTCGAATTTGCAAAGCATTGCCGCCCTGGACACGGCTTTACCACTCTTGAGTGCCGACGCACCCTGCCTCAGTGAGTCTGATAGTACCAGAAGCCTTGCTGCATTATACAGCAGTTCACTTTCAGATTTTATAACGATAATTGTGACCTAGTTGTGTTTATCTTGAAATATATCTGGAAATGATTTCAGCCGTAACGATTTCTCTTGCTCTTTCTCGCTCCCTTGCTCTCTCTCTCTCTCTCTTTCTCTTCCTCTTCCTGTCACTCTCTCTCACTCTCTAATTGTACCTCACACTGCGGGCTGTGTATTAGGTTGATGTGTTTAATATGCACTCTATCAGCAGTCGTCGGGGCCAAGAAACAGCGGCGGGGAAATGCGTGTTACAGTAGTTGTCATGCAGAAGCCCCCTTCGCAATTACATCCTTCACTGGTTTCTTTTAGGCACCTAAATTCATTTCCAATGACCTTTATGTCTTCCCCCCGTTCGGGCGAGAGAGACGGAGAAAAAGGCAAACGCTGCTAATTGTTTCAGGGACAGAGTTGACGGAAAATTTGTAGAGGTTGTGTGAAAGAGGAAGGTATTTTTTTTTTCCCTCGAACTTTCTTTATCCCTTGCCTTTCTTTCATTCCTGTCGCACCTGTTCTCCCTTTCTCCATGCTCTCGGAGTCAGTCGGTGGGGCGCTGTCTCGTGCGGGATTCGCTTGCTTTTGTCTCAGCACAGGCAGCCTAAATCAAGTTCAGTCCAGAAACAAAAGGGTGTAATGAATGCACACGATCCAGTCTGATTCCGAATGAATTCATTTCTCCACTGCACAATAGCCTGTGACAGGTCTATTTTCTACTGTGGAGTATGACTGTGTGTGTGTCTCTGTCTGTGTGTGTGTGTGTGTGATTCTAAATGGAGTGTATACTGTCTGGCAGGCATTGCGATTGCTTGTGAAAGTGAACTGATTGGAGTGTATTCAGACTTGGGTACATGAAAGTGGAAAGACTTGTCCTTGTCCTTTGGTGAACCAGTCTGTGTGGTGGATCTCTTAACGGGTATGAGGAATCTGATTTAGCGTCAGGGAATTAAAAAGTACATGTTTCAGTGACTCTCACACACACACACACAAACACACACACACACACACAGACCCTGACATCTGCACACCTTGAAATGTGGCCGTTACCCTGGGTCTGAGGTGCTTGAGTGTCTCTCATCAGATGTGCTTACCCTGCCAGGAACAACGAAAACAAACACAACAAGAACAACAAGATGTGCTGTATACAAACAGCCAGGTGGCGTCTCCACAGATCATAATCAGTCGTAATAAGTCACATAGAGATGAAGCTCATGCTTAAGTGTTGCCATGGAGGAAAACAGAAAGTGTTGCCATGGCGGAGGTGGCATCCACACCTCCCTGCAGCTGTAGCCTCTGGATTTAGCTTCCTAACGGCAGGATGAGCGGACGGGATTACCGCGGCGACGGCCCCAAAACGCGTGGGCGGTGACACCTTGCCGTGGCGCCATCCCCGTGAAACGGCCGCGTGCACATCGAACTTAACACCTCAAACCCAGGGTTTACGCCCGGAACTCGCAGCGATGTCACAGCCCAGATCTGCACACCACAGGCACTTCCAAAAGCTCAGGGTTGCGTCAGACAATGAGGGAAGTCAGAGACAAAGGAGCGGAGTGAGGGAGCTCGCCGCGGAGTCGGGAGTCTCGGAACGCGCGGACGCTGTATGCTAATGTGGGAGAGGACGGCCTGCCTTCACCTGTCTCCTCTCCACGCTACCTGGGGCCTGGCTACTGTCTGAGAAGAGCCATCTGGGTTGCCATGGCGACCGCAGTGGAATGTCATGGCAGTGGATGAGCTGAAATGAGCTCTGTGTGAGAGAAAGGGGGGAGGGGCAGGGGGGGAGGGAAGGAGGTGCATTGTGATGAGGAAGGAGATGGGGGCTTCACCTGAACGCTCTACTGCATCCTAATTACACCAGTGTGTGTAAAGTTTGCTAGTGTTATGCTGCTGCCGGGACCAGTTCTGTGGGCAGCTCTTAAAATTAGCCCAACAGAACCGAAGTTCTGGGGGCATCTTTGGGAAAAACCTGCCACTATAATAACAAACCATGGCAGAACCTGGGACGCTCTGAATACTTCAACACTGACCTGCTACAACTGAATTTTAAGTGGTTCTTTCCCCAGAGCTCAGAGGGGCGGCCCCTCCGATTGGTGCTGCAAGCAGCCAGTGGGCTCCACCCACTACATGGGCGCCATGGCAATTCTCCAGAGCAACCAGTGGAAGAGCCTGTCATGTGACTTGCCTGGCTTAATCTCTCACTAGTTCATAAAGTAACGCGTAGCACTAACGTCTTCCAAGATGTTCCGATTGGGATCATTGCGTGATGTGTGTCATTAATGACTTAAGCAGTCAGAAACAGCATTAAACACATTAATCGCACCCTTCTGGATACTGTACACTGTACAAAATAAGGGCTTCTGAAATGTCTGAATAGGGCTCTTTTCAAGAAGGTCTACTGTGTTCTATATAAAGTTCTGTTGCTCGCGTGGGTTTAAGTTTGATTTTTTTTCCCTCTGTTCTTCTCTTTCTCCATTACTCTCTTTCTGTCTCTCTCTGCCCCCCCTTAGAAAATGGAGGATGATGACATGGTGCTGACTCCTGATGGAACAAGGGAGTTTGTGACCTTTGAGATCCCTCTCAATGACTCGGGTTCTGCAGGGTTAGGGGTCAGCGTCAAGGGCAACCGCTCCAAAGAGAACCACGCAGACCTGGGAATATTCGTCAAGTCCATTATCAACGGGGGAGCAGCTTGCAAGGTGAGAAGATCCCCCTCTCCCGATTGGCTGCATGACACGTCACTCAAAACTGAACATTTCAACTGAAAAGAAAGTTGATGTTATTGTGTGTGTGCGTGTTGTCCCAGGATGGCCGTTTGAGAGTGAATGACCAGTTAATAGCTGTGAATGGAGAGTCACTGTTGGGGAAGACCAACCAGGATGCCATGGAAACGCTTCGCAAGTCCATGTCTGTCGAGAGCAACAAGAGAGGCATGATCCAGCTCATAGTGGCTCGCAGGCTGAGCGGGAGGGCTGAGGTGAGTGTGTGTGTGTGTGTGTGTGTGTGTGTGCGGGTGGGAGGCCGTGTAACAACATGGCATGTTTAACGTATGTGTTTCTCACTCATTAAAGCCAGCTGTGCTGTGGCTCTAAATGGCTGCCCAGCGCTGCTCCTACAGCCTGGTGATTAGGGTGGTGCTGGTCATCCTACAGCCTGGTGATTAGGGTGGTGCTGGTCGTCCTGCAGCCTGGTGATTAGGGTGGTGCTGGTCATCCTGCAGCCTGGTGATTAGGGTGGTGCTGGTCATCCTGCAGCCTGGTGATTAGGGTGGTGCTGGTCATCCTACAGCCTGGTGATTAGGGTGGTGCTGGTCATCCTGCAGCCTGGTGATTAGGGTGGTGCTGGTCATCCTGCAGCCTGGTGATTAGGGTGGTGCTGGTCATCCTACAGCCTGGTGATTAGGGTGGTGCTGGTCGTCCTGCAGCCTGGTGATTAGGGTGGTGCTGGTCGTCCTGCAGCCTGGTGATTAGGGTGGTGCTGGTCGTCCTGCAGCCTGGTGATTAGGGTGGTGCTGGTCGTCCTGCAGCCTGGTGATTAGGGTGGTGGTGCTGGTCGTCCTGCAGCCTGGTGATTAGGGTGGTGCTGGTCATCCTGCAGCCTGGTGATTAGGGTGGTGCTGGTCATCCTGCAGCCTGGTGATTAGGGTGGTGCTGGGTGAAGTGTGTGGGTCTGGGCCAGGTATTCCTGACCCAGCCAGAGTGGTGGAGCTACACCACGCGTGCATGACCCAGTCTCTCCACAGAAGAAGGGGATGAGATGGAGGAGGTGTTATCGAGCCCGAGCAGAACTAGGTGTGGAGGAGCACTGGGGTGGGGAGTTGTGGAGGGGCAGACACGAGGAGAGAGATCGAAAGCAATTCAGCTCCTGGAATTCTCATGGTGATGTGGGCCAATAAGGGCTAGCTCTATGAAATATCAAATATCAGCAGTGAGGTTTTTTTCTCTTTTTTCGTTCACATCTCCCCCTCTCTCCCACGCTCATGTTAGCTACGGTGTATTTCATTTTTCCCTGAGTGGTCCTTACACACTCATCATGGCTTAATGCCCAGTTTTGGGATACGTCTGTGAAGAACAGGTTTTTCAGTAATGATGTTTTGTTTTTTCCACAATGTATGTGTGTGTGTGTGTGTACACAAATCCCCACAACACACGCACTGTGGCACACACACACACACACACACGTCTTGGTCTAGATCAGGTTTGTCCGGTGGTTGTTTGTATTTGATTTGATTGGAGCACCATACTGCTAGCACTTAATGAGGAGTGGACCTCATACTGTGACCTGATTCATCACCCGCACAGTCTCGCACACACACACACACACACACACACACACCTCTTTCAAAACAAGGTCACCGGTTCCCTCCAGAGCTGCCCAGATGCAAGGTCACTTCTTATCTGTCCATCACACGGTGGCTGGGTTGTTTGGGTCTGCCCCCCATGAGCCAGACCTGTCCTGGCCTTCATCAGAGGTCTCCAACACTGAGCCTTCAGCTGGATGTTCCCCCCACTGCCACCCAGCGAGGTGCTTGATTCATGCCTTCCATGCACTCACTTTAAATCTAGAAAGAACCCCCCCTTTAGAAACCACCGGTCTACACACTCAGCAGACAGAGAAATAATAATCATCATCATATAAACAAGTTCCTCAATCCCAACTTTGCCAAAAGCATGTGCTGCTCATCTTAAAGAAGCAAATTCCAGCTTAAGGTGTGTGGAGATCAGACACGTGAACATGGTTGTGTCTGGGTTATATCACTGTGCTATAATGTACTGAGGAAGCTGTGTTCCTCTCTCAGCACCAGAATGGTCTCACCTCCATTAAGGACCTCGCGATCCATACGCTCCCCCACCTCCTCACACTCCCGGGGACAGAAGGACGTGGACGTGGCCTTGGATGGCCGCAGGGGTGTGTGCACGGGCCTGGGCACGGCCTGCTCTACCTCCCCACAGAGCTGTGGCAGCAGCCTCGGCGATGTCACGCCTGTTTGTTGTCATAGGAACAGGAAGTGCACACTGTCCCCTTCCAGCAGGCTCCTAGATGGAGAAGCGGTGTCTGCGCCACCTTGAGTGTGGAAGCTGCCTGCCTCTGCTCTGAAGGCCAGGTAGGCTCCGCCCCTGCGCTTTATAGGCAGACGGAGGACCCAATCAGAAAACACCTTGTCTGCTCACAGGGTGGGACGATAGTGGGGATTCACCCCAGCCAGCTGCTCGCCACACGGGGGGCCTGACCCTGGACAGGGCAGGGGGAAGATGAGAAACGGCGGACTGCCCCGAATGGAACGGAGAGAGTGACAGAAATAGAAAGAGGGGCAGCCGAGAGAGGGAGAGAGAGAGAGATGGAGGGGTAATAAAGAAAAACTAAATTGCCTCAAGCAAGAGAGAAAGTGAAGGAGAGAGCGTGTGGGCACCGGGGACGTGTGGCCATGTTGTCTGCTCACTGCTGTCACACGGAGCACACAGAGCAGGATTCAGATGAGTAAGATCCATCACTGTCTGCTCACGCCGCCGTTCCACCACACCTCACTCGCGCTCTCTTCAGAGAGAGTTCTGAGAGTGTGTGTGTTGGTGTGTGCACGCTTTAGAAATCATTGCTGTTTTTCCATAGTCTCACAGTTTAAGCCAATAGTGTTTGCTACAGTTCAGGAGGTCTGAGCAACATTAAGCCCTACTTCTTCACCTCTTAATGCAGTTCATTCAAACACACGCGCACACACACACACTTGACCAAGTAATTTTTACTGTGAATGCCAATTATGACTGCGTACATCAGCCAGTCACTTTAAGCTGCTGGACCTCTGTAAAAGGAGCGCAGCTGTTATTAGCTGTCTGCTGATGTACTCTTGTATTAAGGAGTTAATTGCTCTTCATGGCCTAAGGAGAGAAACGGCTGTGGGACGGGCCAATGACGGAGCTGGGCCCCTGGGGGTGTTGGGTAGGGCTGTGCGTTGGGTAGGGCTGTGCGTTGGGTAGGGCTGTGCGTTGGGTAGGGCTGGGCGTTGGGTAGGGCTGTGCGTTGGGTAGGGGTGGGTGTTGGGTAGGGCTGTGCGTTGGGTAGGGCTGTGCGTTGGTAGGGCTGGGCGTTGGGTATGGCTGGGCGTTGGGTATGGCTGTGCGTTGGGTAGGGCTGGGCGTTGGGTAGGGCTGTGCGTTGGGTAGGGGTGGGTGTTGGGTAGGGCTGTGCGTTGGGTAGGGGTGGGTGTTGGGTAGGGCTGTGCGTTGGGTAGGGCTGGGCGTTGGGTAGGGCTGGGCGTTGGGTATGGCTGTGCGTTGGGTAGGGCTGGGCGTTGGGTAGGGGTGGGCGTTGGGTAGGGCTGTGTGTTGGGTAGGGCTGTGCGTTGGGTAGGGCTGGGTGTTGGCCACTGAGAGAATGGCCTGTCTCCACTGGCCACTGACGGCTGGTCAGCGCTGTACTTCAGAAGGGACGGCCATGACCCACATAACCGCCTATTGTATGATTGGCCTCTGCTCTTTTCTCTGTCTCCATCCTGCTCGGTAATTGAAGTAATGGTTCAGAGTGCTCATCATTTGGATTGTGGGCTTCTATTAATATAACATTGTGTGTTCGTGCAATTAAAATTCTGGGAAAGTAATTTCAATTCAATTAATTTCTTATCGGTAACTTCAAAGGGCCTCGTGGTTCTGGTGTCTCTGCTGCTGACTCCAGCGCACACACACTGGACCATCGTCAACTTGTTGATCTTTAATGAACTCTGAGCCTGAAATATGTGGTTTAAAAGTCTCAAAGCAGAACTTGCGTTTCTGCGTATGCACATGAAGAGCAGGCATGTGTTTGTCAGTTGTGAGCTGTGGACCAAGACTGCTGGTACCACTATTGTAACCTGAAGCCAGTTGATTGGCTTTATTTCTCTCAATAATGACCATTGTTTGTACATAGGGTATGTGTTGGCTATGTGTTGGGTATGTGTTGACTGCTTACAATTAATATAAATTTAGACTTAAATGCATTTGTCCATTCAAACACTGTGAACACAGCACGTACTGAAATCTAACATAATGAGGAATATAATATATTAACAAAACATTCAGATATCAGCCCAGAACATTTTTAGTGTTGTTCATAAACTGCAGGAACAATGGCGTAACCGTGCAGGGAGCAAGTCGACTTGCTGTCAGACATGTCTGAACAGAATTGGGCAAAACAACCCGGAGGCTCAGAGGTTCAGAGCGCTTCATAAACCTGCACATCCCCGTGTTGCCATAGATCAGGAGGATTCACTTTGTATTTTTAGGTCTATTGTGTGATGGACTAAATTAGACTCCTTGGTGCAATCTCTAGCTATGACTAATCTCTGCGGAAAGATGAAGCTATAGTTTGAGGATTTTCAGAAACATTGCATGCGCATTTTGTTGGTGTGAGCTAAGATATATCAGTGCTATTGTTACCATTCCTATAGAAACACACCCACAGATACCATTCCCACACACTCGTGCGCGCACACACACACACACACACACACACACACAGGCAGAGCAACTGGGATCAGTGTATGGTGTGGTTGGTTTGCAGTAGACTAAAGATGCAATGTTGGATCATTGCTTTTTGAATTTCCTCCTTTCATAACTCCTCCTGCACTCCTCCTACACTCCTCCTGTACTACTCATGTACTCCTGCACTCCTCCTACACTCCTCCTGTACTCCTGCACTCCTCCTACACTCCTCCTGTACTACTCATGTACTCCTGCACTCCTCCTGCACTCCTCCTGTACTACTCATGTACTCCTGCACTCCTCCTACACTCCTCCTGTACTACTCATGTACTCCTGCACTCCTCCTGTACTCCTCCTGTACTACTCATGTACTCCTGCACTCCTCCTACACTCCTCCTGTACTACTCATGTACTCCTGCACTCCTCCTACACTCCTCCTGTACTACTCATGTACTCCTGCACTCCTCCTACACTCCTCCTGTACTCCTCCTACACTCCTCCTGTACTCCTCCTGTACTCCTGCACTCCTCCTACACTCCTCCTGTACTACTCATGTACTCCTGCACTCCTCCTACACTCCTCCTGTACTACTCATGTACTCCTGCACTCCTCCTGCACTCCTCCTGTACTACTCATGTACTCCTGCACTCCTCCTACACTCCTCCTGTACTCATGCACTCCTCCTACACTCCTCCTGTACTACTCATGTACTCCTGCACTCCTCCTACACTCCTCCTGTACTACTCATGTACTCCTGCACTCCTCCTACACTCCTCCTGTACTACTCATGTACTCCTGCACTCCTCCTACACTCCTCCTGTACTACTCATGTACTCCTGCACTCCTCCTACACTCCTCCTGTACTCCTCCACTACTCCTGCACTCCTCCTACACTCCTCCTGTACTCCTGCACTCCTCCTACACTCCTCCTGTACTACTCATGTACTCCTGCACTCCTCCTACACTCCTCCTGTACTCCTGCACTCCTCCTACACTCCTCCTGTACTGTACTCCTGCACTCCTCCTGTACTCCTCCTGTACTCCTGCACTCCTCCTACACTCCTCCTGTACTCCTACACTCCTCCTGTACTACTCATGTACTCCTGCACTCCTCCTACACTCCTCCTGTACTCCTGCACTCCTACACTCCTCCTGTACTCCTACACTCCTGTACTCCTGCACTCCTCCTACACTCCTCCTGTACTACTCATGTACTCCTGCACTCCTCCTGCACTCCTCCTGTACTACTCATGTACTCCTGCACTCCTCCTACACTCCTCCTGTACTACTCATGTACTCCTGCACTCCTCCTGTACTACTCATGTACTCCTGCACTCCTCCTACACTCCTCCTGTGCTCCTGCACTCCTCCTACACTCCTCCTGTACTACTCATGTACTCCTGCACTCCTCCTACACTCCTCCTGTACTACTCATGTACTCCTGCACTCCTCCTACACTCCTCCTGTACTACTCATGTACTCCTGCACTCCTCCTACACTCCTCCTGTACTACTCATGTACTCCTGCACTCCTCCTACACTCCTCCTGTACTCCTGCACTCCTCCTACACTCCTCCTGTACTCCTCCTGTGCTCCTGCACTCCTCCTACACTCCTCCTGCACTCCTACACTCCTGCACTCCTCCTGTACTCCTACACTCCTCTTGTACTCCTAGACTCCTCTTACACCTCCCACATTCCTCCTACTCCTCCTGCACTCCTCCTACACTCCTCCTGCACTCCTACACTCCTCCTGCACTCCTCCTGTACTTCTACACTCCTCTTGTACTCCTAGACTCCTCTTACACCTCCCACATTCCTCCTACTCCTCCTGCACTCCTCCTACACTCCTCCTACACCTCCCACATTCCTCCTACTCCTCCTACACTCCTCCTACTCCTCTTCCAGTCCTCCTGCACTCCTCCTACTCCTCCTACTCCTCCCACACTCTTCCTGTACTCCTGCACTCCTCCTACAGTCCTCCTACTCCTCCTGTACTCCTCCTGTACTCCTGCACTCCTCCTACACTCCTCCTGTACTCCTGCACTCCTCCTACTCCTCCTACAGTCCTCCTACACTCCTCCTACTCCTCCTGTACTCCTGCACTCCTCCTACTCCTCCTACAGTCCTCCTACACTCCTCCTACTCCTCCTGTACTCCTGCACTCCTCCTACTCTCCTCCTGTACTCCTGCACTTCAATGCTCTAGTGCTGTCTATAGGTCTACAGCTGGAATAGGACCTTTCCAACATCCTGAACATGCTGTAGTGTTGGTTTGCGTTTGAGACTCTTCAGGCAAGCGAGTGAATGAACGTGTGAATGAGAGGTGTTGGTGTGTCACATTCAAATACAATACAGACTCTGTGAGATTTATGTTTGTGTATGTATTTATTAGATCTTTGTGCTTATGAATGAGCTGTTATCGTGATGTGCGTGTGCTGTAGGCTGCTACATCACCACTGCAGCTTTGTATTGTGAGCAGAGCCTCACTGGGCTTCATCTCCATTAACCTGTGCGGGTTCTCCACTCCTGCCACTGCAATTCCACTGCCTCTCCGAAGCCCTTCCCCCTCTCAGACCTTTCATTTGCATATGACGCAGACACACCCGTGCTTATGCATTATGCATGAGGAGTAGGCGGTCCATGTTTTTTTTTTTTTGGGTTCATTTGGGTTGTGTTTTTTAATTGAAATGATCAGTGTGGGTGCGGCATGCACAGCCCAGCAGGTTGAGTGGGGCTTCCTGCAGGGCCTGGCTCATAAACGGAGACTTTCATGCACAACGTTCCTCTCTCTTGACCACATGAAAGGGACTGAAATTCGTTGAATGATGTAAGTGGAACCCCTCAGAGAGGCACTCCAGCAGAAACGCATCACTAACTGGATCTCCCGGTCCGGCCTCCCTCCCTAACCTGCCTCGGCCGTGTCCATGGGAACAGCTGGCAGGAAGAGCACAGGAAGAGCACAGGAAGCTGAGCGGCGGGAAGTTCTGCGTGTGAACCGTGTGCCGGATCGCTGATGGACTGATCCATCATCCCAGGCCTCCTTCTCGTTTCTCTCTCTCCCCCCCCTCCTCTCGTCTCTCTCTCTCCCTCCCTCACTCCCTCTCTGTCTCTCTCAGTCCCTCTCTCTTCCTCTCCCCCCTCTCTGGGAGTGTCCGTGTGCTGTGATGGCCAGCCAGGCCCGTGCCTGTCGTTGACGAGATGGAGCCCGAGCGGAACCCTCGTGACGATCATGCGAGTTGACGTGCTGGAGGAAACCGGGCGGTCCGGCGTGGCGTCTACACGGGGCCGTCCCGCGGGAAAAACGAACGCTGTGATCAATGGCATCTTGAGAGCACTGTCAGTCGGAATAACCAGTAAACTAGGGCTTTATTAGTATTGAACCAGACTGGCTGTGCGGACGCAGAGCAGGGCGGGGCCAGAGGAGACGCCTGCTGAATGAGGCCACGGAGGACAGGTCTTCCCATCTGACCTCAAGGTCGTGCCCCATTTAACGTCCATTAGATCATCCAAGATCAGCACACATTGATCCCACTGATGTCACTGATGTGACTCATAAAAAATGAGTAGGTGCTGAAAAGGGCATCATGGGAGGGTTTTTTTGTTGTAATGGAAGGGGACGGAGTGTGTGGACACTGGAGTGTGTGTACTGGGCCACTTGCCCAGTCCCTCCTCAGTTTAATTCACTCACATCTCAGAATGATCTGATGGGGGCGCTCAGTACTGAACCCCTACTGAACCCCTACTGAACCCCTACTGATGTGCACTTACAGTAACTCATATCTTACAAAATAGGTCCTCCAAAAACACCAGAGAAAGTCATTTCATTCAAAATACGTCTTGGGTAACTTTAGTGTGAAATATCGACTGAGATGAGCACAGCTGATGTGCACTGGGAGCCCCGGTGTGTTAGGGAGTGTTAGGGTGTGTTAGCTCACCCATCCATCCTGGAGTCCAGTGGTGAGCTGCACGTAGCACCTTGTATCAGTTTTATAGTCACCAGCAGCAGGATGTGCTAGTGAACATGTAAAAGGGAGGGAGGGAGGGAGGGAGGGAGGGAGGGAGGGAGAGAGGGGGGGGGTCTGGATAATGGCATTGGCTGAGCCTCTGTAGGAAGCCTCCTAGCTCTGGGCCAGTGTGACAGCTTACAGCCTGTGTGTATGCAGTTGCAGGTTTCTGTATTGGGGTGTGTGTATGTGTGTTTTGAGGTGTGTGTCTGTGTTGGGGGGTGTGTGTGTATATGTCCATCTTCATGCTGTCGTGCAGGCATGTGCAGGTTTGTGTATAGGTGTATGGGTGTGTTTGCATGCGTGTGTTGGTGTGTGTGTATGTGTGTATGTACGTGCAGCATGTATGTTACATTTATGTTATCACATTGCCCCGTGCTCATGCCCATACCTGTGTGTGTGTGTGTGCTGGTGTGTGTGTAATGGCACCTTTTTCTTATTATTTAGCAGCGAGATTCATAAAGTGCTCCCTATTACTAGTTCTTATTGCTCTATGTCATATCAGCACTTTGAAAAAAAATGTCTCTATGGATCTTAATGGACTGTAAGCCCGTTCTCAAAGTGAACTAGCCTCAAAGTTAACGACAACATTCTGCGTAGAACGTCAGAAATGGCACGACATAATGAACTGTCTACATGGCATATCTTAATCCACTCAGTTAATCCAGTCTGAGAGAGGAGTAGATTAGAGGTGATTACAATTGGAATGGGGTAAATGGCCTTGTAATAATCCAGTAAAAAGCCTTCCGCACTGCCTGCGCTTCAGCGTTCTGTTCTGCCTCCCACCAGCACCGTCAGCCGGGTTTAGTCCCCACACCCCGTCCTCTGTGTAGCGCATGCACTTTTCCGCATTCCCATTCCCACAAACGCACTCCACGTCTCCGTCTCTCCGTCTCCCTGAAAGACCCGTCCCTTCCCTGTCCTAAAAGCTAATATTTTATCTGCTCCCATTCTCTGTTCGCCGATAGATTAAAACGCAGAACGAAAGGCTCGTAAAACAAATCCGTTTCAGGGTCGAAGGCCCGCGCGGCAGCGTGGTGGGGGGGGGGTTTACAGGAAGGCCGTCTCCAGCGGGACTCGTTGTAATTGCGTCGACCCCGTCAGTGCGACGCCCGCCTGGCTTCCTTATCAAAGCTGCCTAGATAAGTCCTCAACTCCAGACTTCATTACGCAGCTCATCTATATTAAACAGGCCGGAGTCCCGTGGCTGTGGCTGCCAGCGCAGTGCTGGAGGCCCAGGGGCGGCTGCTGCCTCCTCCTTCCTCCATCCTTCTCCGTTTCTCCATGCGCCACCTCCACCTCTGCCTTCTCCCTCTGCCCTTGCCGGAGCTTCGCTCACTTAGTGGTGCTGGCTCACGTTTAGGCTTGCGTGGTGTGGTGTGGGTGGAGGGAGAGGGTGGAGCGTACATGTCCTGCAGACAGAGCTTCCTGTCCAGTGGAGCAGAGCAGGCCCAACATGCGGGACATTTCAGGAACTCTGCTCCTGCCTCTTCCTCTCCAGGCCAAGGAGGACTCGACACTCCTACTCTGACCAGGAGGCTTCTACCGACCATAGCCAGCCAATGAGAGCGGGCCACTGTCAGACTACCACTGTTACCACTATTTCCCAGGTCTTCCCACACAAGGGGCATTAAATGTCAATCGCAGGCAGTTCTGTTCACTTCTCTCCTCTTGCCTTAGCTGCAAACAGGACGGAACCCATTTTCACTCCATGTAGTGGAGGTGACTGTGCAGTAGTGGAGGAGACGGTGTGCTCCACCCTGCTCTCTCACACTACGGTGTCCACTCGGGCGCTGGGGAGCTCCGTCTCAGGCTTTTCTCACCTCCACTACTGCCACCTGAGCCTCGTGAAGCTGCGTAACTACCAGGTGAGGTGAGTCAGGTGTGGCAGCAGGGAGCCCTCGTGTGCTCAGGAGCTCCAGGGCTGCCTGGGAAACGCATGTGCTTCTCCAACGGAGGAAACTGGACACTTTACCATGAGGAAATACTAACGCGTGTTAATGTGTTAACATTAACATGTGTGTTCAGTTACTTCACTCTGAAGAACATTTTGACATTTTTCTATTCTTCACAGCTCCAGATGTAATACAATATTATATATTACAACTAATATATTTTATCCTAATATAATTCTCTTTTAATGAGACAGAATAATGATAGTTGTGACTGTTGGCTAAAATGCTATTTCGTCTTTTACACTCGCCTCCCCTGACCTCCCCTGACCTCCCCTGACCTCCCCCCGGCCTGTGTAGCAACAGAGCTCAGTCAGCTCCTCCCAGACCGTAAAGGTAGAGGTCCCGATGTTGCCCTCTGCATCCACCAGCAAACATTCACAAGGGAAGTGAATATGATCTTCCCTGTAGAACACAATACTAGGGTCAAATCGAGGTCATCTGCTACTACATTCAAATGATTTCAGCCAGAATTAATGTGTGCTTTCATTTGTTTAACAGCCGTTATTTCAAAGCTAAAAGTGTAGTAAATGCTAGTAGGCTTTCTATGGTACCTATATACATACATACATATATATATACAGTATATATCTGTGTGTGTGTGTGTGTGTGTGTGTGTGTGTATCAGTGGCTAGGTGCAAAGGACACACCTACCGGACACACACACACCGCACCTGCCTCACTCCCAATCGCCTGGTTGCCGAGTGCTGGCACCTGGGCCTTGTTTGCCTCTGCTGTTTGTCCGTCTGATGTAAGGAGCACTCGTGCAGTACTGGGCGTGACTAATCTCTCCCGTGTCGCGCCCTGAGTCCGTTCACTACTGCTGTGCGTCTTCGTCTGCTGCGTCCAGACGTGTGGAGCTGGAGTGTCTGTGCTCTTTGCTCTGTGTTCGTTTACTCAGGCCTTGCTCCAGCTCTCCATTCTGCTGCTTTGAAAGAAACTCTGATTACACACTTGTGTCTTATATCATTCCTGCTGCCATCACTGCCACCATGTGTTTACCTGTGTGTGTGTGTGTGTGTGTGTGTGTGTTTGTGTACACCCTTGTTCAAGAAGTTTTACATTAGTATCGTGACCATTAAAATAGGATGAGGTTGATGCTAATTGTTGTCACAGTTTTGGTCTTTTATTATAGAAAGGTACAATATGCAGATAAGTCCTATAACTCTTTATTTCTTTATTTTTGTGAGCATACTGACTCATTACAGATGTTCCAGCTGAGCTTTCTGTGGGTGTTGCAATGAATCTTGACATTCACGAATAATTTTGCTTGAAATCTTCCAAGAAGTTCTTTAACCATTTTACACTAGTAAAATGCCAGTTTGTTTTAATCCATTATAAGGCATACTCCAGTCAGAACATGGAGCAATGCAGGTTTTAATTTATAGATTTCATATCCAATCTCTAACACACTGTGTGTTACTGTATGTTTCTGGTGCAGGATCCTCCAGGGAGCCCCTCCAGGTCCGAGGTTCCGCTGGGACATGTCCACCCCGATCAGGAGCTTCTGGAGCACCACCACCCAGATCAGGAGCTGCTGGAGCACCACCACCCAGGTCAGGAGCTGCTGGAGCACCACCACCCAGGTCAGGAGCTGATGGAGGACCACCACCCAGGGCTGGAACGCCGTATCTCCCATTCCCTTTACCCCGGAGGTGTGGGGCACCTGGATGACCCTACCACCCCCCGGCCCACCGTCATGGGTAGATTGATTGGTGAGTAAATACACACACACACACACACACGTGCTTTCACACACACTTTTATATAGATGTTGATCCACACACTGCAGTATGCTCCTTGTAACACACATGTGTTATCCATGCCCTAAGGACCCCAGAGCACACGGGGGATCAGGGTGAACTATCCCTCCATGCATGTGTGCCTCTGTAATTAAGGCCTGATGTCATTTGCACTTTGCCGTTCCCTTGGGTCTGATCCCAAATGGGTCTGATCCAGGGTCTGATCCTGCAGGATTTCGCCCAGGCATTTCCCTTCAAACTCAACGTCACTTTTTCCTCCTTCGCACAATTGGAATTGGCAGCTCAATCTCTTTGCTGCCATCCCTGCCAATTCTCCATCGATCTTCCTGCCATGTGGCTCCAGTGCTGAGCAGCACACCCTCCGAGCCTCTCCAGGGTCACCTCCTCCCACCTCCTCCTCTCTCTGTTGTTTTCTTTCTTCCTCATCCTTCCCCATCTCCTCCATCCTTCACGCCCAGCCCTGTGTGCTGACTGCTGGGAAGCACTGCTGTTGGAGCAATGTGCTTCTACATCAGTATATACACTACACCACCCCACATTCTTACACTGTGTCTCTCTGTAGCTCTCTCTATGACCCCCATCTCTCCCTCTCCCTCTCTCTCTCTCTCCCTCCCTCCCTCCCTCTCTCTCTGTCATGCATGCACACACACACACACACCCTCTCGTGCTTTTTCATCCTGTCCCACTTGCCACAGTTGTTTTCCCCCGACAGGCCCCGCCGCAGCCTTTCAGAAGCGCTCCGTGGCTGTAAATATCTCGGGTGCGGAGGAGCTGTAAAAGTGCAGGGCGTCTCTGCTCCTCCAGCTCTCTGAAGACACGGGACAAATGAGGGACGTGGAAAAGTTGCTGAAAGTTTGGCACGGGGAAAAATGGGGCCATCGGTATCGTCACGCCTGACAATTCGTCAGATTTTCCCGTGACAGCGTGTTCATTTCCAGATCTGCCTTTTCACGCTTCAGCAAGCCCACACCCTGTGTGACAACAGCGTCCTGTTTGTCAGGTTAGCTGTGTTTGGTAAATGCGTATCAAAAGTTAGCACAGTGATATGAATGATGGCATCTTATTACACGGGCCATTTCTGCCATTCTAAATGAGATTGTAGATGGCACGTGACCTCACGATTTGCCGGAAGGGCTGGTGGCATCGTGATGTATGGCGTACGTCTGAAAGGCTTGGAGCGTGCTGGAGAACATGGCCAAGGAGAGGCCCGGAGTGTAACACGTAGTGAATCACGTCAAAACCAGAGCCTACAGCAGACACAACTCATTTGAGAGGATCTGCCAAGTATATCACCTGTCACTCAAAAATGAGGACCTGCAAGGTTAGCATCATAGTGGCCTGCTGTCAGATCTCTAATAGATGATGGGAAGGACCCTCTTGTCTGGTCAACAAACAGAACACCATGGCATACTTTAGGGCCGGAGCGATATGTATGTCACTCATATTACCGATACCATTTTTAAAGAGTTAACCATTGTGATAACCGATCAGATTGACTGATAAAATGGAATTTATATTGTCAAACACTTGATGAATATGATTTTTAATGACCAGTTGTCAAATTTGATTGTTAGTTCTGTCCATTCTGAGAATTATCAGCAGGAATAGAAATATTTTTTTCATATAACACTTATGAAATTTCTATGAAACTTATTGGTGGCTTATTGTGATATTACCTGTACTATATCGTTAGGATGTCCACTCATGCTGATAAATCATGGAATTTTAATGTTGGTCGATTGATTCATTGACTACTTGAAATGTGTAGCACACTTGGTGATTGTACCAAGCAATAGTCTTTCACACTCTCCTTTTATGCATTGCTGTGAAACTAATGTGCTTTTTCATTTAGAATGTAAAGATACTCTGAGAACTTTAAACCAGAATAATTCACTTCTGTCTCACGGAGCTTTCCCTAGTTTAGATTAAAGGAGTAATAGCCTTCAGAACTGTCGATTTAAAGAGTGAAATGTCTCCAAGTCTAAAATAGAAAAAAAGATTATCCACATTCAAGTTAACACAAAAAAAGCCATTGTGCTCCACTTCTGCAATCTGTGACTTTGAGGGGAGCGAGGAGTGTGTTGACAGCCTGGCTACGGCAGGCCGGAAGCCTCCTTAACTTCAGCGTTTATTCTCAATCTTGGGTCCTATAGAGAAATGCATAGGGAAAAGCTCGGGGGAAAACGCGGCAGCATTGTTAGCTGGATTAAGCAGGCCATTAGATTGTAATAGACATTGTGAAATTGCCGCTCTGAGCTGCAAGTGCGTTGTAGGCCATAATGGAAGGGCGGTTGAAAAGGTACTTTTCATGGCACGGGAAACGATTTCCGATAAACATGGGTATGACGACGTGAAGCCCGCCGCCTTGCACGGCTCTTACTGGAGGGATCTGCCGACGTAGCCCCGGCTGTAAGAAAGCCCCGACTCATACTTGAGCTGGTCATACACACTGATTTTGGTCACACACGGTGGAGTATAAGGAATACGCGTACACCGCTAATGGCTGTGAAAGATGTCACTAATAGCTCTTTACTGACGGTTGTTTGAGCTGTCTGAACTTGCTCAGTATTGATCGGAAGGTTGGGGCCGAGTCTGATGTGTTGGCATCTGGTTTGAGATAAGGGGGGAAGCGCGGTAGCAGTGCGGCTCCTGAGGGAAGCCGGTCAGAGTGATGGAGGGGCGGAGTCATTAATCCAGCTACACTGTGCCAGCTCATTGATTGGCCACAGTGCTGCCTGGTCAGATTGATGGGCTCAGGTGTTGGACCACTGTCAGAAGGATGGGTTGCTGTCTGTGAAGTGTCACTGTGTATGAAGCCTACATGTGCGTGCATATACACACACACACACACACACACACAGATGATTCCTATAAATGTCTGCCCACTCTACATCAGTCTGACAGTGTCAGCTATGGCTTCCCCATGCTGTACTTTAGCAACAGGGCAGATAGAGTTTTTGCACTAGATAGATTTTCTGCCTTTTTTTCACGCTCCCTCACTTGCTCATTCCATATGCCCTTGTGTGTAGATCGTGTGTATGGGTAAGAGTGTAGATAGTGTATGGGTAAGCGTGTACCTGTCAGCTCTGCGTCGGTGAGAGGAGAGGGAGCCCATGTGTCTCCTCCGTCACCATGCTCTGCTCTGCGGGCGGAGGCATTAGTGCAGTTGCAGGCTCCACCCGCAGCTCCGCTCTAATTGAAAAGTCCGACCTGACACAGGAAGCCACACTGTGTCGCAAATTGAGGAGCCTGCTAGCGGCTTCTGGCCATGCTGTTCAGCAGAGTGGCTCTGCTTAAAAGAAAGAGCAGGAAAAACAGTTAAGGGGTAGAGGTGGAGGGGCCATGGCGGAGAGGAGGGCATGCTGGGATGTCGCCTCCCCGTGAGGGGGGGGCCAGGGCGGAGTCAGCAGCCGGTGCTCAGGGGAGCGGGAAATGAGGAGGGGGATGGCTGTGCGACCTCCCACGCTCTCCTATGCTCCCACGCTCCTGGGCCCGCCTGAGTATCGCAGTCTGACGCAGGGTTTGGAGCATGACAGCTACCTGTTTTACTGACAGAGAGAGAGAGAAGGGTGTAGGTGTGTGTGTGTGTGTGTGTGTGTGTGTGTGTGTGTGTGTGTGTGTGTGTGTGTGTGTGTGTGTTAAATGGGCGGGTAGAAAGACAATGGGGGAACAATGACAGGCTGTGATGCAGAAACGAAGAGGCAGTTCCACTGACTGACATGTCTTTTGCTGGGTGTGTGGGGACCCTGGGTGTGTGAATTCATGGAACTCATTCAGTTTCCTCATGTGTAAAAGTGCACAGGAGGTGATGGATAGTGTGCATGTAGTGTGAAACACCACCTCCCAATACAACACTAGCCTCATGCTAATGCTTGTGGTAAGAGCGGTTGAATCCCATTCTTCCAGAGATTTCCACTATACCCAATGTGAAGAATGCCTACTGACTGCCCATTATGCTTACTGATTTAAAATTTTTTTTATAGGTTAAAAAAGCAAACATCATATAAAAAAAGTCCCTGTTAAATATGTAATTGAAAAAAATAGATTAATTTAAGTATTGCAAAACTCAAGAACTCAAGTGAGGTCATTCTGCTTTTTTTGTCTGTTCTGCATGTGGAGATTGGGTTAATTTCCCTGGAGGAATAATAATATTGTATTGCGTTGTATTGTATTGTTCTGTAAGTCCTTGGCCTGTTCTCTTTTCCCAGATCCATTAAGTCACTGTGGGACCTTTCTGACCTGGTTCAGGCTCGCGAGCATTTGATGATGACTGTGGATTGCTAATCCATGGGAGCATTTGATTAATACCACATGTTGGCCTTTTTTTTGGTCTCTACAAGTTGCTCCACGATCATTTAGCTTGACCTCCTTCTATGCAAAATGTTTTTTGCCTGAGACTCAGAGGAAAGCAAACACTCCATGTCTGTCCTAAGCTTATTAAAGCTTATGAAAGCAACCCAGTGACCCTGCATTAGTGGGAGACCATAGAGTGCACGGTGACCATGTGGGCCTTTCCGGAACGATTTCTCCTCCCAGCAGTACGTCTTTCCCATGATTAGCTACTAAACTGATAGGTCTTAAATCCATGGCAGCACGGCAACACGGATTAGCTAATGATCTTTGATCAATAGACGTGGCTGTCACTGGAGGCTCTCACAGGGGGTCCCCTCTGAGAGGCGGATGAGGAAGGTCAGCTAATGGTATGACCTCTTCCCCTGTGATCCAAGGATCCTTGAGCTGACGATGGTATCCTGGGGTTTAGGAAGATGACTCCATGTGGCCTTCTCCCCCCCAGAGAGGTCATCCTTAACCATCAGCCTGACTTGCTATTGAATGAGTTCCTTCAGCATTCGCTTCCAAGATATGAGATGGACCTGTGGAATAGGGTTGTTAGGTTAATGAAGAAAAAACGTCTGCCTCTTTCTTTTGGCGCTATATACATTTCCATACGAGTCGGTGTTGAACAGCGGTTTCATAATGTATTAAGCCATAGACTGTGGATAATGATTAGGTCCACTTGATCTTCATATTTCTGAGCTTTAAAGGCACTGAGTTGTGAAATGAGGACTCTGACCTTTGAGCAATTAAATCATAGACTTCGGGCTTTAGTTTGGTCTCAATCACGTCGTGATGTATGTCTTTTCACAAGTGCTTATCTACATGTTCCTCTTTCTATACACACACACACACACACACACACACACATACGCACAGACACTCATTCAGTATGTTGTACACACCCATTGGACACTGGCCGTGCGGACATAGACCGTCTCTCTGTCTTCAGCTCATCCATCTGAGCTCCAGTGTGGATACACAAGATGGCTTCAGTGACTATTAGTGGTTGCCATAGTGCCCTGGTTTCTGGGTCTGCCTGCAAGCACCAGGATTGTGTTTGCTGTTGCTGGGGTGACTGTAAGGGGGTCGTCTGATTACAGCGTGACAGTGTCGGCATGCTGGCGGATGGTGAGCCGTGAGGAGAACAGAGTCAACACTCACTCCTTCACAGGAGTCAACTGTGGAGAGGGCAGGTGGGGGAGGGGGAGGAGCACAGCTCCACAGCCCCAGCCAATGGGATCAGGCGGAGTTGGGGCGTGCACGTGATGTCAGATTTCTATTAAAGCTGTTTGATAAGATCCTTCAGGATGTGTACATCTGTATTTACGATACACATTCCCGGTCTTGTTGAGATTTCTGATGCCAGCCTCATAATATTTTAATGTAATTTCATGGATTTTATACCGTTTCATGTTTCATGTAGGTCTGTATAGTTTCATGGATTTCTGTGCCAAAAGTTTTTTTTTTTTTTTTTTTTTTTGGGGCATATGTCATCATCAGTATGCCTGTCCTCCACAGTATCTGTAATGGGTAGAAAGTGAGAAGCGTTGCCACCCCGTCTCCTCTCCCCTCTCCATCCCGTACGCCCCTCTAGTCTGCACTGCTCTCCCCAGCCTGACTGGCTAATGGATCCAGACAAGGTGCCGAGGAAGTGTCAGAAGGATTTGTCAGCTGCTAGCATTGTGAGGGTCCTCCCCGAGAGAGCAGCCTCACTCCGCAAAACACCTGGCTTGCGCTGCTCAGCCGTGTGGCCGCCGCCGGCGTGCAGGTGTGTCATTACACCCAGCTCCGCCTTTCCCAGCCATCAGCACCCGGGAGCAGTTACCCAGCAGTCCCTGCTCTTCTCCCCACCGTCAGCCCCTTTGACGCAGTCCTGATCATTCGCCAGCCTTTACATCGCTGTCTTTTGTAATAAAGGCTTCCATCCATCCAAAGCTTTCTCTTTAGCAAGAATTTGGTCTGTATCAATGGGTGGGTTTTAATTTATTCATCATACCCTTATGAAATTCATCGAGGTGGAATGTAGTCTCAGTAGCACACTAATTAGCATGCTAGTGTGGAATTGTAGCTACTACAGAGATGTGGTTTCTCTGTACTTTCTCTGTTAATTATTGCCACCCATCAAAAGCCTCGGGCCGGGCCTGGCCGTACCTGACCGGGTGCCATGGCGATGCGCTCTCGCGTGTAGGGCGGGCGGCTGGAGTTAGGACAGCGTGACTGTGCTTTAAGAAGCTTCATTTCGCATTTAACTGTGTTGTTCGTTTTCTTTGTTCTTATAGTCATGGCGCTGTGGAAAAATTCAGACTACCGGTCGTCTTTTCTGTCTTTCGTTTCCTGCTTCTTGTGATGTCCGAGGTGTAATATTTAGGTCTTCTGACTTCAGCGACATCGCACACGGCCGTCGCGCGCGCGGTTTGCAGCGTGTGGTTAGCAGGTTTAGACAGCCTGAAGTTTGCACTGTGCTCTTAAAGCGCTCGCGTCTTTGATCCGGTGATGCAATCCCCCCGCAACTCTCCTGCCGGCGCGGCGAGACGAGGGGCCGCTCGGTCTTCCCGCCTGCGGCCAGCCTCCGGGAGGCGTGTGATCAGTGGCCAGGCCCCTGGCGCTGCCTGCCTGCCTGCTCCATCAGGACCAGGGAGCCGGGACGCAGAGGCAGCGGCACCGAGCCGTGGGCAGCCCGTACGGGCCCAGATGAGCACCAGACGGGCCAGCTCCCATCCGCGCTCCGCCCAATCTCCTCCAGATCCACTGATGGAGTCAAACGAGTGCCGTTCGTGAAACCGATCAAAAAGTTATTTGCTTGTATTTTCTGCATGAGGCTCCAGCAGGGACTCGTCTTGTGTTTCTCTGTCTAAAATAATCAGAGCAGGCAGTACAGTGAGAAGGCAGTCCAAACTTGCACTGCTGGGTGAGTCAGAGCCCGTGACCTACAATGTGCTGTACCGCGGAGTCATGGCGCAGTCTTGTGAGTTGCTGTCTTTCTCTACAAAATGGACTGGACGCTTTGTCTCGCTTGTCTTGCAAGAAGATTTAATGATTTATTAATGAACGCCCGACGCAGCTCTATGCTAATCACAATGCCGTTAATTCATCTGCCAGCCTGATTAGACCGAGTTAAAGTTAACAAACGTTCACTCATCAGTGTGGCACTCCCTCCGAGTCTCTCCAGACGTGTGTTATTGAATTACCCTTCACTGCCTGCGTTCGGAGCCCGGCGAGGATGGGAGGACCTCAGAGAAATTGCGTGCGTGAATGCCTCCGGGTGAAAGTGCGTGCGCACGTGTGCTTTGATGGAGATACACTGATGTGGTGCAAAGTAACAGGTTGTCATGACAACTCTGTAGCTTGACATCTGTTCCCCAAGTAGCATGGTAGCAGCTATTTTGGTTTGACTGTAAAGGAGACTAATAATTAGCAAACCCTGCCATCCTTCTTCTTCTCCTTCTTCTTCTCCTCCGTCATCTCGTTCATCTGGTCCTTCCTCGTCTGGTTATAAAAGTGTCAAATTTATTTATATGGTGCTTTTTCTAACATATTTTGTCACAAAGCAGCTTTACACATGTTTGGGTCCAAGGAATAAACCTCGGGATGACCAAGTCTCAACATGGAACCTGTTCTCCTTGGGTGGTCCAGCTTATAACCAGTCCTCACTTTATTGCATTCTATATATAGTCCACGGAGCCAGTTCAGTATATCTGTAGTCTGTATCTCCGGTGGGTAAAGGGTAGGCAAACTGTTCCTGCATTTGTTACCTGTGTATTTACTCAGAGCTAGCCTTCTCTGAGTCTTACTTTGCCCTTTCATTCAGAAATATAGGCAGTGATAAAACTTAGGAACTATATTCCTCATGTGCCCTGAGTCTGGATCCTGTGGAGCGTGGTGAGATTTGCATGGGTTAATAAAGGAAAGAGTCCTAGTCTGAAGTGTGAGTTGTGAAACGAGGACTCTGACCTTTGAGCAGTGAAGTCATCACCGGCACCTTCGCTCTGAGCTTTAGTTTGGTCTTAATCAACTCGTGGCGTCCGTCTTTCTTTTTTGCAAGTGCTGGCGTTTATTGCCACGAGATCGGCCTCGTTTCTTCCTGGCATGGGTTCCGTCCGCCGTCAGCCTGGACGTGTCGGCCCGCTTTGACCCCGCGGCACATTGCTGCTGCACGTTCGCGCTTCCGCTCTCCTGTCCTACCGCGTCGCCGAGACGCGCGTTTGCATTCAGAGCGGACGAGTTAGAAGGCCACTGATGAACGCCGATCTCGTCGTAATGGTCACGAATCCAGTTTGCGGTGACGTGAGCGTTGTGACGTGAGCGTTGTGACGTGTGGCGTGACCGTGTAGGCCGTCGGAAGATGTGCGGATTGTGGCCATAAAAGGGCACACGTGGTCAGCAACAGTCTGGAGATAAGCATTCAGACACTGCTCCATTGGTGTTAAAGCCCCAACGTCTGCAAAAAAACGCACCCTGCAGCAATGCGTGACCGTCATCAGGTGTAACTGTTGACACACAGCAGACAGGGACCATGGATTCGTGCTACCGATGCCAGATAGTCACCCCACCATCTGCACATTGAAGCTGAAAGTGAGGTTTAGTCAGGCAGGCAATGTTTTGCCATCTTCGGCTGTCCAATATCGGCGAGCCTGTGTCCACTCCAGCCTTAGATTCCTGTTCCTGGCTGACAGGAGTGGAACCTGTTGTAGTCGTCTGCTGTTGTAGCCCATCACCATGTGCATTGGGAGATGCTTTTCTGCTCACTGAGGTTGTTAAGAGAGGTTATTTACCTTCCCGTAGTCTCCCTGTCAGCGTGAACCTGTCCTGCCTGTCTCCACTGACCTGTCATCAACTAGGCACTTCTGCCCAAAGATCTGTGGCTCACTGCATGTTGTGTGCGAAAATCCCGGGAGATCCTCCGTTTCAGAGGCACTCAAAGCCCATCTGGCAGCAGCGGCCACGCCGCATTCAGCATCAGTCAGTTCACACTCGCTCACCGCTGCTGATGTCTGACGTCAAAATTAACCGAAGCTCATATCCATGTCTGCCTCATTACATGAATGAGCAGGTGGACAGATGTTCTTAACCAAGCGGCTGGTGTGTGGGTGCGTGAGTGTGTTTGGGGGGGGAGTGTGTATGTGTAGAGGTAATAAAAGTTTCAGTGTAGTACACAGGGTTATCAGCGAAAAAAGACTTTTTGGACGGTGGTTCTTGCAAAAAAAAAAAAAAAAACACATATAGACAGAGACACAGCGTATGATTAGTCGTTTTGATAAGAGTGATTTCTAGGATTCATCGTCAGAGGCAAAGACACCATGTCCCCTGGATCTGTAATGTTGTCTGTCTTGTGACCTGAGAGACCAGTAAGAGGTGGACTGCTGGCTTCTCTTTGTCTTCTGTATGTCTACACGGGTGGTTGAGAGTACCGACTTAAGACATTGTGAAAGTATTTCCCCATGTGCCTTCCTGCCTGCAAGTCCTTGGCTTACAAAAGCTAGATATGCCCAGATATTCAAACCATTACCCAGAGTACCAACTCTTACTGAACGTAAGTGCTGCATGTCTGAGGTAAAGCACCGAGTGTCCACCGCGGCCCTGTGCCGGCTCTGAGGCTTGCGTGTAGCCATTATTTTAGAAGAGGAGGATTTTCACACCTGGGATTTCTCATCAGGGACAAAAGGGCCATCTCATTTGAGGGGGCTGTATCTCACCTCAGCCTGCAGACATGTGGTTGTGCAGCTACAGTGTGTTCACTGCTCACTCAGCCCATCCCTTCCCTCCTGTATGTACTCTCCCCAGGTAACTACCAACTGTCCCCCACTGTCAACATGCCTCAGGATGACACCGTCATTATCGAAGACGATAGACCGCCTCTCCTCCCTGCCCACCTGTCCGACCAATCGTCTTCCAGCTCCCACGATGACATGGGCTTTGCAGCAGAGGTGCCTGTCTCCTGGTCTACTGACATGCAGAATCAAGATGAGTGGTAAGATATTGTTCTCAGTATTTAAGATTGAAGTCACTGTAGAAGGAAACAGAATCAGGTAGATGGCATGTCTTACATGGCGGTACTTGTGAGTAGTCATAATTGAACTGAATGCCAAAGATGCAGCTGTGCTGTGCAATCCAGGACCGTCCCTATAGATTAAGCAATTCATTTCCAACATGAACAGAAATGACAGCGCGGTTTTACACCCTCGTCGTGAACTGTGCTTTGGACGTAAGTAATTAAACGGATGCACCTCCCTTCCCCTGAGAAAACACCGAATACTTTCACGTCACACTTTACTTCGACATCACATACTCCTCCATTTTGATTAGTTCCAAATAAGGTCCCCTTAACACCTCTGCAATGGAGTGTGTATGTGTGTATGTATGTGTGTGGAACTTGGATAACTGTGGTGTGTGTGTGTGTGTGTGTTTGTGGATGGATCATGGATAATTGTGGTGTGTGTGATGGAGTGGGTGTTGTGTGTGGATCATGGATAACTGTAGTGTGTGTGTGTGTGTGTGTGTGTGTGTGTGTATGGCGTTACTGCTCCCCACTGCCTCTCTGCCTCCTCTTCACACTGCACACGGATATTAACCCAAGAAGCTTAGCTGCTCCACAAGTCCCCAGACTGTTGTTTTATGACTTGTGGTGTGACAACTTGTCACACCGGGTATAACTTTAATTACAGGCTGTTCTGCATCACAACAGCCCCAGGCTCACACTGCCACCACTAGCCCAACTCCTAGTAGAGGAAAAAGCCCCTCTGAGGGTCTGCTGTTGCCCCAGCAGAGGGGATTCTGCTCTCCTGCCTCCCTAGAGTAGCTCAAGTGTTCTGTCACTGAGGACCATTTTAAGGTTACCATGGACTCAAGGGATTTTGTTGGATTCATCTCTGCGCATCACAGGTGACAACCTCACCCGTTTTGTTTTTCTACTTAAAAAATGAGAACGCTTGATATTTTTAAGAGGTTTGTTACCCTATGATTTGTTCCTAAGTCGTACTGCTTTGTGTGTGTGTCTGTGTCTGTGTGTGTGTGTGTGTGCATGCATATATGCAGTGTGGGTGGAAGTTGTCAGTAGAAGAAATTTAATATTTCGACCATAAAGTCCGTGTTCATCTGTATTTTAATGCACGTCTTCCTATTTGTTTGTTAATACTGGATGTAATTTAAGGTTAGGTTTTGGGAGGTGGTGAGTAGTGTGAGTGAGTGTGTTTAAATGTTGGAAAGGAGTGTGAGTGTGTGGGGGCTGGAGAAGAGTGTGAATGTGATTAAATGTCTGCAAAGCACTGTTTGAGCCACCAGCACTGAAGACAACTGGGAAAACATCAGTATAACCAGCGAGTGACACCAAAGCCAAGGTGCACTCGCAGTAACCTTCAAAGCTGAGGAGAAGTGGTTTGGATATCTGAAAACCACCTTCAACCCCAGTGTGAAAATGCATGTTGTAGCAGTGCTTGAGGGGCTGTACCACAGTGCTAGTGGAGCTGTACCACAGTCCTTGTGGGGCTGTACCACAGTCCTTGTGGGGCTGTACCACAGTGCTAGCGGAGCTGTACCACACTGCTAGTGGGGCTGTACCACAGTGCTAGTGGGGCTGTACCACACTGCTAGTGGGGCTGTACCACACTGCTAGTGGGGCTGTACCACAGTGCTAGTGGGGCTGTACCACAGTGCTAGCGGAGCTGTACCACAGTGCTAGTGAGGCTGTACCACACTGCTAGTGGGGCTGTACCACACTGCTAGTGGGGCTGTACCACAGTGCTAGCGGGGCTGTACCACAGTGCTAGCGGAGCTGTACCACAGTGCTACCACAGTGCTAGTGGGGCTGTACCACACTGCTAGTGGGGCTGTACCACAGTGCTAGCGGAGCTGTACCACAGTGCTAGCGGAGCTGTACCACACTGCTAGTGGGGCTGTACCACAGTGCTAGTGGGGCTGTACCACACTGCTAGTGGGGCTGTACCACAGTGCTAGTGGAGCTGTACCACAGTGCTAGCGGGGCTGTACCACAGTTCTAGCGGAGCTGTACCACACTGCTAGTGGGGCTGTACCACACTGCTAGCGGGGCTGTACCACAGTGCTAGTGGAGCTGTACCACACTGCTAGCGGAGCTGTACCACAGTGCAAGTGGGGCTCAGTGGGGCCACAGTGCAAGTGGGGCTCATAAATGCTGTTGGTTTTTTTGGTAATAACAGCATCTAGGGTGTGTGTGGGTGAAGTGAATGGGAGTGTGTGTGTGTGTGGGTGAAGTGAATGGGAGTGTATTTGTAAGGGAGTGTGTTTGTGTGTGTGTGGGTGAAGTGTAAGGGAGTGTATTTGTAAGGGAGTGTTTGTGTGTGTGTGTGGGTGAAGTGTAAGGGAGTGCATTTGTAAGGGAGTGTGTTTGTGTGGGTGAAGTGTAAGGGAGAGTGTGTGTGTGTGTGGGTGAAGTGTAAGGGAGTGTGTGTGTTTGAAGGTTGGAGGGAAGCAAGAGACAAGGCCCATGAGTTTGAATAATGGCAGTAATGTGTAATGATTTGCATAATTATGAGTTCTTACATTTTTTTCTTTCTCAAATCTGCAAAAGCACATTGGGTTGGTTCTTGTAAAAGGGGTGTGTAATGTATTAACTGAACAAATATTATCTTTGACGTAAGTGACAAAGAACCAGAGACGTTGTTTGGCTGAAGTCGACTCACTTGAATATTTAACTCCCCACCAAGTAAAAATTGGTTTAATCCATTTCTGCCTCCAGTCAAAACAAACCTATTTGAGCTAAATGCCAAAGACATGCCTCTAAATTGTGGGCAAAGAATGAGTCTGCACCCAAGCCAGTCTGCACCCGAGCTGGTCTGTACTCGAGCCGCTATGCACCCGAGCTGGTCTCTACTCGAGCCAGTATGCTGGTCTGTACTCGAGCCAGTATGCACCCGAGCTGGTCTGTACTCGAGCCAGTATGCACCCGAGCTGGTCTGTACTCGAGCCAGTATGCACCCGAGCTGGTCTGTACTCGAGCCAGTATGCACCCGAGCTGGTCTGTACTCGAGCCAGTACGCACCCGTGCTGGTCTATATTCAAGCCAGTCAGCACGTGAGCCAGTCTGTACATGAGCCAGTCTGTTCGTGAGACAGTCTACACCTGAGCCAGACTGTAGCTTCATTTCCTCATGGTTGATTTCAGCTGCTCTTGACCACAGATGTTCTTCAGAGTTTGTAGAGCTTATCTTAACAAGGTTTTCCACTGTGGTAATGACTTTCCAGCAGGGACTTTGGAAGCTTTTCTAATTGGCTGTGCAGGTGACTGAACAGAGAAGTTTCTTTGTTCTCTGTGTGTACTTAACGTTAATGTACATAAGCTTGATGACTTTCTACTCAAGAGTCTGATGAAACCAAAGTGTTTCACTACAGGCCAGAGGCTGAGAGGCTAAAGGAAAAATAAACTTCAAATGACCTTAACTCATTTGAATTAGGTCATCTGCCCTGGACACGTTGGAGAAAAAGTTCCTGGACATGGACTGTCTGTGGAACTAAATTTGAAGCAGCAGTTTTAATAGTGACTCTACAGAATTGATTAGTGTGGCTGAGAATCATGAGTTGCACTGGTAGTCTAGGGCTGCTGGTGAGTCTCCTTGTTCACTGGGGATCATAGTGCTACAAATTATGGTGCATGCACGTCCTAAACCTTCCACTCTTCTCACGTGGAGTTCCAGACATCTGCAGTATTCTCACGTGGACTTGCAGACGTCTATGGAATTCTCACGTGGAGTTCCAGACGTCTGCGTAATTCTCCACAGATGCCGTCTTATTAAGTTGTGCTGCTGATGTTGTGTGCTCATCAGAAATGTGCCATGTTGCGTTATATGCAAGGAGGTAAATTAGCACCCGCCACTGGCCAAATGCAGATAAATGTTTGAAGTGGTGGCTAAATTTGATCAATTAACTAGCCACAGTCGCGGGTTAACAATGTGGACAGGAGAGTTGCGCTGTGTTCGAAATAGCCTACTACATACTACTGGCGTACTGCTTGGGCACCAAATCAGTATGCAGTACACGAAACATCCCCGGATAACATACTACTTCCGTAAAATATTCCAGTACGCGAACAGAGCTATCTTCGTGGTGTACTGCATCCCATCATGCACCGCTACGTTCACGTGACCCCGTAGTATGCTTTGCTTTTATCGCATACTGGAAACTACTACATACTACTACGAGAACCAGTATGCAGTATCCAGTATATACTGAGTGCAGTACGCAGTATGCCGTATGTAGTAGGCTACTTCGAACACAGCATTTGAGAGCATTCAATGTAGTAGGTTTCCGGTTCAAAACAGGTAGTAATTTACTATTACAGCTGGCCTGTCGGAGGAAGAAATACGCCTGTGCTGCAAATGCCATTAACACGAATTGGACTACGCATGCACGTAATTGAACATAATTTCCGATAAGTCTTACGGCATGCTGCAGGCCTACGCATGCATGAGACATGTTCGTTATCCCCACTGGATTTCTTTAAACTATTAGATGTTATGGTTAGCTAAAGTACCACAGATAATAACTTTTACCACCCAAAGCCAAAGAAACATTGAATGTTTGTGTCAAATTGCGATCAGAATTACAGGAATTCAGACGTAGCTCGCTACCTAGACAAATGAAAACACTGCATAAATCTACATCTAGCTAATTTCCTACGTAGCCATAGCTACGGCGAAGCTGCATCCTAAACTTTTTCCAGATACGTTTTACTAGTTTCGGAAAAGTTTGACTAATTACGGATATGTTTTACTAATTTTGGCTAGGTTTTACGGCTGCCGCATCCACCTAGAATCGTTAAGTAGCTAGCTGTTTAATTTACCAGTTTGCAAATGTTATAGCTATTGGACTCCATTTTATCAAAATGAAATTATGCTGATTTGTCTGTACAGTAGTACAGTAGTTTAGTAGTACTTGAGTACAGTAGTACTCGTAGTTTAGGATGCAGCTTGGCTGTTGCTATGGCTACGTAGGTAACTAGCTGGTACAGATATATGCAGTAGATGTATGCAGTGTTTTGAATGCTGATTCTGCTTCAGATGCAAAAGGGGAATGTTGAAACCAGAGTGACAAAGAGACTATGAATGTTGGTACATTGTTCAAGTCTGATACAGAAAATTAAACAACAAAAGTTAGATTTTGAAATGAACCATTTCCATGTGATTCATGTGTATTGGTGTTGATTTTTCTAAAACCAATACACAATTGTAATTACAGAATGGTGACGGGTAAAAAATGTAAGTGGCACAGTGGCAGGTTAGAGAAAAATGTAATTTCCAACACTGGTTTATACGACACTCTCACAGAGCAACAGAAATCTGCTTTTCACATCACCGAGTGTCCTCTCTATACCTGTGTAGAAACCTTCAAAATCTTTCAGCAATTATACAACTGTTTCATCAGCTCCCACTGACAACACTGACAGTGGGCCACTAATGTGCTATTTACCAATTCAGTGGTTGTTATTGTTATTATTGTTATTGTTATTATTATTAATTCAATGCCCACTCTGTGTGTGGGGGCAGATGGATGGATAATGGATGGATGGATAACTGCAGGTTGCTGAGTGATTGGAGCAGCTCTTCCTTTAGCTATATTTAGCCCTAGATACAACACGCACTCCGAGTTTCTGATGTGGGATTGGTCCTACAAGGTCATGAGCATCAGTTGATATGTGATTGGTCAGTTTGTTTATATGAACCTGCTTGTCTTTCTATTTAATTTTGTAAAACTGATTAGGCCACAGGCCCGTAATGTGTTTCCAGTGATGTGTCTCCCGTTTATGTCTTCCTCCGTCGTCTCTTTAGAAAGGTCTGATAACCCCAGACACCCTGCCAGCAGCACCGCACTGATTAGAAATGGGTGTCTTTGCTTGGGGTGTTCTTGTTCGCATGATGTCCAAAGTTTGTCATTGTGGGTTACGACCGTAGCACATTCCAGCACACACATCACGTGCACACGCACTCGCACACACACACACAGCAGCGTGTAAGTATAACTGTGCCTTAGGTTATTTTGAATTATTCATGTCCAAAAAGCTGCATGCCATTGTCCACTCTCTCACTCACTCTCTCTTACACACACTCGCTCTCTCTCTCACTCTCTCTTACACACACACTCGCTCTCTCTCTCACTCTCTCTTACACACTCTCTCTCTCTCTCTCTGTCTTGCACACTCTCTCTCTCACTCTCTCTTACACACACACTCGCTCTCTCTCTCACTCTCTCTTACACACTCTCTCTCTCTCTCTGTCTTGCACACTCTCTCTCTCACTCTCTCTTACACACACTCTCTCTCTCTCTCTCTCTCTCTTACACACTCTCTCTCTCTCTCTCTTGCACACTCTCTCTCTTACTCTCTCTTACACACACTCTCTCTCTCTCTGCACACTCTCTCTCTCACTCTCTCTTACACACACTCTCTCTCTCTCTCTTGCACACTCTCTCTCTTACTCTCTCTTACACACACTCTCTCTCTCTCTCTTGCACACTCTCTCTCTCTCACTCTCTCTTACACACACTCTCTCTCTCTCTCTTGCACACTCTCTCTCTTACTCTCTCTTACACGCACTCTCTCTTTCTCCTCTCTCTCCTGTCTCTCACTCTCTCACAACTCTCACAGACATATGCGCACACACACACATACAAAAAACACCCTCTCTGAAAATATTCACCCCCTCCAGATGACCGCACATGTACACACACACGCACACACACATGCACAAACGCACACAGACGATCATGGTGTATGTTGATTCTGAGATGTGTGTGAGTGTGCGCCTTCGTATTGCTGACGCTGAAGTGCCATGAGGTCGAAGGTCCATGTTTAGCTACAGTATTATCAACGTCAATGGCTGTCTCCAATAATGTAGTGTGTGTGTGTGTGTCTCAGCAGGACTCTTCTGCTGTTATTACGGTTTAACACAGAGATTCCCAGAGACTGTAGCTGGGACACGTAAAGCACGGGGGCCTCGTCAGCCTCTTCAAGACACCATGCACGATGATCTCTCCATCTGATATAACCTGCTCACTCCTTCTTGCTTTCTCTTTTTTTTTCTTTCTTTGTTTCTCTCTCCCTCTCCCTCCCTCCCCTCCTGTGGAAGCAGTGAAGCCAACATTACATCAACACCACCACCAGTGACATTTTGCAGATGGTTCCTGACTCATCAAAGCCAGAGATACTGCACTGCTCACATATTCCAAACACTACCAGAGATCTCTCAAGAGTCCAAATTCCCTCAGTGGATTTAGCACCCCTCGACTTGCTCTTGCCCCTCCCTTTCCTGCGCTCGCCCCTCCCCTTTTCCTGCTATTGCCCCTTCATGCTCTTGCCCCTCCCCTTGATGCTCTTGCCCCTCCCCTTCCTGCTCTCGTCCCTCCCCATCCCTGCTCTCGTCCCTCCCCATCCCTGCTCTCGTCCCTCCCCTTCCTGCTCTCGCCCCCCCCAACCCTGCTCTCGCCCCCCCCAACCCTGCTCTTGTCCCTCCCCTTCCTGCTCTCGCCCCTCCCCTTCCTGCTCTCGCCCCTCCCCTTCCTGCTCTCGCCTCCTCCCATTCCTTTCTTGCTCAGTGGGGTGCAGGTTTGCGTCTCATTCCTGATCACATCATCGGGACTCTTTGGAAGATTAATGATGGCTGCTTAACTGAACCAAAGCTCCACTCACCAGAGACACTCCTACAGTGACCCAGTTTTTTCAGCACAGTCTCCGAATTAATGATATGGATGTTGGTTTGTGGGGAAGAGTCTGTTTCTCTGTGTCAGTGGTGGCACGTGTCGCTTTTTGAATGGTGCCATGGTAACGATTACATATTAAAATGGAAATAATGAAGTTAAAGCACGAGAGTAAATGGGCAGTTGAACTGGTTTGGTTCTGGTGTTCTGGATTGGTTCTGGCTTGGTGCTGACCTCACACAGACGGGTTCATCCATGCACAGGACAGCTAAGCTCAGGTGTGGAGCTGATTGTAAATGCAGCAGACAGACGTCTGTTACTGATCTCTTTCATGAAACGTGGATGGCAGGAAAGCAAGCTGAGACCCAGGAGATGTAGCCAACACATTAGCCAGCACATCAGGTTTGTACAGACGTGGCTCACAATCTGATAGACTGCAGTGGATGACCACAGAATACTTCGTCATGGATGAAATGGCCACTTCTACTGAAGGTGCAGACGGTGTCTGATCAAACACTGACCTATCAAACACTGATCTATCAAACACTGACCTATCAAACACTGATCTATCAAACACTGACCTATCAAACACTGACCTATCAAACACTGCCATGAAGAAAGGAAAACTAGCATGACCTGGGGCTGCTTCACACTTCACCATTTAATGACAGCACTTCAGTCATAAATTACAAAAGATTTATAAACGCAAATATTATTAAAGATTGTGTTATTTTTAAATTTAATTGCATTCCTATCAAATCAGGAAGGAGGCCAAAAATGGTCTCGGTTAATCTATTACACTCTATCTCATGCCCTGCACTTTAAACTTTGTGCTGTGAACATTTTTGGCTCAACCACACGCAGTAGTGATGAAGTAAGACTTGTTTTAGTCATTTACGAATAGTTTCTGAGCAGTTTCCAATAGCAGTATCAGTGATTGGAGGTAGGTTGGTAGATATGTAAGCTGAGCCTCGCCCGTCTGTTGTGTGTGGGTGTGCATGTGTGTGTGAGTGTGTGTGTACGTGTGTTGGAGGAAGTAGAGATGGTGTGTGTTGGAGGAAGTAGAGATGGAGTGTTGTGTGTGTGTGTGTTGGAGGAAGTAGAGATGGAATGTTGTGTGTGTTGGAGGAAGTAGAGATGCAGTGTTGTATGTGTGTGTGTGTGTATGTGTGGGAGGAAGTAGAGATGGAGTGTTGTGTGTGTTGGAGGAAGTAGAGATGCAGTGTTGTATGTGTGTGTGTGTGTATGTGTGGGAGGAAGTAGAGATGGAGTGTTGTGTGTGTTGGAGGAAGTAGAGATGGAGTGTTGTGTGTGTGTGTGTGTGTGTTGGAGGAAGTAGAGATGCAGTGTTGTGTTTGTGTGTGTGTTGGAGGAAGTAGAGATGCAGTGTTGTGTTTGTGTGTGTGTGTGTGTGTGTGTGTGTGTGTGTGTGTGTGTTGGAGGAAGTAGAGATGGAGTGTTGTGTGTGTGTGTTGGAGGAAGTAGAGATGGAGTGTTGTGTGTGTGTGTTGGAGGAAGTAGAGATGCAGTGTGTGCTAACGGCTGGGCTCACAGCAGTAGAGGCGGCAGCCGCTCAGGTGCTCTGAGATGTGTGTGGCAGGAAAGCACTGCTGAAGGAATAATGGAGTGAGTGCAGTTATTCCCTACCTCCCACACCAGCCAGCACAACCCCCTCTCCTGCTCTCCCTCTCTCTCTCTCTCTCTCCCCCTCTCTCTCTCATTCTCCCTCCCTCTCTCTCTCTCTCTCTCCCTCTCTCTCTCATCCCCCCTCCCTGTCTCCCTCTCTCTCTCTCTCTCCCCCTCTCTCTCTCATTCTCCCTCCCTCTCTCTCTCTCCCTCTCTCTCTCATCCCCCCTCCCTGTCTCCCTCTCTCCCCCCCCCTCTCTCTCTCATCCCCCTCTCCCTGTCTCTCTCTCCCTCTCTCTATCCCTCTCTCCCAATTCGTTCAAGGCTGCTTTATTGGCATGACTACATCAAGTACAATTTTGCCAAATCAAATAACTTGGAACTGAACCTGATGATTGTCATAAAAATCAAAACTGTAATTAAAGTAATAAAAAAAATAAATAAATAACTAAATTAATAAGATACATTATGATGCGAGTTGGATAACAGTAGAAAAACTGTAAATATAGTCATGGAACAAAGATTATGTGTGTGTGTGGGTGTGCTTGCTTTGTTTGGGTGGACTGCTAACTGTGCCTCTTATTTTGGTACTTAGATATCTGGCTGAAGTGCTAAACAGTTTGTTATTATTAGACAGACTTCTAAAATGTGGGTACATCATCTTAAATCTTGTAGAGTGAACTCTCTGGGCAGCCCAGACTGTGTGTTGCATGTTGCTTTGGGCTTGTGCCTTGTGCCGGGTTTGTTCCACTGGTCCAAACATGGCCCTCACAACTTGTTGTCATCCAATATAACTGGTTGTATAACTGACCGAAATAATGTAAGCCAATTGCATTGAATGCTCTATGTGCTTGCTGTCTTTTCATTGGCTGGGTGATCGGAGTTTCCAGTCGAGCTGATCTTCAGTCCTAAGGACTTGTAATTTGTACAGGTTTCTCCATTTTGTGGCACTAATGTAAAGCCTGCTGAGCTGTGTGTGTGTGTGTGTGTTGTGTATGTGTAGCACTGTTAGACTCTGTCCTTTTGATGAACGCTGTCATTTGGCTGTAATCGAACACAGGGGTTAGTGGCTTTATAGTGATACACAGAGAGAGGATCTAAGTCTGCTATCGGATAATCCACTGTGCTCTTGCTTAGAGGTGAGCAAAACGCACATCTCCACAGAGAATCCCCTCGTAAGCAGTCATTGGCCATGTAGACCAAGACTCTGACAGAACTGTGATTCTGTTTACCTGTGAGCCAGAATTGTATCAGGAGGGATTAGTTGAATTCCTTAGGCAAGGGTGTCTAAATGTGTGTTTGTTGCCCTGCTCCGTGTTCAAGTAGGCTGGAGGAATCTGCTCTTTGTGTTCACGTCCCCACAGATCAGCAGACTTGCCTGGATCTGGAATCTGCTGATTTGATCATGGAGACTGGACAAAATGTCATCACTGTGAAGAAGGGATGTACTGGGAGAACTGGAGGACACATCTCTGGAGTGTTCATGATTTCTCTCATCATTTTAAGTCAATGTTAGCTATGTGATTTTTGAGGGGTAATACATTTTGATGCCACCGATTTTAAACCGAATAAAGATTCCACCTCTTTTAATGTTAAAGTGCTTAAAGAGGGGATGGTGGTTCAGTTAGGAGTGAGTGACTCAGAGAGTGAGTGACTCAGAGAGTGAGTCAGATTTACATCAGCCGTCCCAGAGAATTGTAAAGTCATTTGTGTGAATTCGGTATTATTATTTTGTACCCAAACACTGCTGCCTTTATGCCCTGAATGCTCTATAGAGATAAGGACTTCATTCTTCAAATGCGATAGAGGGGGAATGCACAGTACAAATAGATTCAAGAGATAGGCCTGTGTGTACACACACACACACACAGAGACATCTGTCTCACTTTCTGTCTCACTCTCTGGCTGTCTCCCTCTGTCTCAGTGCAGGGGGCAGTCTGCTGTGTGACGGATTTTGCGTTATTTGTGCTGTGATTAGCTACGCCGCTAGCTTACTACAGCCACATTAATGGCTGTTTGTCGGTGTGTGTTTGGGCATATTGAGTGTCATTTTAGGGGACAACATGTGTGTATTAGGGTGTGGCCATGTGTGCATTAGTGTGTGTTTGGGTGTGTGCATACGTGTATTACTGTGTGTTCGTGTGTTTTTGCATGTGTTTGGTAGTGTCTGTATTATGTATATAAGTGTGCATGATTCGTGTTGGGGTGTGCGCATGCGTGTCAGGGTGTGTGTTAGGGCTTGCAGGTGTGGTGGTTCATTCATTTAATCACACATCATTCAATGGATGAGATGAGTGTGTGTGTGTGTGTGTGTGTGTGTGTGTGTGTGTGTGTGGTAGCATGATGGAGAACTGTACAGAAGCTTTTATCACCCCTCCCCCCTTCTTTTGGCACTACTCGGTGCGTGTGCCCCGTGGGATGTGCTGTAGTGAGAAGTGTCCACTCTGTACACCCCCCCCCCCAGCTCAGAGCCAGCTGAGTGTAGAAGCTGCCTTCAGAAACCAAGCAGTCGCACTTGTAGCCAGTGTTGCAGTGTTGTTGATTCCAGCTTCCCTCTCTGAGCCTTTCGTCTGGAGGACTGTCTGTGTGACCTTGTCTGCTTAAACAACCTTGTCTGGAGTAACACAGCGAGTGACTCACGCTTAACACAGTGGAAGATGCTTCTGATTTGTTATTTGTTTTGTGATTTTCTTGTGAGCTAAGCTGTGTGTGCGTGTGTGTGTGTGCGTGCGTGGGTGCGTGTGTATGCATGTGTGCGCGTGCGTGTGTCCGTGGGTGTGTGTATGAATGTGGGTGTGTGTGTGTATGTATGAGTGTGTGTGTCCGTGTGTGTGTGTGTATATCTCTCCTGGGCTGGCTCTCATAACTGCTACAGTGGTGGTTTGTTATTGAAGGTTTGTAGGCCTGTTTGTGTTTCTCCCTGTGGAGGAAATGGAAGGTCCAGTTGAACAGTTTGATGTGATAGACAGCAGAAGAGAGGCCGATGGCAGCACGCACGCACGTGTGTGTGTGTGTGTGTGTGTGTGTGTGTGTGTGTGTGTGGTGTAGGTCTGTGGGAGGCCTTGATAGTAGCCTTTCACTGTTGTGGATGTGAAGAAGTGTAATGAGACTGTTTTTCTGTCCTGAATCACTCACTCACTCTTCACTCCTTCACACACATTCACACACCAGCTCTCACCTTTCAGCTGTGTGATTTAGATACAACACATTGTGTGTATGTATTTGTGTTTGTGTGTGTGTTAATGTGTCTCTCTCCTTGTACTTATTTATTTATTTATCTGCTTATATTGCAGAGGCTGCTCCACTCAGTAGTGTGTGTGTGTGCGTGTGTGTGCGTACGTGTGTTTGTGTGTCTGTGTGTCTGTGTGCATGCGTGTGGTCTTTTCAGTGCAGTCACAACCCTTCACACACTTGCTCTACTTTCTCTTTTCACTGAATTTCATTACCTCTGAGTTGCCCAGTGTCCCTTAGACATTCTTCACTGTGTGTGTGTGTGTGTGAGTGTACCGTAAACACACTGTACATTCCTTGCTGGGTGTGGGTGGGTGTGTTTGTGTGTGTGTGCTCGGAATCCTCATGCATTCCATGATGCGTGTGCTTGTGTGAGTGTGCTGCTGCTCCTCTGATCTATATGAGGCTGCGCCATGTTTGAAGGAGGAATCAGCTCCTTAATGTGAACATGTCCAGCTGCCATGGTTCAGGGGTCCACAGAGGGGACCGACGGGGGTGGCTGGGTTAAGCACCAGCTCAAAGGCTGACTAATATGGTGTTTGTGTGTGTGTGTGTGTGTGTGTGTGTGTGCTGCTCCTCTGTAGCCTTGGTATTATCCTTGCCAACCTCTACTAGCCAGTCTGGCAGTATGAATATTCAAAAGGCACTGTGCATGTTAAAACAATCAGGCAGTGGATACACTTAACTCCATCCAATCAGAGCACTCATTCAAATTCCGAGCATGAGACATGCAGGGATGTGCCAAGGCCCGCTGTACAGGATGTGCTGTTAGTGGTGATGGGGAGGACGGCCAGCCTAAGAGAGAGGGAGACGCACACAGAGTGAGAGGGTGAGCGCGCACAGAGTGAGAGGGTGAGCGGGCACAGAGTGAGAGGGTGAGTGGGCACAGAGTGAGAGGGTGAGTGGGCACAGAGTGAGAGGGTGAGCGCGCACAGAGTGAGAGGGTGAGCGCGCACAGAGTGAGAGGGTGAGCGCGCACAGAGTGAGAGGGTGAGCGCGCACAGAGTGAGAGGGTGAGCGCACACAGAGTGAGAGACGTTGAAACAAGCCGTTCCCACTCTCCAGGAGATGTCACAGGTGGATACTTATTTTCGGAGACAGGCCTGACAGTTTGTCAAGCGACAGAGCAGGAGACAGTGTCAGTGTGTCTCACCACGCGTACGCTCGCGCGCACACACACACACACACACACACACACACACACACTCTTATGCAGTTAGATGTCATTGTTTTGGTTACACAGGGAATATTTTTGTTTTTAGTTTGTATGCGTGTCTGTGTATCTGTGTGTGTGTCTGTGTGTGTCTGTGTATGTGTGTCTATGTTTGTGTGTGTGCACATGCTTGGTGGTCTATTTGTCTCTTGTAATTATGCCTGGATTCTTCTCGGAAAGCTAACAGTTCCCTGTTGGATATGAATATTAAAACTGTGCAGGGGTATATTGATGCTTCACAGCAATAGCAATATAAACATACTGCTGCTTCAGTCCTTGTGTGTGTGTGTGTGTGTGTGTGTGTGTGTGTGTGTGTGTGTGTGTGTAAAATTAGAGACACCCCCCCCCCATCTGTCTCTCTCTCTCTCTCTCTCTCTCTTTGTGGAGGTAAATGCTAACATTAATCATGATTCTGTCAGTGTTAGTAGCACAGCCTGTAAAGAGCATGCGGTGACTGGAGGGTAATACACTTTGATTCTTTGATTCAATCAGCCCTCATAAGATCCCTACTAGCCAAACCACATAAACCACTTCAACCAAAAGCAAACCTTCAATACTCCTAATTTCTAGAAGGCAAATTATGACTTGAAAAATACTTCTTTAAATAAGCTCCTGCATTTGCTTTTCATGTGAAAATATAATACTAGAAATCCAGGATTTTAACCTCCTTTTGGAAGACAGTGAATTTCCCTCTGATTTTGCATGCACACAAGAGACACAGCAGGATCCGTACACTCCCTGACTGGGCTGTCCACGCAGCAGTAACAGACCCTGCAGCTCGAAGCGGTTCCAGAACCAGCAGTAGTTTGGAGGCGGGCTTTTGAAAGCCCATCACACAGTCCTGCTCTGCTGCTCTGTAGAGCGTCTGCTCCAGGGTCCAGTGGGACAGGGTCTGCCCATCATGTTGTGTCCGTAAGCCTGACTCCTCCGAGCAGAGGCGCGAGAGGCGGAGCCATGGGCAAAGCCCCGCCCTCCGTCACGGCCGCGCCAAATCGCCCCTGTGGACCAACAGTGCAGCGCTGGCTTGGATGAGGCGAGATGCGGGAGGCCCAGGGGAAGGTGCAGGGCTCATCACAGGCTGCACCCGGAGCGTGAGGGGCCGTCACCTTTAGAGCAGACTCCTGGGGGAAAGAGGGAGGCGTGAGGAGGTCACCACGCCTTCAGTGCGGATGAGTGACAGTGAGCGGTGGCATAGCAGGTCCTGCATTGTTTTATAACTGAGAAACCATCTGTGCTCCTCTCCTCTCCTCCATGGCGTGTAACATGTAGATCTTTGGACACTGCATTGTGGGTAGTTCTCATGCTCAAAACTAGAGAAGCTGTCTTCAGCTTCTTCTGTTTATTATCTCAGGAGGCATTCTGTGTGAAATGACAGCTAACATATTCAGCAGAACAGTGTCAGGAAGGTTCAAAATGACCACTGGTTCAGCCTCGGGCCTAGTGAGGAGTCATTCAGCATGACCACTGATTCAAACCTGGGTCCCGGTGGGGAGTCATTTCACTGTGGCCTGTCACGGACATCCTTGCCCTAGCTGCCTTAGCTGATGTGGAGCTGCCTCTCTCCTGTTCCCCTAACGTGTTGGCCCACGCGCGCCTCCCCTCACACACCAGGTGCGCATGGCTCTCGCTCATGTCTTCTGTCCCCCCCCCCCCCCCTCCTCGCTGCCGTCCTCTCCCAAGAGTCCCGCTTTGCTTGGGTGTTGCTTTGTGCATTTTGCTGCTCTTGTTCTGTTAGCATCCACGCTGCTGCTCCAATGAGTGCGTGCGTGCGTGCGTGCGTGCGTGCGTGCGTGCGTCTGATTGAGAGGAGGAGATGAATAATGCACATTTCCCTCTTTTGACCGCCTTCCCGAGGATCCGGCGGGAGTCTCCGTTGGTGGAGTGAGATGGCGGTGGAACTGTTCCACTCAGACATGAAGAGTGTGTTGTTAGTGTCACTGCGGGCTGACGGAGGGGTCATCAAGCCAGTTGTTTTTTGTTACCCCTAAACAAGCTAAGGTCCTTGTGGACAGGGACACTGGTACACACAAGATCAGGCCTGA
The DNA here is from genome assembly GCA_020368025.1 of Brachyhypopomus occidentalis. Taxonomy (NCBI): domain Eukaryota; kingdom Metazoa; phylum Chordata; class Actinopteri; order Gymnotiformes; family Hypopomidae; genus Brachyhypopomus; species Brachyhypopomus occidentalis. The sequence continues at coordinate 2,527,028 of JAGXOD010000009.1, read as the reverse complement.
GAACGTCTCCTGCAGTTCTGCCTGCTTGTATCCTGAGAAGCCGAGTGGAGATCTTCAACAGCTCAGGCTCTCTGAGTTACTTCATCTTCTTTCCTCCTTCTCTGCAGTGCTTAATAAGTGCTGTATGTCTGGGGGTGTGGGTGTAGGTGTGGGTGTATGTGTGTATGTCTGGGGGTGTGGCTGTAGGTGTGGGTGTATGTGTGTATGTCTGTGTGTGGGTGTATCTGTGAGTGTAGGTATGCAAGTCTGTTTTAGCAATACTGTCCATTACAGTCCATTAACAATTCTCACAAATTTTTGTAATGACTTGCCCCCTTCTCTCTCCCTCTCTCCCCCAGTTCGCTGAGTCCGGACGGAGACGCCGATGGTACGTTTCAGAGAGAGGGCTTCGGCCGGCAGAGCATGTCAGAGAAAAGAACCAAACAGTATGGGGACGCCACTCAACTCGACATCATCAAGACCCGCAAATCCAAGAGCATGGACTTAGGTAGGCCTGCTGCTGCTTCTCTCCTGGCCAGCGAGTTATGTAAAACATGATGGCACAAACGGCTTTATGAAGTCTACCCAGAGTTCTTTAGTGATCTTTAGTGGCGGGGTGAGCTTCAGGGGCGGCGAGGTCGCGCCTCTTCTGAGGAACACGCTCAAGCACTAGTGCTGTGTGTCTCAGGGGACCTGCAGATCCAGCCGATTCACTGAGCACATGATCCGGGCAGGTCGGACAGCTCCTCCACCCTGTGATGTACGGTGGCCTGTGCGGTCCTCCTAAAACAGCCTGGCTTCCCGCTCTCTCCACTCCAGCGCAGCGGGTACTACGGAAAGAGAGAGAGAGAGAGAGAGACAGAGAGGCCAAAAGAAAGATAGAAGCAAGAATGAAAGAGTAAAAGGAGGGGAGAGGACCAGAACGAGGTGGATGAGACTGGCTTTTACCCCCCCCCACTGTCTGGGTGGAACTGCATTAGGCTCTGGATATCAGTTCAGATGCAGCTGCTGCTTCGCGTGCTGTGGGAGGGGCGGTGGTGATGGCAGAGGAGTGCAGGGCCGCGTCCCCAGCCCCGATTCTCGCCACGGCCGGTCCGCCAAGGCTTCAGTGACACGCTCTGTAATTGTGTTGTCAGCTCCCCTCTGTCCTGATGAAAAATTGATATGCGGAGTGATGTCACCCTGATGAAACATTTCCGCCACTCCTAATCAACAGGACGCTACGTTCGAGAGGCTTTTAGGAGTCTTTATCTTTCGGTTTTGATCAGCATTCACTCAGACGGCCCGGCGGCAGCCGCGTGAGAGCCCTACGCCTGTGCTGAGACGGACACGCCACTGAATCATTAATGTAACATATTTTCAAATGTGAAAACGTGAGGAAATCGCTTGGCAACAGAACCATAAGTGATTTTAGTATTTATCACCCTGACAGGATTCATTTGACTGACAGGGTGTTTTCTTTTTTAAATGTCATTTTTTTCACTGATTTATTTCTTTGGAATTCGAAGAGGTGGGTCTGACCGGAGGAAACGCTCCTTCTCCTGAAAGAAGCAGTACTTGCTCTTCATTGGGGCGGTGGCAGTAGAGCAGGTCATCGTCCTGCTCAGACAACCCCGGGGGGGTCTGAGCCTGCAGCCCCAGTTTGATCTCCTCCACACCGCGTGTTCCAGTTTCTTAAGGAACCATTAAGATCTGAGCATGAGCTACTCCATCACACTTGCCCCTCAGCCCACCACTATTTCCAGCCTCCTCGCAGGTTATTAGGGGCATTTTTCCACTCACAGCAGATCACCTGTTCTCTGTTCCCACACAGTACTCCTCTGCCCATCGCTTTCTTTCACCTGCTACGTGTATTTTCTACCCCCCTTCCGTCATCTCTTGAACACTCTGTGTAGCGAAGCCGACCGGCCGTGTCTGTCTAAAGGCAGATCTGAGGACCATCTCTGAGATCGTGCAGGAGTGTGAGCACGCTGGGCGCTTTGCATTCTCCCCGATGTCTGATAAGGCAGGGGAACGGGGACTGGGCCAGGCACAGGGGGGGGGTGTTGTAATCACCTAACACATTAGGACTCGTCCCCCCAGTGAATGTGAAAGGGAAGCATGATATCTCCTATCGCTGTCTCACTCCTCTCTGATTTGTCTATCTGTCTCTGTCTCTCTCCTCAATTTGCATGCCACTTCTGGCCTATGGAAATGCCAGGAACAGAACTGAAGTGAGTGTGTGATGCATGGGGGTTGGGCAGCGGTGGGACGTCTTTCACTAACCAGTCACAATTGTTTCTGCCTCTTTAACAGTAGCGGACGAGCTTAACCCCACCCCCTGCCCAATCAGCACGCAAGGTAAGGCGACCAGTCTGGGGCACGTCTCCGTGCAGCATCGCAGCCATGTTGACGTCTCTGTGCTTTGGCATGTTAGCTCATAGCAGTCTGGCTGGGATTCCAGAGGGAGTGGGTAGTGTTTTTCTTATTTTCTGTGATTTCTGTTTGTTTATTTGAGCCTGTTTTGTACCTTTAGCTGTACTAGACACTTAATGGGGCTTATTTTTGGCGCTCCTCAGAAAGTTCGCTGGGGTTCCTGGAAGCGTTCTGTGTTTTTCTGCTGCACAATGCAGTAAATGTGTTAAATATGACCTGAAGTACTTAGTTCACTTCTGAAACCCTTATTATCGCTCTCTGCTGAAAAGCCGCATTCAGGCGTATGTTCAGGAAGTCATTTGAGGTAATTGCCATCATATCAAATATATATATATTATTCTTTTTTTTTTTCTTGCTTAAATTGGAATAAGTGGTGTGGGATTAGAGGTTTTTATGTTATGCTTTTTCGGAAGGCATGGCACACTGCTACTGCTTGCTCTATGGAGATTAAGATGGAAGAAAACATCAATTAGGCTAAGAGGTGTTTCAATGGGAAGAGGAAGGAGGTGGTGGAAGATGGAAGTGTGTGTGTGTGTGTGTGTGCACATGCTTGTATGCGTGTGTGTGTGCGCTCATGCGCGGATGTGGGTAGGGGTGGGGGTGTATACGTGTGTGTGTGTGTATTGCAGGTGCTGAAGGTGTAATCCCATTTGAAATAAAGACCCTCAGTCAGACGAGCTTCTTTGGCTGACTGCAATTAAAACCTCACTGTCAGGCGGCTGGGGTTGTGTGCTGTAGTCACGGGAACGCACACCTCAGCAGTGCCATGAAGGTCCGGGTAAAGTTCCGCCCATGTAGAAAATCTATTCTGGAACCAGTGTAAACTTGTGCCAAGAGCGTTGACTGAGGGCAGAACTGATTGACTCCGTGCAGGTCTCAGTGGTCCACTGGATGGCTTTTCTGTCAAGCGTAGCTATAGATGTTTTTAAAAGAATGAGGTTTCATGTTGCGGGAATTTATCAAGTCAGCAGGCACACCTGGAACTCGCTCCCCCTGTGAGCCGGTTTAAAAACACCTTAAACATCCTTAATACTCATCAAAACCACAAAAGGATCTTCCCCCGAGAGCGGGAGGGCTGTCAGGCCATGGGCCAGGCTCACCGCCTGACAGTAATGGGGGATGGAAATTCCTCCACACCTGGAAGCACTCAGACTCCCTCCCACCATCTCTACAACCTCACACTAGTTTATATTCAGCTGTAACATTAACTGGGCCGCGGCCACAGCGACGAATAATACTCCACAGTCGCCGCCGTGTTGTACGCTAATGAACTGCATGTCCTTGTGGTTTGGAAAGGTAAGTGCGGCCATATGCTGCGGGTCAGTGGGTCTTGGGGGTCGGGCGCGGTTTGTGGGAGCGGTGCGGGGAGAGGGGGAGGGGGGGAGACGGGGAGAGTGGCCGTGACCGCCGCCTGACTCAGCACTGGCTGCCATGTAACCGTTCAGCTGGTCCGCACCGGCGCTGATGGCGTGGCGGCGGTACAGATTACAGCCCCCGGCTGTTAATTAGGACAGGTGTAAAGAAGCAGGGGAGTGATGCTGCTCTCTGGTGTGGTAATGATCCGGACGCAGGCCGGCACAGAGGCATGGGCGATCCCACGTCCCCTTCGCTCTTCCTGGGATACTGGAGCACGACTCCCCCCCCCTGACCTCCTTGGAGCTATTTTTAGCCTAATCACCCTTTTAACATCATTCTATAAATCCCAACTGGCTGAATAAATTACATGTAATGGATCCCATGTCCATATAACACACAAAGTCCAATGCAAGACTTTGCTTGACTAATGGCCTGTAGAGGAGTGTGTGAGCCTCACTAGCTACACTAATGACATAGCAGACATCACTCTCACGTCACCCGCGGCCGCATTATGCACGGAACTTGCGATACCTTCCTTTAACGTGTAATGATAATCGGTCCTCACCACTGTAGTACCCTGGTTACCATTGTGGGCAGACTAATTAAGGAAATATAGGCCATACATCGTCGTGCAACTGACACTAATTTCCAGCGCTGCTGTGAAAGAGCCCCTGTGCTGTGGTTGTCTGGAACATCCGAGCCTCTCGCAAGCTTTCCTGGTTGGTGCGGGGAGGGAGGAGAGAGACGTGTTGTAGGTGCAAACACACCCCCACCCCCTCCACACGCCCCCCACCCCCCCTCCTTCCCCAGGAGAGTGACGCTGTGCTCAGGTTTAGATATGTGAGAGAATTGGTGGAGGAGTCTGGCCTATTGAGAGATGCTTGTCAAAAGCCTGTCTGGCATCAGATGGAGAGGAAAAAACAGAACAAGAGAACAATCACCGGCTTTTCTTTAGCTGCCGCTGTCTGCTGCATGAAGACACAATGGCGGCGCTCACGATGCGCACCGCGGGACGGGCCCACTGGGGCGAGCGTTCCCGGCGAAGCAGGCGATGTCCGTGATCTCCGAGACGGCTGCCCTGGCGATTCATGCGCGTACCACTCCAGCGAGCCGGCGTGGCCCTGCATGGATCTGCATGATCCCACGTGATCCTGTGTGATCCGGTGTAATCCGGTGTGATCCGGGCTGCTCCAACCCAAGAGCTACTTTTTTCCATGGTATTTGCATCGTGCTGATTAGGCTCGCTCAACTAATAGCATATGGAGGAGCAAATGCCCTTTTGGATGTGATACAGGGTTCCTGTGTTCATTTCTTTCTGTGGGTTTGCAGTTAAAAAAAGAAAAGTCTGTCCTTCACCGCCCTTGATCATGAAGGAGGGAAGGAGGGATCCTTCAAGAGAATGAATGGAGAAGGTCTCTGCTTGGGCACTTGTGCAAATATATTTCATTGTCATATAAATTGCTTCAGTAATCAGCTATGTGCTCTGCCTGCTGAAAATGAAGTGCTTTTAGAAGCGGTTCAGTTCTTGTTCTCTGGGGCATGTTGACCACACCGAATCTTCTTGATATTGGAGAACACGCTATGTGAACGCACTGCATATTGTGCATGCTGAGTTCATTTCAGATACACCGATGTCATTCAGGTCATTACAAACTCAAACGTGCGTGTGCTGTCGTTTAATTTCTCTTTGCCACGCCGTCCTTCCTTATTGCCGTATTGTCTGAAAGTTAAACTCCGGAGACATTGAGTTCAAATGTTCTGATGCATTGAACTACATGGAGAGTAGTGCTGATTGTGAGGGTTAGTCCAGATGCTCACAGACGAACCCTATTGTTGAGGCTCCTGTCAGTCACCGGCCCAATACAGCCGATCTGTAACAGTACCAAGGCATCCAGGCACATGCCTGAGGAGCAGGAGCACCTGCATGGATACGTGCAGGCCTGTGATTGGCTGCCTCTCGTGTGGACCAACCCAGCCGTCAGCCAGCGTCCAGACGTGAGCACCAGTCCAGCCGGCGCTCGGGGGCCACGTCCATCCCCGCTGGAGCAGCTCTACGTGGGCTGACTTCCTGTAGAGAAGGCCTGGTCCCCTGCTCCGCCCCGCCCCCCCCACCAGGGCTGTGTTCCGTGTGTGAGGGGCTGTAACAGTAGCAGTGCAGGGCTGACTGCTCCTCTTCCTGGCCCTCCTCCATGTATGCTCCTCCACCTCCCTCCCCTCCCAGCACCTGGAATCCTCCTCTCCCCTCCCTCCACCCGCCCTCCACCCTCTCTCACTCCCTCTTCCCGTCTCAGTCACATACCAACGGTCCACAGGAGCGCAGTTCGGCCGGAGATGGGGAGGAGGTAATAGATTTCTAATTGTTTTTGCTGGGTGATTGGAGGTTTGTTTCGCAAGGCCGGTCACGGTTTCACTTCACTTCTTCCCAGGCGGAGATCCACCGCGAGCTCGCCGGCCACTGTACACGCTCCATTTAGCCCTCTGAAAACAAGCTCAGGTTATTCCGCAACGCAAAGGCCAAAATGTGGGGGGGTTACGGGGACGGAGAAGACCACATGGTCCTCCCGAATGCCCCATCTGAAATGAAGGAGAGAAAGAGACACTGTTGACACAGAATGCCGCCATATGCTTGCCTGCACTGTGTGTGTATGTATGAGGTCCCCGAGTGAAAGCTTGTGGAGACACGTAGCCTGAATTCCAAGCACTGACCACATGCTCTGAGATGAGCATGAGGGTCACCCTGAAGACTGACCCTCACCCTCAGTGTTGTTCTGTGTGTATCTCAGTCGCTCTTGTTTTGTGAAACTGCTGCTTTTGTAAACAAAACAAAAAAACCAAAATGGCCGCATGCCGCTTATGAACTGTGGTGCACGCGTGGCGTTGTCAGGCTTACGGCGAAATACCACCGCCTCACCTCACCGAGACACTCTAAACAAAACGGTTGGAACAAAGCATTTCGGTCGTGTGTGTGTGGGTGTGGGTGTGGGGGGGATGTTGGCCTTCCACATCCTGCAGGGCTGAAGCTGTAGCCTTGTGGGCCACTTGGGCTTTTTGCATCAACATCTCCCCTGTTTGCCCTAGCAGGTATGGGAGGGAAGGTGCTTCTATCAGCTCTGTCAACAAACAGGAAGAGGTGTCTGGGCTCCACTGCAGCCTTCCCACAGAGCCATGGATATTTATATATCATTTGCATGTTAATTATATTTGTGGGTATAATAGGGATCCGTTATGCTGTACATATAAATGAGATGTAGCCAACCGGACGGCTGGCTGTGCACCATTCCTGCTCCTGCTTGGTGTGTAAACACTGTCGAGTCTTTTGTTTTTGTGCTTGTGTGTGTGTGTCTTCTTCGTTTTGTGATTTTGTGCGTCTGAGTGCACGCGTGCGTGTGATTTATTGCGTGAGCTTTCAGCGTTTATCTTATCCCGATCACGCAGGTGGCTGAAAGAATGTTGCGTGTTTGGCAACTGTTCCGGCCTCTGTTCCATATGTGCTTGCCTGACTACACCCGCCCACACACACCCGCCCACACCTCCACCCATCACCGAGCCAAGCAGCCATGCTGCCCCCGTGCTCTTATTGTGCTCTTATCGGAAGGCCCTCCTCTCTGTGGCAGGAGTAATGTGGCCTCTTCTCCTCCTCCTCCACCTCTCTGGACGTTGTTTGAATTGAGGCCGTCTGAAGGCCTCCACCCAGCCTGGTGGAGGAGCACAGGAGAGCCACGAAAAGGTCCTTACGCGGAGAGCCTGAGGAGGAGCGGGTGGAGTAGTGGGTGGAGGTGAATGGGCTGAGTCTGTGGGCCTCGGCTGCCACCTCCCCTCCACCCGCCATGGATACAGACATTAATCGGTCATATATCAGAGACTAGAACCAAACCTCTCTGTCTGTCTCTCTTCATTCTCTCTGTTGCTCTCACTCTCTGCGTGTGTATGTCTCTCTTCATTCTCTCTGTTGCTCTCACTCTCTGCGTGTGTATGTCTCTCTTCATTCTCTCTGTTGCTCTCACTCTCTGCGTGTGTATGTCTCTCTTCATTCTCTCTGTTGCTCTCACTCTCTGCGTGTGTATGTCTCTCTTCATTCTCTCTGTTGCTCACTCTCTGCGTGTGTATGTCTCTTTCATTCTCTGTTGCTCTCACTCTCTGCGTGTGTATGTTTCTTCATTCTCTCTGTTGCTCTCACTCTCTGCGTGTGTATGTCTCTCTTCATTCTCTCTGTTGCTCTCTGCGTGTGTATGTCTTTCTTCATTCTCTCTGTTGCTCTCTCTCTGCGTGTGTATGTGTCTCTTTATTCTCTCTGTTGCTCTCACTCTCTGCGTGTGTATGTCTCTCTTCATTCTCTCTGTTGCTCTCACTCTCTGCGTGTGTATGTCTCTCTCTCACGTGTTTGCAGCCATATCATTTGAGACATTCATATACACAGACAGATGAGAAACAGACTAAACCCTGAAACAACCTCAGGAGTGTGAGATGCAGTGTTTGTGGGTAATGTGTCTCACAGCTCATTCCACATCTAGTGTGGTCCTGTGTGTTCCATATTACTTGACATCCATTTCCCTTCTCACTTTGCAACCCACCTACAGCTAAGTGGATCTTTACCTTCGCATTAATCTTCAGACAGAGGGGCGAATTGGACAAATAAAACAGGAAAAAAAACACACTCAGATGCATCTGTTACAAATGTGGAGTCCCAGTTCTCTAGACAGAAGAGCTCTTTCCTTTTTTTTTGGGTCTTTTTTATTAAGTGTCCTCTGTCTCACTCCCAAGGCAACACCACACAAGACATAGGGCCCAATCTGGGCCTCATGAAGTCCAGCTCCCTAGAGAGCCTCCAGACGGCCGTCGCCGAGGTGACGCTCAACGGAGAGGTCCCCTTCCACAGGCCCCGCCCAAGAATCATCCGGGGGCGGGGCTGCAACGAGAGCTTCCGCGCCGCCATCGACAAGTCGTACGAGCGTCCCGGCGCTAGCCCGCCGGGGGAGGAGGAGGACGAGGAGGACGAAGACGAGGGCATGGAGACGTGTAAGTACTCGCACCGCTGGCCGCTTGCCGTTGCTGTTTAGCGCTGTGACCTGCGCGTGACACCAGCAATGTGAAACGTTAGAGCGACACCACCCGCGCGGCTCCTACGGACGTGGTGGGACCGCACATGCGCAACCGAGAAGCGTCTTCCCGCCAAAACTAGGTCAAGGCCTCCCCCAGGTTGAGGTCTCCCCTATCAGACGCCGAGCGGGGATTCCTCGGCCAATGGGCTGCCGTGTGACTGGCGTATTGCTATTCATATCAGCCGCGCGAGCGAGATCCCAGACAAGCCCGTGGGCTGCTCCCCTCCCGATGGGACCGCTCCGTTCACACGCCTTCAGACTGGGGGCTGTGGAGAAAAAGCCCCTGTTTATCGGCACACGGTGCCCGTCCTTCCTGTCTCCTTGCAAGCCCTTAGTGGATAGAGCAGCAGTCTGTTTCAGCTATTTTGGTAAATTAGTTTAGGACTTCGTTTGTTGAACATTTGTCTTTGTGTGCCGTCATAACATTTTAGTTGTAGGGAAAGTGTTTTACACGTAGCATGTCTAGGAATGCGCAGAAGTGGGTCTGTGCAGATGTGGGAAGCAGGCAGGTATGAAGCAGACCCCCGCCCCCCCACCAGGCTGGGCGTGGCTCTCTGTCTGACTCCCTCCCAATGTTTGGGTGATGGTGAACACAGTGGCCAGCAGCACACAGCTGCTAATAACAGCACCTCACCAGACACGGTGCCTCGTCCCCCCACTAAAGGAGTCCATTCAAAGACATTTCTAAAAAGAGGCGAGCGATTTGCCTGAATCGTTTTGTTCTGGTAAGCTGTATCTGCAAGGCACTAAATACACTCTTATCATTCCCTCTGACAAAGGCGTGGGGGAGGGTGGGCAGTAGATTCTGCCACAGAGGTATATTGCATTTCTCCTTCCCTGATATTCAAATAAGTCAAATAAGTTTTTCAATTTAGATAAAAGCAACCTGCCTGTGCCTGTCCCTGAGGTTAATAGTCAGAGTTGACAGATAAGGGCGGGCATTCTTTCTCCACGGCGACACTTTTATTTACATAAAATGTGAATTTGGCGTCACCCGGGGGAAGAAATGTCAGTGCGAGATATCCCACGGAGAGAATGAGTTAAGCCGCCGCTGCTCTTCGGCACTTCTGGAATACCAAACTTCCGTCTTCCTTTCTCGGCTCGTCAACCAGGATAGCAATTTCACAAATCCCTCAGAGCCCAGCATCGCATAGGAGAAAGCAACGAACACCTCACTGTATGAAAAGAAGGAGACTAGTGACTAATGTTTTGACTGACATGTCACAACATTTCTTTGTCTCATGCAGCTTGAAATCATTTAAAATTACCCTAATTCATTTCTTTTTTGTATTGCTGTCAAACGGGTGCTCAGAACGGTGACTTAACTTGCTGGAATGGCTGTTTTGATGAAAACACTATTGATCTGGAGCAGCGCCAGCTCTGGCTTTGCAGTCGTCCCTTTTTTAGGCTAATGAGCAGTGTTTGTGAACTGAAGAGTCCAATTTATACCTCTCATGGTCTCCTCTCTTCTTCCCGGTTTCTTCTTCCTTTACTTGTCTTTGTCAAGGCCAGACTGAATTTTTGTGAGTGTGTGATAATAACAAGCTGAGTGCTTGCTTAAAAACACACGTGTACACACACACACACACACACACACACACACACTCCCTCGCTCTCATCTGGCCCCCTCAGGAGGCCTGGGCGATTACCATCTCCTGTATGTTATCCAAGACGGCACCATTAGGAGCTGCAGAAATTAGCGTGCTCCTCTAATCTCACGCCACTCTAATCTCGCCGCCCTGATTTAATTGCCAGATGCATCTCATCCATGCAGATATGCCACCTTTGCACTCAGCGACCCTATAAGCCCTGCTCCAGACAGAATGGGGTACGGGCAAAGAAAAGAGGGATGAAAGGGAGGTCTCCACCAGCACACGCTACCTTATCATCCCCAAAACTGTTAAAGGGCTTTGGAGGACGAGAAGAGAGGCCATGATGCGCGTGGTAATCAGAAAGGCTTTTACACTCGCTCTCGCCCGCTGTTCCAGTCCTACACATTCCACGGTGACATTCCACTTCAGAGATTTCCTCTGGAGTAGCAGAAGTGAAGAGAGTGCTGATATCTCAAGAGGGGAAAGAACACACACACACACACACACACACACACACACACAAAAAAATAGCAAACAAACCCTGAGGAAACTCTCAGCCCTGCAGTGGGATCCTGGGCCCCGCCCCAGCTCAACGAGTATGCTACAGCTCCCAGCATGCCTCAGACAGGCCCTCTCTCTCTCTCTCTCTCTCTCTCTCCCTCTCCCTCTCTCTCTCCCTCTCTCTCTCTCTCTCTCCCTCTCTCTCTCTCTCTCTCTCTTTATCTTGTACAAAGTTGCGGGATATTAATAACCGTACTAATCACACATGCATCTTGCGTCGGGTGCATGATGGCTGATCCTCCATCTTCAGCGTGTCTTAGTGTTATGTTAAAGCACTTTGCAATTAGCAGCCTCTCTCTTTCCCCCCCCCCCCACACACACACACACACGCTTTCAGAGCTTATTTAAACTTACAATTACTGACAGATTAATTACGTTTGATACAGCAGGCCATCCGAAATGGAAATAGCACTTATAATCAGACTGATGCTGAAATGAAAATGAGCTGGATCAGTTTCCATTTGCATTGTGCCCTGTGATTATAGTGTAAAATATATGCGAAAATGGTTGACAGAGGAAGAATGAGAGACGGTGAGGATATTTTAGAGCTACACGCAGTCAGATTTGTGGCTTCATCGTCTGGGCGATTTTATCAATACTGAAACGATTCATACTTCACGCCTGAGAGAAACCAACAAAATCAATATTGTGAATGTTTAGGAGGATTGGGTTTATTGTAGCTCTGCAGTGTGAGTTATGAAACTCCTTCTCTTCAAAGCAAACATCCCACCAGTGCCGCACATTAATAAAACAAGTATATTAGCAAAGCAACCCTGCCCTTGCTCTGATGTCTTCAAAGAGAGCTCGAAACCCTCTTGTGGGACACAGAAGTACCGCCGTTTCTTAATTGTACACTGTGAGAAAATGTCTGAACAGGATTTACTCTTGGAGCAGGGCTGTTTCAGAGGGAGTGTTCTGGAAAAGAGAAATAAAATTCCAGAGTAGAAGAACTACTTTCTAAAAATACTCCTTCCCACTGGAGCATAAAGGAATGCCATAAGTCTGTCCTGTCAAAATGCACGTGTGCTTGCTTGCATGTGTGGGTGCGTGCTTGTGTATGTTCTGTGTGTGTTTTTTGGGGGGAAATAGTTTTGGCTGGTGTTAATCATTCCGGTGTAAAGTTTGTATCATCCCTTTCACGTCACCCAAACGATATTCACTCCGGCCACCCACGGCGGATCGTAGCGTCAGTCAGACACCAAACAGGCAGAACCTCATCAGTTGGGAAACCTGCTGCACGATTTGCTGTCGTAACATCATTGGGCGTTGGAGTTTTTTTGTATTGTGATGTTGACAGAGACGTAACTTGGTTCAAATATCTTACTTTTTGAAACCAGAGCTTAATAATGCACAAAATAATGCCTCCTGATTATTACAAAATAATAATCAGCAAAATAATGCATCCTGAGTGGTGAGTGGTATACCACTCAGCACCAGCCCTCCGGCTGGGGATTATCTGCCCAGAGACAGGGGGCAGTGCTCCCTGTGGGCGAAAATGCCCATGAACAGAGATGGAGGCGAAGGCTTTTCACCAAGCACCCCCCCCCACGGAGTGTGAGTTGTGTGTGTTACAGGGACTGGGAGCCTGTTTGTGGAGTTGCAGGGGGTGTAGGCTTCTAATGGGGTTTGTGTTGAAACAGCACATTATCAGCGCCTCCTCCTGAAAGAAGCAGTGGAGCCTCCAGGGTCAGGGCACTGGTGCCTCCAGGGTCAGGGCACTGGTGCCTCCAGGGTCAGGGCACTGGTGCCTCCAGGGTCAGGGCACTGGTGCCTCCAGGGTCAGGGCACTGGTGCCCCCCCACCCTTCTGTGGCCAGCAGGAACAGAACCAGGAGTCTTTGCCAGCAGCCGTGGAAATGCGCTGTGTTTGGAAGTCTTTTATCTGGCGGAGCGTACGAGGAGGCCTTGACTTCGTTCATCCTTAAGCTATTACAAGAACCTAGGACCCTCACTGTCTGTCCATTTATTCCTACCTTTCTGTCTCTCTCTACTTTTATCCCTCTCTCCATTTTCTGACTTTCTCTCTCACTTTCCCTCACTCCCTCTGTTCCATACATTGTAGGACTTGGAAAGCTGTTTGTAAGGGCAAGCCAAGCTAGCCATCTGAAATCCCCACAGCATAAGTCGAGAAACAGGATATTGATAGGGTGGCCCTGTTTAAGTCAGTGGTGCAGCTCACAGTTATTCAACGCACACACTTCCAGAAATTGAATGATATGATATGTTTTTTGTTTAAATGGAGTGAGATGCAGGAAGCCGGTTTTGGTCATGGATGAGTTTCGAAACTTGTTTTGTAACTTGGAAAATAAAATCTTTTCATTTCTGCTTAATAAATGGTATCATAATACTCTGGTTATTCTTGGTTTTGGTACTTGAGGGTTTAAAGTGTCTGTCTCTTTCTCCCTCAGTGGAGGAGGACACGGAGGAAAGTTCGCGGTCCGGCCGCGACTCCATCTCCACGGCGAACGATGTGGTCCCATCAGCCACTGGTACGGCTATGCCGGAGATCCTGGTGAACGGCGGGCGGCTCAGGGACGACAGGAAGAAGGAGAAAGGAGGGAAGGAGAAAAAGGAGAAGAGCAAATCCAAGAAGGGCGTCCTGAAAGGCCTGGGGGACATGTTCAGGTGAGCTGACCTCATTGGGGATGTCTGTCACCAAATGGCCCGCCCCTTCCTGTCCATTGGCTGAGGTGTGCTCTCCTGGTGACTCCACAAGGCCCTCTATGTCCTACTTTCCACCGATCATGGGGACTTTCACCTTTGTCTGTGGGAGGGAGCGAGCCCAGGGCAGCTTGGACGCTGATGATTTTTAATAAGGGAGCATGTTTTATTCATGTGGTATGTTTTCCGAGCTGTCGCACAGATAGCGTGTAGGGAGGAGACTCGCGCCTGAACACAGCGTGTGCCCACTGTGGCTCAACGTACGATTTTATGTTCCAAGGCTACGCGCAACGATCCTCATAAGCAGACGAACGTACGCTTAGGAGCACGCGCGGGTAATTTGGAGAGAGAATGATGCAACGGCCTCCGTATGCCTGCAAGTCAAATCACCTTGAAGTTGTCAGAAAAGTTCCAATGTCACAGCGTCTCCATCTTCGTTACAGGTCCGGAGGAGCGAACTGGGCTTTGTTCTCCTCTGGTGGTGGGTGGGGTTTAGGTGGGGTTTAGGTGGCTGGGGTGATTGTCTGCTTTAACTTAAGGCCATCAGAAGCTGGGTTAGATGGGGGGGGGCTGTCCTCTTGGCCTGAGGGGGTGGGAGTTTGGGGGGTGGGGGGTGTAACAGCTGGGGTCACGTTCCACACTGTCTCTACCAAGCTAATTAAACCCGGGCTACTATTAATTATTCCGATTTGGTGCTCATCTGAAATCTGCATAAATTAGGTGTCTCGTCAGTGGTGTGAGTTGTTTTGTGGCGAACGAGAGTGAGCGGGATTAGTGAGCCTAGCTGTGTGGAGCGCACAGAGTGCCGTAACGAACAATAAAGATGACAAGTGTTTCCAGGTCATGTTTCAGGAAGTCTGAAGGGTCGCTTATCGCTGTTCCTAATTTGTGCTTTGCTTCTCATTTGCATCCTGTGGAGAAAAGGCGGTCTGTAATTATAAAGACAATTACTCTCCATGCATGTACACACACCCACACACTCACACACACCCACACACACACACACACACACACACACACCCGTGCACACACACTTATCTATTGTGGCTGTCCTTTGAAGAGAGTTTGAATAGCAAATGAAAATGAATGGAGGGTCAGGGGTTAGAGGTGTGTGTGTGGGTGTGTGTGTGTGTGGCGTGTAATGGGGAAACTGGCTGAAGGTTGCGAGCGTCTCCTCTGGGGCAGTGCTCCGGCCCCCCCAGCCTCTGCATCATCTCTCTTCATTAGGGCGGAATGGCAGGCCTGTTTATGAGGCTGAGGACCAGGCCCCTCCGTCTGGACACCAGCCCGCGCCTGTGCCACCTCCCCGTCTACAGGAGCCGGATCTTACTAATGAGAGAGAGGGTGACTGAGAGGGGGCAAGCAAGCAATCTCTCTCTCTATCCGTCTCTCTCCCCTCTTCCCTTCTCATCTCATTCTGTCATTCTCTCTCTCTCTCTCTCTCTCCCTCTCTCCACACCCCCACTTTCCACACATTAATCTCATACCCAATCCTACTCACTCTCTCCTATTACACCTGCCCCTCCTCTGAGAGTCATCAGCTGACTGCCACGCTGGATCCCTCTTTCCAGCACACTTGTCTTTCGGTGTCCTGGAGTCCGAATGCGGCCGCTGCCACGTGCTCTTCTGACCTCACGCCGACGGGAGGAAGAAGGGGAGGTTTGACGGCTAAAGCGCCGGAGCAGACAGGCACAGATCGGCGAGGCGCACGGACGGATCACTGCATAGGGACGGGGATTCAGAGGGACGGAGTGTGGATGGGAGCAGGTGGATGGTGGATCAGGGGGAAGAGGGAGCACACGGGGCTGGGAGGAGGGAGAGGAGATGGGGAGGTGTTTATGGATCAGGAGAGAAGATGAAGGAGGGAAATGTGTCGGCGTTAGTATTCCAGCCTGATGCTGCGGCTTCTCCACAGAGTGCAGGGCAGGTGGAGTCTGAGGATCGGCGTGATAACTGCAGACGTCCTTATAGAAGGGGCCCTCAACATGTTACACAAGGCAGTATTGTGAATGTCAGCGCAACATGCACATCTGTGGTACGGATTGTGTGTCGGTATTAAGTAGGTTTTGTAGGGACAGGCTGTTGCAGACGAGTATGGATCTGCTCTGAAGGCAGAGAAGACCTGAAGGCAGAGAAGACCTCCTGTGTGGCTTCTCCATTCTGGCCTGTGCTGGCTGTAGGCCGTTCGAGACTAGTAGGAGTCCCACTAGTCTTGTTCATCTCTCTTCACCCTCGTCACAGCCAGGGCCGCCCCCCAAGGCCTGCCCCGCCCCCCAGGAGATGGGAGGGGCTATAAAAAGCCTCCATTACCAGGGGTAATTAGGTGTTGTTTATCTTCTGTATGATTGACTGACTGGTCCCCTGCTCTTTCGGTTCTTCGTGTGTGTGTGTGTGTGTGTGTGTGTGTGTGTGTGTAGGGCATTAACGAGTGCATCAGGGTGGACAGAGGGAAGGGGGGCATAGAGAGGCGGACAGTGTGGTCACATCACCGATGCCTCAGGGTGGTGGAGTCTTCTCCACCCCTCGTGACAGTGTTCACTGTTAATAGGCTTTAATTATGGCCCCCCACCAAGCTCACCTTTAAATGACCCCCCCCAACCTTCAGGCAGGCTGACAGGCTTTACGCCCCTTCCCAGTTATCTCACCTCAGAGTGACAGCCAGCCCTATAGGGACCTCAGTGTGCCTGAGCAGAGACGGAGACACAGACACACACAAAGATGGAGCAGGAGAGGGAGAGTGTGGGAGGGTCTTTATTTTGATTTGCTGCGCGTGTGTGTGTGTGTGTGTGTGTGTTTGTGTGTGTGTGTGTGTGTGTCAGCAGTAGCTATTGTGTTCTAGATTCTGCTGGTGCTTCATCGCTACTGGGCCTTCATCTACAATTATTCTGATAGCTTTCTCATCTAATGCTGCTGTTGTCACTAGCAAGCATACTATTCACATTAGCTAAGCTTTATGCCCGTGCGCCCGGAAGGCTGGGAGAGGCGTGTTAGCATCCTCGCCTGCGCGTTAGGGCTGGTGGGGTGGGTGGGTGTTGCCAGCCGTGCACACATGGCAAATGTGGTGAAAGAGCAAATCTTAAAAGACATTTTCAAGATATTGAAAGAGCACCAGAAAATCATCTCCCTTCAGAATGTCCGTAGCCCCAGAGTCATCAGCGACATGACCGTAATTCCAAAGAGCTTCTGTTTGTATGAAGTCTGTCAAAACATGGGCACAAATAAATACAATTAAAGCAAACCAGCAAGGTCTTAAGGCAGGCCGGGGTGAATAAGTCAAATAAATACAATTAAAGCAAACCAGCAAGGTCTTAAGGCAGGCCGGGGTGAATATGTCTCTCTTATGAAAGCCCTCTCCTTGGTGGTCAGTGCAGCGTGGTTTAAGAGCTTCTCCCAGGAGACTCTGGGCGGGGGGGCGGGGGATAGGGGGGAGGGGCCACCTTTTGTCTGCTTGCTTTCTGATTTGTCTGTCATCTTCCTGCCAGTCAAACTCCATTCGTATTCAGCAGGGATCCCTGCAGCACGCGCCTTCTCTCCTGGCGTGAGTTGGGGGACAGCGGAGCAGGAAGTAGTGGTCCGAAACCAAGTTATTCCGCGAGGGTCTAATTAGGCGGGAGGCCTGTATTACAACAGCCCACTGATCTCGATTCAGAGATGGAGCTCAAATGAGTGTTCAGGGATTGGATTAGGGAGGGCGGTTGGGAGAGGCGGCTCCGAGGACGAGGCTGGCCGCCGCACCGTCTGCTTGGCTGGATCGTCCCCATTTGGTCACTGGGCGGAAATGCGATCGGGCACCTCTGGCTGGCCGGGTGCGGCGTAATTGCGTTTGGATCGGCAGCCTCCTGGCGCACAGCTAAACGCCGCGTGGGCGGTGCAGGGGGCGGGGCTGGCATGCTAATGGAGTCTGAAACCTCGGCGTGGATGTAACGGTATCCGCCGGCATCCTCGGCACTGAACGAGAGAGACAGGAATGGTAGCTGCTGAGAGCTGGTCAGAGAGGGCGGGTTAACGGCGCCGCGTTCATGCCGGACCCAGGCACTTACTGAGGACCTGGGCACTGCTGCGCGTGTGAATGGGACACGCTCCAAAGGCACAAGCGCACACACACACACACACACGGACCTCGGCTCTGGTTTACAAAAGACTGTGAAGCACTAATCAGTGCTGTGATGGCCGAGCCGCCCTGCCTGCCGGGTTCGGGTTCTGTTCCCGTAGCTCTGACGAACAGCAGCACGACGTTTTGATCAGCAGAATAGAGTCCAGTCCCTTTATCTGCCTGGGGACAATCACAATGCTAACGAGAGCACCCAAAACGACAGGAAAACACCGCAGTCCCTCTGCACTGGAAGAGTGTGTGTGTGTGTGTGTGTGTGTGTGCACATGCTTGCGCAGTTTAAAGCACACCAGGAAAGGTGAGGACTGTGTTTGAAGTATGGCTGATGTATGATGCTGGAGAAACCTGAGGCGCGTAGAGGAGGGAGCAGGGACCAGTAGTGCAAAAGTCATTACATACTCCAACAGGAATTAATGGGGACGAAACCTTTAATGAGGCAGGGGGGCGTCTGGGAGAAAGATCATGTGTATGCATACACACACACACACACACACACACTCTCCACTTTTCTTCTGTTCTAGGGAAGAGGAGGAAGAAGTGTGAAGTGGTGGGCCATCAGCCTGGGAGGACGTGTCCTGCATCAGCGCTGACCTGGGGGGGGGGTGGTCACTCTAGGTGTCGGAGTCGCTCTAGGTGTGTGTGCATATAAATTGTGTGTGTGCTCCTCCCGCGTTGGGAGGGAGACGGTGTCCTGCACTTGCCCTGGGGGCAGATTTAATTGGGGGTTTCTCTGGAACACCGTCCCCAGCAGAGGAGGAGAGGGCCAGATGAGACGCTTCGCTCTAGTTCCAGTCTCCTCGCTGACAGGGGTTTCCAAATCTAAGGGCTGTTTGATGTTTCTGTGAGAATAGCTTGGTGTCGCTGATACTGGGAGGTGAAAGGTCAAGGACTAAACACCATGTTTGTGTGCATCAAATGAATGCTGCCTGGAAGCAGCAGGTGACCTGAGTCACCATGATTGGCTGCTTTAGGACGGGTTTTTACACAGACAACATGGTCTGCGTGGATTGCTTTATTTCGTACACACAAAAAGCGTTTGGTTGTCCTTAGCTTGTCTATCGTTTGTCTGGTTTTGGAAGGCTGATTATCTTGATTTAAGGAGCTCTGCCTCCTGTATGAGTACGCTGTTCTTTCTGACCGTTTGCTCAAGAACACACCCCCATCCCTCTGGACACACCCCCATCCCTCTGGACACGCCCTCATCCCTCTGGACACGCCCTCATCCCTCTGCACACGCCCTCATCCCTCTGCACACGCCCCCATCCCTCTGGACACGCCCCCATCCCTCTGGACACCCCCTCATCCCTCTGGACCGGCCCCCATCCCTCTGCACAAGCCCCCATCCCTCTGCACAAGCCCCCATCCTGCCCTCCCACAGAACACTCAGCCTCATGGTGGAAGGAGAAAGGGCTTTTATCAGGTGACGGGGTGAATCGTACTTCTTCCTGCCCCAGGACTCTGCTCCTGGACCTTCACACATGCCTGTGTCTTCTGCTAGGAGAGGATTCACTTTGGTAATCAGAGCATCACTTCCTGACGTGGCGGTTGTTAGTGGTCAAGCTTCAGGCAGAATGTGGCGTAACACCTGTACTGGAACCGAAGGATCTTACTCCGCTACAGAAAGAGCTTAGGCACTTCCTGCTCCTCATGTTCTGAATATGTCCTAGCATTGTGAATAAGTCCCCGCATTCTGAATGAACCTTGTGAAGTTGCCACCATCTCGATGACTGAAAGCATGTAACAACCTAGAAATTATATTTTAGACATCACAGAATCAAGCCACACAGAAACATAAAGAAGCCAAACACAAACGCTCTGCTGGAGGGAAGGCGTATATGTGAAGGATCGTATTAGCTTCTAAATTTGCATGTGCAAGGTCTTGTTTTGGGCGGGAGACCGAGGCGCGGCTGCCGTGATCGTACTGATGGGTGGAGCGTGCCCCGCTGCCAGGAGCTCTTGATAAAATACCGTTGCCTTGCTATTTGCTGCCACAGATCTCTCTCTCTCTCACACACACAAGTACACACACACCGTATTCTTCTTTTGATTTCATATATATATATATATATATAATAGTGCTCCCTCGTAGACTGGATGAATCGTATTCATGCAAGAGAACGCGTGAGCGAGAGGGCGAGTGTGTGTGACATCAAACCGCACCATTAAGTATGCAGTGCGGGGTGGCATATCTAGGTCACCAGCAGTGACACTCTGTTCCTGGGGGACTTCTTCCTGTTTCCTCTTCTCCATCTCTGTCTCATGCTGATGACACAGGCACAGTCTCACTTTTCTGAGCTCACACGGCAAATGGCGTGTCAGTGAGGTGACTGCAGGGGTAGAACCTTATAAACATAGACAGCTTCCCTCTCAGCCATGACATCTGGGAAATAACACAGAGGCACTTTAATTCCACTCAGTAGTCTTTTATCGTTTACCCACCATCCCCGTATATTTAGCTGTCAAACCAACACCCCCTGCCCCAACACACACACACACACACACACAGCCACACACACACACACACACAGCCACACACATGCCTCTGTCTGTTTACCTTCCAACACTGCTCTTTAAATGCTCCAGATACAAACTGATCTTCCTGAATAATACATTCTTGACAAGATTATTGATATGACCGACATTACACCGTCCTTATTTACATTCACGTGTCACGTGTCCTTTTCTTACATATCTCAGGATGGGCTAAAATAAATATGATTTATGGACACACGTGAGAAATTCGTTTACATACGTGTGCTCCGCTAATACGTCCGGGTCTGTGGAGCGTTGGAGATGGGGGCGTTTACATGTGCTCGTTCACACTCGTATTTGTGAGTCTGAGGGAAGCCCCGCCCCCTCTCATCAGAGAGGGATGATGATGACACAGCACTTCCTCACACCTCCACTGGAGTTCAACCTCTGCCGTTGCTTCTCTGCAACTTCAGAAGCAACAAAGCAAACCATTGCTTGCAACTACAAGTGGAGTGTTCAGGAGGAACTGGAGCTCTTCCAGTCAACAACTCTAAAACTCTAGTGTTTCCACTTGTCTTTTCTCGGCTGTGTAAATGAGGCGGTGATGGCCACCTGACTGGCGTGAACTCCCTCTCTCTGTCTTTCTCTCTCTATCTCTCTCTCTCTCTCTCTGTATCTCTCTCTTTCTCTCTCTCTCTCTAACCCTCAGTCATGGGAGCTGCAGTTATGACAGCATACCTAAGCAACCCCCCATCCCGCATGCATGTGCACACACACACACACACACACACACACACACACATATGTAAAGGGACGCTCTAAGGTTGTGGTGTGAAATTCGCCCCCTGTTGAACGCCACTTCTCGATTCCTGCAGTAATGTCATGAATATATTCATCAGGCTCTCACGGCCGGTCCCAGCTGGGAGGACCCTCGCTGTTCCCCTCACCACCCAGCTTTTCATTTGCTTTTTCATTTCTCGTGTTATTACTGCCGAAAGACTCGGCTTTGCTGTGGCCCTCGGTCGCCAAGCAGCCTGAAAAACACATTTTTGTTCACTTTTCTGAAAGAAGACAGTGGCTGGAGAATCAGACGCGTCCCCCCCCCTCTCTCCCTCCCCCCGCTGCCGGTGAGAAACAGCGAGATGTGGTGAGATCCAGCACATGCTGCTTCCAAGCACCCAAGAGGAGGCTGCTGCTAGCTGCAGGAGGTGCCGTGGAGACGCCATGGAGACGCCATGGAGACGCCTGGAGCTCTGCAGCATCACCCCCCCCCCCCCCCCCGTTTCCGTCCGTCTTGCTGCTTGTGCGTAAAGCCGGGTTTGACAGCCCGCTGCCTCGGTGACGTGGTGAGCCCTGGATAATGAGGTCCGCGGGGAGAGGACTAATCGCCGGCCGCTGGGTCAGAACATCATCCTGAGCAGCGGAGACCGTCACCAGGGCAACTGCAATGGCACGGCGACTTTGGCGCGTAATGATGATGTTGTTCCCATTAGCATGGACTAACTAGCACAGACTGGCAAAGAACACGGAGAGGCGTTCACACCTTGTTATGTTCTCTCTCTCTCTCCATCACTCGCTCTCTCTCCATCACTTGCTCTCTCATCCTGTTGTCTCTTTCATTCCCTTTCGCTCTCTCTACCTCCCTCCCCCCACCCCAACATATGCAGTATAAGCTGTTATTTCTTCCTTTCTTAGCTCTGTTCCTCCCTGTCTTTCTCCCTCTCCCTCCCTCTCTCTCCCTCTCTCCCCCTTTCCCTCCCTCTCTCTCCCACTTTCCCTCCCTCTCTCTCCCTCTCTCCCACTTTCCCTCCCTCCCTCTCTCTCTCTCCCCCTTTCTCTCTCTTCCTCACCTGCTTTGACCTTCTCTCTTACTTCACGTCCTGTCATGCCCCCTTTCTTTCTAATATATGTAATATTACAAGGAGTTTTCCTCAGTAATGTATAGTTCATTCTCTCTCTCCCTCCCTCTATCCCTTTCTCCCTTTCTCTCTATCAGTCACTCCCCCCTCCCTCTCTCCTTCTCTTCTCATGCAGTATTACCAGGTTTGGCCCTAACCTAACACTGCCCCCCCCCCCCCTGCCCTGGGACTGCTGCTCACTACTGTGGTGAGGGGTGTCTGACACATCCACCACTTCCTCTGTCCTCTTCTAACAAGATGCTATTAAACTTACATGCTGTAGTCTGAGTGTTACCACACAGCCCCCTATGCTGTTCAGTATGGAGGCAAGAGAGAGCTGAAGGCTAGTTGAACAGACCGCGCACACACACACACACACACACACACACACAGACTAGCCAAGGCCCAACGCTTCCAGTGTTTCTGAGGTTCCTGTTTTCTTTCCACATTAGTGGAAATTCATTCATGCATAAAGAGTTATTATATAGATTTTGATGTATTTATTTATGTTGTATGTCACCTGCATTATACGAGTGTAGACTAGACCAGGGCTCTGGTCTCAGCCCAGGCCACAGTTTCTCATGGTTAAGTCGCGAGCCACTTCAAATTTAGTTTTGAAAAAGCCTTCAAAAACACATCATGCATATGCATGCAACGTGTCTTTTTTGCAAGATAAAAGATGAGAACAAAATCAGATTATTAGATATTTATTATCAGAATTATCAAATTATCAGATAATTATTATTCTCATTATTTATTTAATTATTTATTACAAGCTTTCTGTGACCCGCCCATAATGTATCAGCGAGCAGTTGAGAATTACTGGACTAGACCACATGACTGGAGACTGTAATGGCCAACTCGGTCCACACTGTCAGTCCCAGTGTCGGTGGTGCACTCTGCACTGCTGCTCACCCTCCACCCTGCTCCTCCACCATGCTCACCCTCCACCCAGCTCCTCCACCATGCTCACCCTCCACCCAGCTCCTCCACCATGCTCACCCTCCACCCAGCTCCTCCACCATGCTCACCCTCCACCCAGCTCCTCCACCATGCTCACCCTCCACCCAGCTCCTCCACCATGCTCACCCTCCACCATGCTCACCCTCCACCCTGCTCCTCCACTATGCTCACCCTCCACCCAGCTCCTCCACCATGCTCACCCTCCACCATGCTCACCCTCCACCCAGCTCCTCCACCATGCTCACCCTCCACCCAGCTCCTCCACCATGCTCACCCTCCACCCAGCTCCTCCACCATGCTCACCCTCCACCCAGCTCCTCCACCATGCTCACCCTCCACCCAGCTCCTCCACCATGCTCACCCTCCACCCAGCTCCTCCACCATGCTCACCCTCCACCCAGCTCCTCCACCATGCTCACCCTCCACCATGCTCACCCTCCACCCTGCTCCTCCACCATGCTCACCCTCCACCCATGCTCACCCTCCACCATGCTCACCCTCCACCATGCTCACCCTCCACCCAGCTCCTCCACCATGCTCACCCTCCACCCAGCTCCTCCACCATGCTCACCCTCCACCCAGCTCCTCCACCATGCTCACCCTCCACCCAGCTCCTCCACCATGCTCACCCTCCACCCAGCTCCTCCACCATGCTCACCCTCCACCCAGCTCCTCCACCATGCTCACCCTCCACCCAGCTCCTCCACCATGCTCACCCTCCACCATGCTCACCCTCCACCATGCTCACCCTCCACCATGCTCACCCTCCACCCAGCTCCTCTCCCCTGCTGATCCTCCGGTCTGTGGGTTGAACCAGTCTCTTCCTTTTACAGCCATGGCCATTTATTGCAGGAAGGAGTAAATAAACATTAGTCATCTGGTCCTTCCTACACACACACACACACACACACACACACACACATGCAAATTTGTGCACACGCACACACACACACACACACACACACACACACATACGTATAGACAAATACTCAATCACACACACACACACACATCTTTCACTGTACAGAGCTCTTGCCGAGCGCTTATCACAATGGCATTATCTTCCTCGGAGCACTCCCCAATTTAAACCATTGTAAATCCTAATTGCTTTAATTGGGCCTTTGCATAATAGAGCAATATCCTGCTGCAGTGAGTGTTTGGGGTTGGGCCTGCATGGCTGAGAGACTGGATAATAATGCACACAGATCGCCTGTCTTCACATGTGGTAATGTCTCCTGGAGCCAGGCAGTACATTACCAGCCTGTAAATCAATAAGGATAAAATATAGCACATATTGAGAGGGCACCCATAATCCACCACGGTGCACGCTAATGTATGGAGATGTAAAATATTGAATGTTCAGCTTGTTAAATAAAATAGTATGAGGGTCATTTAACAGGGTCCTTAAGGGGCTTAATGGAGTTCGTGTGTGCAGTCACCCCCCATCTGAAATCAAGTTGTGTTTGAGATGTACAGAAAGGTGCGTTTATAAAAGGCAGTTTCTACAGAATGACTTGCTTGGCAGCGCACATTGAAGCCTCCTTCTCTCCACCTGTGTGCGCGGCTTTGTGGTGTTTAAACAGGCCGCAGCATTGAGATTCAAGCAGAGACGGCCGCGCGGCTCCGCGCGCTCCGGGTGATTGAAGAGCTGCTGTTTTTGAGCAGGGGATGTGGGCCGCTTGCTGTAATGGCGCCGGTCCGCTGGGGACGGCGGCGGTTTGCTGTGCATTAGAGCGTAATTGTCTCCGCCTCGGTGCCGTCCATCACTCAGGGCGGGCTGCCGCCGAACGCCATTGTTTGTGGTCACCTCGTAAAAAGTGCAATGCGTGTGTGGACGCATGAACGCCTGCGTGCGGCTATGACCTCTGTAGGAGCTGGAGTGCGCGCGTGTGACAGTGAGAAGGAGCGTGATTGCCTGCATGTCCTCCCAGACCAGGAACAGCAGACCTGCTTCCCTCTGCATCGGGCCTGTGTTTCCATGGCAGGTGTTTAGGTATTCATTAGTCCTGCCTGTCAGTGTTGGGGGGGTGGGGGGGGGTAGTGATGGGCGATTAAACTGTGGTTTTGTGCACTGGAGACTTCCACACAATGCACTTTATGATGAACTGAATGGAAGTGTGTGTGAACTGCATACTAACTGCCACCTGAAGAGACATGAAGAGACATGCTCTCCACTGCAGGGCTTTCTCTGACACACACACACACACACACTCACACATACACAAACTAGGATCCGGAAAGCTTTCTAGGCAGTTATAAACAGTCTGTTTTGAACACTCAGTCTTTATCAGTCTTTACAAACCATTCCATAGACTGATAAATCTTTTAAAAAATCCATATTTTCATTTTGGAGGCATAAGCCTGTTCCATTAACTCGAGGTATTCCATTAACTTCCATTAACGTGAGATGAAAGAAGTTACAGGTCTTCCTTGTGTATTTTTAAGTAAGTACAAACTACAGACCAGTGTGACCCTACAGACTACTGTAACCCTACAGACCTGTGTGTCTCTGAACCGCTTTGCAGACCACTGTGTCTCTGCAGACCTGTGTGACTCTGGAGCACCTGAAGAGCCTTTAGAAATGTCCTCTCACTGATGGCCCTGCTCATCCCACCTCAGACAGAGTTAAAGCCCGTGGGAGTGGAGACAGGCTCCGTCCTGAATGCCTCATGTGTTTGCGTGTTATTCAGTCTGTGCCAGGTTCCATCAGCCCCTTATTATGTCTGCGTTCATGACTGTGTGTTTTCACACTGGCTTTGCCAGAGAGCCCTGACATACTGGACCAGCCTGGTCCCATCTGGCCCCGCCCTGCCTGAGTGCCCTGAGACACTGGCCCCGCCCTGTGTGAGTGCCCTGAGACACTGGCCCCGCCCTGTGTGAGTGCCCTGAGACACTGGCCCCGCCCTGTGTGAGTGCCCTGAGACACTGGCCCCACCCTGTGTGAGTGCCCTGAGACACTGGCCCCACCCTGTGTGAGTGCCCTGAGACACTGGCCCCGCCTGGCCCCACCCTGCGTGAGCTCCCCGAGACACTGGCCCCGCCTCGCCCCGCCCTGCGTGAGCACCCTGAGACACTGGCCCCGCCCTGCGTGAGCACCCTGAGACACTGGCCCCGCCCTGTGTGAGCACCCTGAGACACTGGCCCCGCCCTGTGTGAGTGCCCTGAGACACTGGCCCCGCCCTGTGTGAGTGCCCTGAGACACTGGCCCTGCCCTTTGTGAGCGCCCTGAGACACTGGCCCCGCCCTGTGTGAGTGCCCTGAGACACTGGCCCCGCCCTGTGTGAGTGCCCTGAGACACTGGCCCCGCCCTGTGTGAGCGCCCTGAGACACTGGCCCTGCCCTTTGTGAGCGCCCTGAGACACTGGCCCCGCCCTGCCTGAGTGCCTTGAGACACTGGCCCCGCCTGGCCCCACCCTGTGACCGCCCTGAGACACTGGCCCCACCCTGTGACCGCCCTGAGACACTGGCCCCACCCTGTGACCGCCCTGAGACACTGGCCCCGCCTGGCCCCACCCTGTGACCGCCCTGAGACACTGGCCCCACCCTGTGACCGCCCTGAGACACTGGCCCCGCCCTGTGTGAGCGCCCTGAGACACTGGCCCCGTCCTGTGTGAGCGCCCTGAGACACTGGCCCCGCCCTGTGTGAGCGCCCTGAGACACTGGCCCCGTCCTGTGTGAGCGCCCTGAGACACTGGCCCCGCCCTGTGTGAGCGCCCTGAGACACTGGCCCCGCCCTGTGTGAGCGCCCTGAGACACTGGCCCCGTCCTGTGTGAGCGCCCTGAGACACTGGCCCCGCCCTGTGTGAGCGCCCTGAGACACTGGCCCCGTCCTGTGTGAGCGCCCTGAGACACTGGCCCCGTCCTGTGTGAGCGCCCTGAGACACTGGCCCCGCTTGGCCCCACCCTGTTGCAGATCACAACATTACAACAAGGTGTAACTTAAACAGATGCTCTTTTAAAGAGAGGTGAATGCAGCGGTGTTGCCCAACCTTGGCCGCCATGTTATTAACGAGTAAGAATACGAAAGCTTGCAGGGGTGCGCTAGTCTTATGCTGAGTGAAGTCCGCTAGTCAGATTTATCCATGTTAGCAGTTTTTTTTTTTTTCTGTGACGCAGGACCTGTGAGGTGTTGGTGGTGGTGGGGTCAGGTCAGTCTGTGCGGTTTACGCCAGGGACAGGTCTGAGGTCCAGTGCTTCCCCGCGGCGTGGTGGACGCTGGCTAGCGACCGTGCATGGACACAGGGGTCACTGCGAACCCTCCCGTGTCAATAATGCCCAGCCTTGTTGTTCATCAGACACACTCCGTTTGGTAATAGCAATTAGACTTAAAGCCCCAAGCCATGAGGAGATGAAAAAGGACCATATGTGCTCTGTTGGGACAACTTCTGTCTCGCTTTACTTCATCTGCAAATTGATGTCTGGTCCCGCAGGATTTTACCGCAAGGGTTAAACTGCTGAAAGAATTGGCCAGTTAAAATGATTGGAAGTGAACGGTGGTGCATGCCCTCATTGGCTGTGCACGCATGCACACACACACATCCTAGTGAATATTCCAGGTGTGTGTACTAACTACTTATGTTCGTATGTTTGTTTGTATCCAGGGGAGACATATTTGAAACCTTTCTAACCCACTGAATTACTGACGTTTATTTCTAACAAGTCCATAATGATATGCAACGCCCATCTCGCCCGTCCCCTGTCCCATCCCCGGTCAACTGTCCGAGTCCCTGTCCCCTGTCCCGTACCCTGTCCCTGCCCCATCCCCTGTCCCATCCCCTGTCCCTGTCCCATCCCCTGTCCTGTCCCATCTCCTGTCCCCTGTCCCATCTCCTGTCCCTTGTCCCGTCCCCTGTCCCATCTCCTGTCTCTCCCTGCCACTTGAACAGAAGGATGGCGAGGCTGGGAGAGTGATAGATATGGTGAAAAGGCAGATATACTGAAGGAGAGTTAATGAAAAGTCCTTGGAAATCATGGCGGGAAGCTGTCACTGAGAGGCGTGATGGATGGGGCCGCCCCCTTTATTAGCATTCGCAGGGTGGACTTCTGTACCCAGGACTCCAGCCATTTGTTGATGAATTAATCAGGTAATGTACGGCATTGCAAGGATGAACACTGCAGGTCGGACCTTATTGTCTTACATAACCAGAAAGAACAAGTGCAGTTTTTTTGGCCTTGACACAGAGTACCCCACACACACACACACACACACACACACACACACCCGAGAGCTACGGCCAGGCTGAGTCATTAAGCCAACAGATTTGCTGGTAATTTAAAGTACAACAATAAACATATTTGGGGACAAGGGTTCCCATGTCATGAATATGTTCAGTTGAGCCACCTGAAGTCTGAAGTGATTCTGTCGTGTGCGCCCACCAACTCCAGTGAAGCTTGGCATGAGAATGAAGGACGAAGGAACAGAAGCAGATTGCTGTTTGTGAGAAGTGAGCAGAAATAAAACTGGTTTTGTGTTGGGGATTTTGTTAGTTTGTTTGTTTGTTTTTTTAAGTTTAGAATCATAGTATGGGTTTGCCACCAGAAACTTAAGGAACAGCTACATAATCAATGGAAATTATTATAATTATTGAGTTTACCAATTCATACCCTCACTTATTTTTGCCTTGTCTATACATAGATTTCATCATAACACTCATCATAATTCCGCCATCTCTTAAATGAGTTCCACTCACACACAGCACACATATTCCTCTCCAGATGTGCAACAACAACTCGCAGCTAAGTCTGTGGCACTCTTCTTATATGGGCCACAGATGTTATCGGACTGATGGTCGTATTGAAGTCTTTGTAACTGTCAAAATCGTCACTTCCTGTATTTACTCACAGCTGTGACTTCTATCAGTGTAGGAAGAGCTTGCAGGAAATGACATCAGTAGGAAGCTGTGAAAGGGCACTGTATCCCTGTACGGCTTCCTCACCACACTGTCTGTGTGTGTGTGTGTGTGTGTGGTGTGTGTGAGTGCACGCGTGTGTGTGTGCCTAAGGGCCAGTTTCGATAATGTCTCTGGTCTGGACACCAACATCAAATAACGTTCCGCTGAGCGAACAGTACAGTTTTGCCACATCCTGACCTAAGACCAAGGAAGGAAGGAAGGAAGGGAGAATGATTAAGATGGAAATCAGTATGGAACAGAGTACATTAGGATGTATGTTGTCTTTGGGGAGTGCTCACACACACACACACACACAAACATCCGACACCCAGATTTCTCCCAGGCTTATTCCTTCCACATCTTCGTCTCTGCCGTGCAGCTCGCCACCATTACCTGCAGTTGGTGTCTTTCACCAGACCTGCGGTACATTTGCTCTGTCACTTCACCATTAAAACAGAGAGGCCTCCATCTGTCCCTCCAGCCAGAGCTGCTGGCGTGCTGGCGGGCGGAGGAGCAGACGCGCGCTCTCCCACTCTGGCTCCGTTTGCATCTGCCTGATGGGGAGCGAGACCGGGGCTGACAGTCTGCTGACGGCTAGCGCTGTCTGGAGGCGGGGCCACGCTGCTGCCGAGACTCGGGGGGGGGGGCCTAGCGGGAAAACCACGGCATGGCAGAGGGAGGGAAACGCTCAGGACGACGTTTCTCACCGTTTCTGCTCTTGTTGGTTCTGTTTGTCTTGCGGTGAATGAATATCTTTGATGCCAGACCTGCTCGGAGTGAACCAAGACTGCGTGCTAGTTTCATTTCTGACATTTCAGGGAGGGATGATATTGATGAGGAAACGGGCCCAGCTCAGCGACAAACCTGAGGCCTTCGGTACTTCAGTATCCAGGCTGCCTCTGAACCTGTCTCTCTCCCCCCCCAGGTTTGGTAAGCACCGCAAAGATGAACGAGGGGGAGACAAGCTGGAGCGCAAAGGCAAGAATAAGGTGGAGGAGACGCAGGCTACGGAGGAGGACATGCGGAGGATGCGGTTGGAGCGGGAGAGGTGAGAGGCACCTGCATCTACACACCCCCCTCCCACCCCCCACCACACACACACACACACACACACACACACCTCCACGTCGTTTTGTAAATGGGCTGAAGAGGCTCTTTGATGTCAATCCAGCTTCCTGACAGTGCAACAGTTTTTCTCCATTGAGTTGTAGTATAAAACTCCCATGCCGCATAAATACAGATGAAGGTGTTAATGACAGTACAGTTCACGTTTGTTGTTTGTTATTGTTTTTGTGGTTTTGAACTCACCCACCAGCCAAACATTTAGTAATTAGTCTCTGCCTCCTACTTCATCTACCACAGAGTTTACACGCTTCTCTCCCCGTGTGCAACAAATCCCACGAGCCTGCCTGACCCCTCTAATCCCGCGAGCCTGCCTGACCCCTCTAATCCCGCCCAGTCCAACCCGACTTGGTTATCAAGCCACTTCTGCTAATGGGATTTAATTGAATAGCATCAGCTGGGCCTGCACAGGCAGGATGTGAAGGGGCACCCAGGCCCAACGGTGCCGATGAGTCCACACCTCCCCGTGTGGAACATCTGGAGTCCGTTTACCAGAGGAGGTCGCCTCGCCAGTTACGCCTCACTGTAGGCACTGGGATCTGGGCTCTGGCCTGCAGCCCAGGATGGAGTCAGCTCCCTGCTCCGAGAGAGAGAGGGGGGAGAGAGAGAGAGAGAGAGAGAGAGAGGGGGGGGAGAGAGGGGGGGAGAGAGAGAGAGAGAGAGAGAGAGAGAGAGAGAGAGAGAGAGAGAAGAATGAGAACTGCTACAAAAAATATCTGAGATGCAGGATGTTACTCTGAACATCCCACATTTCTGTCTGTGTGAGGGGGTTGTGGGTGGGGGGGAAGAGGGGGATGTGGGTGGGGGGGGATGTGTGGGGGGAGAGGGGGTTGTGGGGGGGGAGCGGGGGATGTGTGGGGGATGAGGGGGTTGTGTGGGGGGGGAGAGGGGGGTTGTGTGTGGGGGCTGAGTGGGGGGTGTGTGTGGGGGCTGAGTGGGGGGTGTGTGTGGGGGCTGAGGGGGTTGTGTGTGGGGGGGAGAGGGGGATGTGTGGGGGCTGAGGGGGTTGTGTGGGGGGGGGAGCGGGGGATGTGTGGGGGATGAGGGGGTTGTGTGGGGGGGGGGGGGGGGTTGTGTGTGGGGGCTGAGTGGGGGGTGTGTGTGGGGGCTGAGTGGGGGGGGGTGTGTGTGGGGGCTGAGGGGATTGTGTGTGGGGGGGAGAGGGGGATGTGTGGGGGCTGAGGGGGTTGTGTGGGGGGGGGGAGAGGGGGATGTGTGGGGGCTGAGGGGATTGTGTGTGGGGGGGAGAGGGGGATGTGTGGGGCTGAGGGGGTTGTGTGTGGGGGCTGAGGGGGGTGTGTGTGGGGGCTGAGGGGGTTGTGTGTGGGGGCTGAGGGGGGTGTGTGTGGGGGCTGAGGGGGGGTGTGTGTGGGGGCTGAGGGGGTTGTGTGTGGGGGCTGAGGGGGGTGTGTGTGGGGGGCTGAGGGGCAGAACGCTCCTCTTTGGTGTTTGTAGTCTTTGAAGGATTTGGTTTGTGGGACTCTGATGAGCTTGCAACTTGGTTTAAATCAACATTTGTTTACTTTCTTCCCCTGCATGCCTGATCTGCTTGAAATTCCTTCAAGTTAATGGAAGCGAATCCTTGAGGGAAATCGCCCCAGCAATAATAATCTCCAGTGTCACTGCACCGGGATGTTCTGTTCAAAGCCAAGCAGCAGGGAGACTGATGGCTCCAAGAATCAATCACAGCCTGAGTTTTAGGTGTTACTGCGCACTGCGGTGCGGGGCTGGCCTCACGCTCGTGCGGGTGCCTGTGTTGGCGTGTGCGCGGGAACCTGAGGCGAGAGCTGTGATTGATGGAGAGCCGCAGGACCAAGGCCGTCTGCGTGTGCTTCTGATCCTCCAGATGGCTGATGGTCGGTGCTGACGGGACAGAGGAGGAGCGGCCCGTTCCTCTGAAATGAGCTGTGGAGATCCAGTGTGGGGTAGGGTGCTGGGAGGGAGGAGGGAGGGGGGGTTGTTGCCAAACTCTCAACACTCCCCCAACACCGTTGTTAATCTGAGTCGATGTTTTGACAGCACCTTTTAGCGACTCGGAGAGGAAAGTCATCAGCCTGCCGTCTTTAGCCTGTGTGTCTCTGCAAGACGAGACGCTGGCCTGGGTTTAGTGCACCTGACCTGAACTCATCTGTGGCTCTCTGAGCCTGTGCCGGGAGGCTTATGCCACTACATTTCTGAGGGACTTAAGCTCCCCAGATCCTGTTCTGTCACAGCAGTATGGCTGACAGCCAGCGCAGCACTGGGAGCAAAAAATAAACCACGGAAAAGGGGGTTAAAACACACACACATACACACACCACCCCACCCAAGCACGGGTGAGCAAGCAGAACTCTAGCGAGCTTGATTTGATCTGAAGATGATGGAGTGTCGTCATCACTGCCGTTTGTTTTGCCACAATCGAGAAAATTGTAAGCAGCTGCTGCCCCGCGTGCCCCGCCGGCCCCGCCGCTCCTGGCGCTCCCGCCGCCATGCTTCATCAAGGGCTCCATTAAGACCTGGAGAGACCCCTGCTGCTCTCCAGGGCCACGCCGGCCCCCCTTCTGGCCGCTTTGTTTATGCTGGTGGCTGCTCATATCCTCCCGGTCCTTCTGCTCCTCTGTGCAGACCACCATGTCACGGCGCCACTCTCAGCATGTCGGTAGGTGACGTGGGCGTAAACCTCCCGGGGGAGGGTTGGGGGGTGGGGGGGGGGGCGCACGATCTCCTCCTGTCTGTGTCGCCACGCATGGTAGCTGATCAGGACACGGACGCGTAACGCGGCAGCCCAAGGCCCAGCGCCTGTGGGTCCAGGACTGACCAGACTCCTGGTAAACATCTCGTTCCCAGTCCTTCCTCCCTGCGGCAGATTAGCGGGCGGCTCTTATCAGCCGGGCTCCGCTGGGTGTCCAATCAGCTGCGAGCGTGTCTGCGCGTCCAGCCTCCCTGCCGCTCGGCCTCCAGCTTCCTCGCGTCTGTTTGGATTCTTCTCGAGTGCCACCGAGTATCGGACACCTCCCAGGCAGCAGCTGCGACCCGCCGCCTCCAGCAGCTCCGCCCACTCACGCCTCCAGCAGCTCCGCCCACTCACGCCTCTGGCAGCTCCGCCCACTCACGCCGAGCTTCCCACGGGGGGCGGCCGGGAGCGCCGATAAGCGTTCGACTTCCTCCCTCTGCTCTTACAGGGGTCCTCGCTTCCTTCGTTCTGCTTACTTTCTAAAGAGGTGATTGGTCTCCGTCCTGTTTGTAGTCCTTCCCTCAGTTGTCTCCGTCCTGTTTGTAGTCCTTCCCTCAGTTGTCTCCGTCCTGTTTGTAGTCCTTCCCTCAGTTGTCTCCGTCCTGTTTGTAGTCCTTCCCTCAGTTGTCTCCGTCCTGTTTGTAGTCCTTCCCTCAGTTGTCTCCGTCCTGATTGTAGTCCTTCCCTCGGTTGTCTCCCCTGTGGTTTGTAGTTAACACACAAAAACATTTTCATTGAAACATTCTCAGGGTTTGTCTAAGCGTTTTGTTCTGGTTTGCAGGCTGCAGCCGTTTTAAACCCAATTGGTCTCCAGATTTTATAGTACCTGTTTGATATATAAACAGACGCATCCAGAAAAGCAGATTAATTTTGTTGACACTGTAGGCTGTGCTTCCTGCAAATTGTACTTGTGTATTAGCTGATATTGTGCTAATAGTCAGTACCAGCTCAGCACCAAAAGGAGGTTGCCTCCATTTATAAGATTTTAAAGTCTGCCTACAGCTCTTCACTTATTTTCAAACTTTCCTTTTTGATGCATTAATGCGTGTTGATCATTATCATGGCCAATCTTATCCCCTGAAGCGTGGCGGTAATTGTGTTAAAAAATAATTAGCTCATTATGCTCGGGAGCCTTTTGTAACATTTTGCTGTCTGACTGGACCAATTAGCATGCTGAGTTCAAAGGCAGAGGACAGACTGATTGGGGATCTGATTACATTTGTAATTATATTGATAGTTCGCTGCTGGCTAAACGTGAATGTTAGGACCCTTGGATTTGGGCAGTTATTTCACTGATAAAATCACGGCCTGATAAAATCACGGCCTGGATCAGAGGAGTTTGTCTCGTCGTTCAGGTGCAAGAGGTGTGTTAATGTTGATGATTCCTCCTCAACAGTAACAGAACGTAGTTGCATCCAATCTCACCATCTTGAAATCTTTACAATACTCATATGTCTTCCCCAGGTAATTCACTAAAGGAATTGGGTGATATTGCATGTAAACATGTTTTTTTTTTGTTTTTTTTTTAACCTTCGAATTATGGCATCTGTTTTATTTTCTTGAGCGTCTATGACTTTTGGCGGGAGGGTGTTTGGGCCCCTCTCAGGCCGGCATTGCCAGGACTCTCTTGATAAGGAGCTGATATCGGTGCCGCCGCGGTCCGGCGGACTGGCTACGGACGAGGGCCTGCGAGACGTTCTGCGGACGGTGCACTTTCGGTCAGCCGTGTCAGAGCTGGCCTGTCCGGCTAAGTGCTGATTTTGTTATTTTGTGTGGGCCCGTTACCTAGAAACACAGCGGTCAGCACCAGAGCTGCGCATACCTTTCCGTTTCTATAGCAGCATCTTCTTCTATAACCCCCACACATCAGCATTATCCTGCAGATACAGGGTAATATAAATACCACATTTAATTACTCATCCGAGCACATGCTCGCACATGTCCTCATTTGCACTCCCACGCACATGCACAAACTCTGAAATACACACATGGAGAGGGTGGGGTGTGCGTTAAAGCTCGTTTTGGGGTTGTGGCTAGGAGGATTGGAGGGGGGGGGGGGGGTTAAAAAGTTTTGGCGGGTGGGGTGGGGTGGTAAAATGATCCAGGCCCTGCGCCCCCTAGAGGCACCTGGAGTTTTTGGCGTCTTCACCCAGAGGGACAAAGAGAGAGGCAGACAGAGATAAAGACAGACAGACACACACACAGAGAAATTGACAAAGCTGTAATCATGTTCAGTTTAGTCGTTTCATTCGTCTGGGCAAATGCCATGGTGGGCCATTAATGGGGTAATGAAGTAAACAGGGGAGAGTGGACACTGTCCAACTGGCCTGGCCTCCTGCCCCCATGGGAAAACACATCCGCAGGCCTGCGAGCGCTCACACACACCCTCAGTACGAGTGGACCCGCACTAATGAGGGCGTGGAGCACACGCTGCATAAACCCCAGCATGCACTGCACTGCTGCAGGGAGGACACATGGCCATGGGCCAATAAACTGCCTCATTCTCGTCCTCCGTCATATACATGTCTGTATACACACAAACACACACACAGCACACACCCCACCAGCATCTGGCTCATGCACCAGATCCAACTACTTATGATCCCACTGGCTGAGGGCTAAGTGTGTCTGTGTGTGTGTGTGTGTGTGTGTGTGTGTGTGTGTGTGTGTGCGTGAGAGAGACTGAGGGCCAGGTCAGGTCTAGCCCCTCACTCACGCTGGACATTATCTCTTTCAAACACGCACTGCCCTCGCCGATTCGATTTGGCCATTATGTACGCCAGAGGCTTTGTGTTGCTATTGGCTTTCTGTAAAACCTGTCATAACACGGTTCGTCCAGCCCTGGAGCTGACATCAGTCTTGCGCGCAGACAGCAGGTGGGTCAGCCACGTCCTGCTTGCGGGTTTGGCCCCTGTCTCTTCCCGACATCGGTGGCGCGGTTTAGCAGCGGCGCGGTTCAAAGAGGACATGTCTTCAGAGTCCTCAAGGCTAGCGAGGACACGTAGAACCACTCGTGTGTGCGGAGACAAAAAGGTCAGCGTGCAACGTGGCCGTCGCCTTTGACAAAGCGCCTGGCCGTTGTGCTTCTTATTGCGTCTGAGCTCAGAGCCGCACGCGACACAGACAGCGCAAGGGTCCCGCGCTGTCTGCCCCTGAATTCGATTTGCACAGGAGAGACAGAGAGTTAACTGGAGCTGCAGTGACTGCCACAGTCGTTTTTTTGCGGTCACAGAGGCGTCCATTTTTGGGTTATTAGATTGCACTTATGAGAACGTGTGGAAATATCTTTTTTTTTTTTTTTTTTGCACCAAGGGGAACCTCAGCTTCAGGGTCTTTACCGTCAAGACAGAGCTTTCAGTCAAAGCTCTGATGGACAGCTGGCAGAGGTCAGAAGTCAACCACGGCCCAGGGTGGTGGTGAAACGAAGTGCTCCCAGCAGGGCAGGGTTCGTTTCAGGGTGAGAGTCGCTGGCTCTTCCTGGCCTAGAGACCCAGCCAGAGTCTCACAGCCCATTTGGTTCTAATAAGGTGGGAGGAACCGGGTGGCAGGGGTCAGTCTGCGGGGGGGGCTTCCCCCTGTCCTCACCGCCCCTCCTGCTCACAGCGCAAGATCCCCTTTCCTCAGCGCACCCAGGCGCACACGCCCTCGGTGGCCGAATAAAGGCCTTCATTCACTCAGCCCACCTAGACTCTCCCGTTGAAAGGCAGAGAGGGAGAGAGGGATCTGCTGTGAGGAGGAGAGGAGAGGCAGGACAGGGCAGCTGGAGGAGGATCAGAGAGACCTCGCTCTTCCTGCCGTCCATGAGGAGGAAGCGGCCACGGGGAGGGGTAGGTGAGAGGGGGAGGGGGTCTTCTCTCGCCGCTCGGCTCCGGAAGATCTCCCGCTGGCCGTTTTAGCAACCCAGCACGAGGTCATCCGCGCAGCCCTGTCCCGCCTCCCAGCTGGGGGTCGCTCAGCGGGAGACGCATGCGGACCTAACCTCAGAGAGATGGGGGGTGCGTCTGCGTGGGGCAGAGCTCCAGGGTAAACACAGGCAGACAGGGTGACGAGCGAGACGCCCATAATCCCAGCAGGTGCCCTAAACTCAGGCAAACGCCAGTGCAGCGGGGAGCCTTCCATCACTGTGGACGCACCGATCGCACGGCTGAAGTACTCCACTAAAACTACTTCATCAACGGCACTTCATATTTCATGGCATTAAATACATCTCTCGCCGGTTGCTGCTCTTTCGCGTGTTGTTTTGATGACATGGTGGACATAATGAATCGTAATCCAGGAAAATCTGGCCGGAGTGCCTTAGCTCATCCTTAATGTGATTTAGTGGTCCGCGTGTGTCCTGGAGATTGTTCCTGTCCCTCTGATGCACGTAATTGTACTCAACGACTAGTTTCGCAGTCCTCTGTGGTTACCCGCCCTGCTCCGATTCAGCAAACGTCAGGTCAGAGACGCCTCTCCTGATTTGTGTGTGTGTTTGCAGGATCCAAGCCAAGACCAGAGAGCTTCGGGAGCGTCAGGCCAGGGAGAGGGACTATGCCGAGATCCAGGACATCAACCGCACCTTCAGCTCCGACGAGGAGCACACCTACGCAGGCATCGGCTCGCTGGACTCCTCCGTGGACAGCAGCCAGAGCCTGAACCAGACCACCGGCCTGGAACGCCAGCCCAGCAGCCCCACTCACCCGCCCCTGGAGACCCTCTACGCCCAAGTCAATAAGCCCCGCAGTGGGCGCCATCCCTCAGAAGACAGGTAGGGGGCAGTATTGACCACGCTGCGATGATCATTTTTTTTCCTATGGAAATCAAATAGTCAGAAATATGGAATGCCGCGGTTGCGTTTCATTTAATGAGTTAAACAGTGGCATAATGTGAAAGAGGGAGTTTCAACCTAGTAAAAGTTTACTACTTCAGCGTCTTTACCTCTTCTTAGTCTGCAGACAGCTGAGGATATGAAGTGCGTGATACAGGTATTTTACAGGCTGTGAATGTTGAAGGGTAGCGCAGCTCAGGCTGCCTGTGTTAGCTTCTCCATTTCGGCTTGCTGTGTGTTTGAAAACGGCGAGGACACGCTTGTGTCATGCGTGTGCCGCCTCTCCACGGGAAGCTCAAAGCTCAAACAGACACGATACCCATGGCCCCACCGACGTCTGCCGCTAGTAGGGTTTACAGCCAAGGTAAATCATCAATAATTCCCAACATGTGAAAATTTCATAAGCACCAGCTTGCTTACTTGCCCTGGATCAGGTGAAATCATGTCGCTATGTCGGGTTGTGAAACACAGACTGACAGAAATTCATCTATTCTGTCGGGGGAGAATCTGTAAACAATGCGAACGCACCATTTTAAGGACAAAACCGATGTCTGTTTTGGAGGGGGGGTTTTTTTTTGGTCCTGGGTTTGTTTGGCGCAGGAGAAGAAGGTGAACTGCTGCTGCTGATGTGCGGAGGAAGCTCAAGGATCCGAGTGCCTTCAGCCGGGAGTTGAGCTGTATGCTGTGTCTTCAGGTTTATTGTGAACTCCTGTCACAGTGCTTCCAGCCCGCCTCAGAGTTCCAACTTTCATATCAAATTCTCCTCATCTTTAATTATCATTGGCACACATGCTGCTGTGAACAAATGATAACATTGACTTGATGCGCTCTACAGTGTCTAAGACCCATGCTGTCACTTGTAGGATATAGAATTTTTGACTATAATCACGATAACAGAGCCATGAAAGGACTGTGTTTACCTCTGTCGCCCCTAATAACTCTCGGTGGACTTGTTAAAACAGCTGATAATCACCTCATTGTGGGTAATAGCATCGAGCAGATGATTGACAGCTGCCACTCCGGGGGATTTGTGACCTTTGGAGGTGCACAGTGGGAGGGGCATTTTGAGGCTAACCCCTCCCTCACCCGCTGACAGCGTGTCTCCCATGATGGCCTCTCCCTGTGGGGTGACCTCACTGGTCACATGACAGCACTGTGCAGCCATTCGATAAGCTGCTTAATCCGAGTGCCGATATTTCTGGTGGCTGGAAGCGACTGGTTTTCGATCGGCCGGCCCCCGTGGGGCCACTGCTGTGTGGGGCACTGCTGGAGCAGATACTGCCACCCCACTACAGGTCAGACTGGGAGTATGCGTAAGGGATAGATTTGACACTGTTGGGTTGTAACCCATTTGTGTGTGTGGGGAGGGGGGGTGTAATGTGTAATGTGTAGTTGCTGAAACAGTTGAAATAAAATCAGAATAGTTTCATCTAATATGACATAATGAGAAGTTTCATTATTTTTTTCTTTCATCTACATTAAAGTAAAACTTTGTTAGGCTAATCTTTGCATAGTCCTCCACAAACACTGCAGATTATGCCGTGGGATTGGAGAGACGGGAACGCGATAAAAAGGAGAAACTTCAAAAGCAGCCGATGGCGTGATAAGCGGAGAAATCTTCTTGTCTTGTGTTCGCTTTCTTCTTCCGAGAGGCCGGCGGAGAGGGAGGTGTCGTATCTAATGCTCTCCGTGGTGGGGTTTGGCTGGCGCAGGCGTGAGCAGGTTGTCTCCTGCTGTCGAGCGTTTGTGCTAAACAGCTGCTTTTGTCTCTGCTGCTGAATTCCCAATCATCATCTCATTCTCTTTTCAGACCAGCCTGCTCTATTTATAGCAGAGCAGGCTGCACAGCACTGATCTTTACGGGGCATAAAAGTGATGATGCATGTGTGTACATGCTCATGTGCCCACGCAACACACACACACACACTCACACACACAACGTTGCCTCACAAGGGAAACTGTGGTACCATTACCTCTCTTTTCTTCGTTTTGTTTTGACTTTTGTGAAATCCCCCTTTGGTGGTTTGGAGGCCATCATGGTTTTGCTTTCATGCTCATGGAACTAGCCGTGAACAGGTCTCCTAGCGTTCAGGTCGTTCAGGTCTCCTAACGTTCTTTAGCAGTGTGCTCAGCAGCTCCTGTCTCAGAGGCCGACAGCGTTGGGTGAGTGGCAGCACTCTGAGGTCTTTTAGCTGGGGAACAGGGCTGGTTTCTGTAACATGAGTGTGCACAGGGTTTAAATTGGAAGAGCCTCTCGGCAAAAGAGTTACTGTGAGGAATTGCCGTGCTTTTGCATAATTTGCACATGTATGTGTTTATGAGAGCTAATGGAATTTGCCTCGAAGGCAGCTTGTCTTTGCAGAATCCGAAGAAAATGCAAACAGTATTCCATAAACTCTAACCAGTTTTTGTTTAGGACTTTTCTGCTTTGCATATCACTTAGGAGGATGGCGTTGTGAAATCCGTTGTAATATTTGTCATCGTGGCTTTGAAATTAATCGCCGGCTTTCATTTTTTATTTAGCTCCGAGGCCGGCAATCTACATAAATGCCATAATGCACTTTGAAATGCATTCAGATTCCAGACAGTCATTCATAGCCTCAATCAAGCAGGACCCAGTTCCCTCTGTGCATCAGAACAAACAGCAAACAACCTTTTGCTTTCCAAATCAAAGCTAATGGAAATTTCATGGTGTTGGACTCCTACTATAAAAAAATCCTCAAACCACAAGTGAATGTTGACTGTTCATAATAAACGGCTTTGTGGAACTTTTGCCAAATTTATAGTCAAAACTTGAGTAGTGTGGGCTTTCCTGAAACAGAGTGGAAAATAAACAGAACTTTAAAGGCCTTTGTCCTTATGCTTTACTTACAATAGGAAGTCATTTTTATCACACTGGGATAACATTGGACAGACGGACATCCTGTGTGAAGGTGCTGAAGCAGGAAGTAGATAGAGAGCCTAGTGTGTTCTCTGCCAGATGAAGAGGTGTTACATATCCCAACTCTTCATTAGAAGTCACAAATGTCTTGAAAGGATCAGTAGAGTTAGCACATACGACATGTAAGTAAGAGGGTTGTTTTGTTGCATAGCTGAATTCTGTTGAGAAATGTCCTACCTAGATCTCTTCCTTCTGTGTGGGCAATAAGGTTTAATGTCCTGGTCGACACGTTCCAGGATTCAGCTGCCAGTACTATATCAGTATGGGATCTTGGTCCTTTGTGTGAGTTTTTACCCATTACCACCGTCGTCCTCATACACCGTCACCTTCGTACCTCGTTATTTCCGTCACCCACAGCCAAGCGTGTGCGCTACAAAAAAAAGTGGCCCCGTGTCCGTTTTGTTGGGTCGGCCTGTTTCGGGTGACTGGGCCTGAACTCCTGCACTGTCCTCAATGTTCTCATAAAGCCCAGATTAACTCACTGGTGCGATTTCCAATCTTTCAGCAATGGGGCTTTGTGTGAGAGATGCTGTCTGCTGACTAGCATGTGACGTGGGGGGGGCGACTGAGCGAGAGAGTTAAGGGACCTTAATGAGATGGGTCACAAGTAAGAATGGGGCTGATAAAAAAAGAAGTGTTTGTGTAAGTCAGGCTGGAGGTCCTGCTTTAGAGGAAGCGCCCCGTACAGACAGCGAGCAAGTCACTATTTAACCTGTGGTGGGAAGTGGTGTGGGGGCCATGGCTGTTTTTCAGACAAGCATCGAAGAGTATTGCACATTAGTCGACTAAATTGAAGGGAGTCTGTGAATGTTTGCTTTGTGATATGCACTAGCAGTTTTCTGACTTAAAGATCCACTCAGCCTATCAGAGGTCATGTTTCCTTAACCCTTAAAATGTGCAGCTTGTGTGTCAGTGCGTCTTGGTGCATTTTTATCTTCATCTTACTCCCACAGCACAGCCCACAGATATAAAATCAATACATCCTCTTTTGCCTTTGCCAAAAATGTATCCCCATTAACCTCAGACTATTGAAAATCTCCAGCTCCCTAGTCGAACATCCAGCGTGCCGATATGGGGGGGGGGGGCCATACGAGGTTTAGTGCGGTCCACAGCTGTCCAGATACGCCCCAGCTGTAAGGAGAGTCCTGAGATCACTGTCCCCGTAGCTCATAGCATGTCTCTGTCAGGAGGTCATTAGGGTGACAGCTCTGGTGCGGAGGTGACCAGATGCAACGCTGTTGCACTCTTCACGCGCTGATACACAGAGCCTCCACCCAGAGCCTCCACCCAGACTGGTCTCTGCATTTATGACTGGGTCCAGAGAGGGCCATGGGCTCCTCTTATACCACTTCTCCACAAAACGACTACTATTACACCTGAAAACAGGTCGTATGGAGAATATAGTCATATTGCAAGTACCGCGATTGTTTCGTCCATCGCCCACTAATGACTCATTACTGCTGCGTTTGATACGGTTCTCATGCTTCTAGTTGTAAAAAAGGCGGGTAACCAGGTTTTCACAGAGGAGATGGGACAGGACCTGTCTGAAGGTTCCTGTCTATCACAACTATGACAGGA
Organism: Brachyhypopomus occidentalis; assembly: GCA_020368025.1. Lineage (NCBI taxonomy): Eukaryota > Metazoa > Chordata > Actinopteri > Gymnotiformes > Hypopomidae > Brachyhypopomus > Brachyhypopomus occidentalis. The sequence continues at coordinate 2,484,870 of JAGXOD010000009.1, read as the reverse complement.
CCCTTCAGTCTTCAGCACTGGCATCACAGGTCTGTTGTTTCTGCACCAGCACGAACTTGGCACCATTTTCTGTCTGAGAACCTCTGATTTTGCAGTGGGAAAGCATTTGGTGTTAGTTATTTGTCCATGAGCAAATTATGTTTGTGTATTATATTATATATAAGTACTTTTCCTGAACTCGTTGCTTCAGGAGGAGATCAAAACATTGCATTTATTTATTTTTAAGTCAGTCTGCTGGCTGAGATAGAGCTAGTGGATGACCTCTTTTTTAGACAGGCTGCCGACGGGGCAGACCTGAGCACGTACAGGACCCCTGGGGCCACGGGAGCACAATGGCGTGTGCCCGGTGAGCACCGGGCTGACAGGTGTCACGGAGAATGAGATCCGAAGGAGCGTGAAGCAAACCGTCACCTCTGTGATGCACGGTAGCTTGACTGACGGCTGTTCCCATTAGGGCCGTATTCTCTAAGTTACTCTAAGTCGAGAGCGATGGAGAGTGCACACTCCGGCTCCGCAGAGCTAGGCGAGCGCGGGCGGCTCCAAGCCCCTGCCCTGCAGAGACGTGCTGGGAGGTGTTTTACTCTCGCCCTCCCCCCCCCCGCCCCTCTGTTCCCGCCTCCTCCTTTCTGTCTTTCTTCTAAATCCGCTTGCTCCTGACTTTGCATGGTGCTGAAATTGGATTATGTACTGCGAGTACCTTTCAGGCTGGTGATAAAAAGGTCGTTCCTTTCATCTGGGGGAGAAGCTGTTTGGGTTGTTTTTATCCCCGTATTGCAGATAGTAAGTGAGACAGAGACAGGCCTGGTAAAGCAGACAGCACTAATCCTCCAGAGACAGACATACTTCACACGCCCATGGCGTCTCCGTCACTGCTGTCCTGCGGGGTTAATGTCAGCAGGCTTCCTCATGGACTCTTCAGCTTACCTGCATCATTAACCTTCTCACAGCGAGACAAACGCCGCCGTTCTCACCGCAACAGAACGGTGCTGCTATCATAGCAACAGAACGGAATGGTGCCGTTCTCGTAGCAACAGAACGCTGCCGTTCTCACAGTAACAATCGCTCCTGCTTCTACAGCAACTTTTTTTTTTTAACTTGATTGTTCCTCTCATCTTCATTTACACATCAGTTTTCACATCAGTGTTGAAAAGATTCATTCCAGGAAGAAATTACCACAGACTTACTGCATTAGCACTGTTTTCATTCTTTAATTATCTCGGAATTAAAAGTTAATAGCAATAGTGATTTTATTATTATTTTCTTCTCAATTCAATTACGGCATCATTAAAGCGGAGTACATCTGGAGCACTTTCTCTTTAATAGTATTTGTTAATAATTCATTTGTAAATAGATGAGCGCTTTGAGATGGCTGCGTATGCTTATGGAGGGTACATGCTTAATCTCCTCCTTCATCAGACCCCTGGGAATAGAAAAACTCATATAGCGCTATATATATGCCGCGCGTCAACACTCACATGTTCTTAATGACATTTGTGTAGATTACACTCATTTCAACCCCTCGCACCAGGGGCAAATGGCTCTCCCAGTCTGAGCATATGTTTCAGCCACTGTCAACCCCCCCCCCCCCCCCACACACACACACACACACACACTTCTCTCTCTGTCTCGCTCTTTGTCTCTCTGGGCCTCATAGAGATGCCTCAGATATGACCAGTTCTCCTGCCAAGAAAAGCAGAGCCTCTTGTTTGTGGACCTTTCGCCCAGAACTTCACTCCCATCTCCTGGTGCGTTGTGTAAGGTGTTGTCCTGGTGCGTTGTGTAAGGTGTTGTCCTGGTGCGTTGTGTAAGGTGTTGTCCTGGTGCGTTGTGTAAGGTGTTGTCCTGGTGCGTAAGGTGTTGTCGTTGTTTAAGGTGTTGTCCTGGTGCGTTGTGTAAGGTGTTGTCCTGGTGCGTTGTGTAAGGTGTTGTCCTGGTGCGTGCCTGGTGCGTTGTGTAAGGTGTTGTCCTGGTGCCTGTTTGTGTAAGGTGTTGTCCTGGTGCCTGGTGCGTTGTGTAAGGTGTTGTCCTGGTGCGTTGTGTAAGGTGTTGTCCTGGTGCGTTGTGTAAGGTGTTGTCCTGGTGCGTTGTGTAAGGTGTTGTCCTGGTGCGTTGTGTAAGGTGTTGTCCTGGTGCGTTGTGTAAGGTGTTTAAGGTGTTGTCCTGGTCCTGCTCCTGGTGTTGTGTAAGGTGTTGTCCTGGTGCGTTGTGTAAGGTGTTGTCCTTGTTTTGTGCGTTGTGCGTTGTGTAAGGTGTTGTCCTGGTGCGTTGTGTAAGGTGTTGTCCTGGTGCGTTGTGTAAGGTGTTGTCCTGGTGCGTTGTGTAAGAGGTTGTCCTGGTGCGTTGTGTAAGGTGTTGTCCTGGTGCGTTGTGTAAGGTGTTGTCCTGGTGCGTTGTGTAAGGTGTTGTCCTGGTGCGTTGTGTAAGGTGTTGTCCTGGTGCGTTGTGTAAGGTGTTGTCCTGTGCGCTGTGTAAGGTGTTGTCCTGGTCCTGGTGCGTTGTGTAAGGTGTTGTCCTGGTGCGTTGTGTAAGGTGTTGTCCTGGTGCGTTGTGTAAGGTGTTGTCCTGGTAAGGTGTTGTCCTGGTGCGTTGTGTAAGGTGTTGTCCTCTGCGTTGTGTAAGGTGCGTTGTGTAAGGTGTTGTCCTGCTGCGTTGTGTAAGGTGTGTCCTGTTGTGTAAGGTGTTGTCCTGCTGCGTTGTGTAAGGTGTTGTCCTGCTGCGTTGTGTAAGGTGTTGTCCTGGTGCGTTGTGTAAGGTGTTGTCCTGGTGCGTTGTGTAAGGTGTTGTCCTGCTGCGTTGTGTAAGGTGTTGTCCTGCTGCGTTGTGTAGTGTAAGGTGTTGTCCTGGTGCGTTGTGTAAGGTGTTGTCCTGCTGCGTTGTGTAAGGTGTTGTCCTGCTGCGTTGTGTAAGGTGTTGTCCTGGTGCGTTGTGTAAGGTGTTGTCCTGGTGCGTTGTGTAAGGTGTTGTCCTGGTGCGTTGTGTAAGGTGTTGTCCTGGTGCGTTGTGTAAGGTGTTGTCCTGGTGCGTTGTGTAAGGTGTTGTCCTGCTGCGTTGTGTAAGGTGTTGTCCTGCTGCGTTGTGTAAGGTGTTGTCCTGCTGCGTTGCGCTAGTCTCTGGAAGCGTGTGCTGTGTCCCAGAGCACTGCTGAGGCTACTCTTCCACTTCAGAGCCTCGCTTAGAGTGGAAGCCATTTCACTTGTGAAAGGCCATCAGTATAAGCTACTACTGTGAAATAAACGATGTAATACACCGATACAGCAGGTAACAGGCAGTTGGCTTATTCTCGTTTGTAGCCCAAATGGTGAAAACACACACGGACGCACACTTATTCCATGAGATTTATTCCATGGCTCTGACTAATGTTTCTCAGTGGTAGGACAAAGGGAGGTGTGTGTGTGTGTGTGTGGGGGTCTTATCTGCGGTGTTATGTGCTGATAGTGTGTAGTATCTGGGAGGCAAAAGCCAGCGGATTATCTGCCGCGCCTGTTTCCATATTTTCTCTCTGCTTCGGAGAAGGAGGAGGAGAAATAGAGCCTCCTCCGCTTGTCTCATTACATTCATTTAGGAAGGCAAACAACCCAAAAGTAGAGGCTACACACACACACACACACACACTCTCAGTGTTGAAAAAGTGGTGAAGACCTTATTAGGAGGAGTGTACAATAGGGATTTTCGTATTTGTCCTTCAAAATAAACCCTTGTATCTTGCCTAAATAAACTTCCAGAAGCAAGATGAAAGGAGGACTAGCGGGGGAGAGAGAGGTGCGCGTGCCAGAACTGTACCACATGCTCCTGTGTTCCTGCCCACATGAAAACACATCAAATATGAGGCAAACCAGGCCCTCCGTCTGCATCTGCTGTACAGCTGAGCTCCCCCCTAGCAATCAGGCCTGCAAATACACACTTAATCCCTGCCTCACTCTGGCCTCTGTGGCCATGGTGGCACTGGCCATGGTCTCTCTCTCTCTCTCTCTCTCTCTCTCTCTCTCTCTCTCTCTCTCTCTCTCTCTCTTTCTCTCTCTCTCTCTCTCTCTCTCCCTCTCACACATGTATGTATATTTGCCCCATTTATTTATTAACCCATTAATAATGTTAATATAGCTCTGGCTTGGTGTTAATGTTTGTGTGCGTGTGTGTGTGTGTGTGTGTGTGTGTATTTACAATGGTTTGAGGATTTGGTCTGTTTAATTAAAGCTAATTGAATTGAATGGTGTTACTCTCTCTTCATTACCAATGTTACACTCATGGGTTAAACAGTATTATGTAGAACACCACCTTTGTGCAGGGTGTGTGTGTGTGTGTGTGTGTGTGTGTGTGTGTTATATGAGAGGAGAGGATTAGATATGGGTGGATTGGCTGTTTCTGGGTCACTGCTGGGTATTTCTGTTTTCCTCAGTTACTGTACGTATGATATCTAGTAGACCATTTCCAAATGATGGATAACCCAATTCACTAACTTAATCACAGAACCCTCAGCTAGCATAACCCCCCATCCCCATAAGTCCAGGCAGGATAAATGCAATCGAAAAGCAGGTGATGGAAGAGGGCAGGCAATCTCATAGAGTCAGCCTGAGTCTGGTTACCTCTCTGTCTGTCTGTTTTCTCTCTCTCTCTCTCTCTCTCTCTCTCTCTCTCTCTCATTTCCCCTCTCTCGTTTCCCCTCTTCTCCTCTCACTCACTCTCTCTCTCTGTCCCTCTCTTCCCCACTTCTCTCTCGTTCTCTCTCGTCCTTCTCTGGCACAGTCGCTCCACACAGTCCTCGCTCCTGGTGTACACTTGGCTATGTCATGGTGTCATGGTGACCCTAGGTTGCTCCTCCTTGCCATAGCCCTCAGGGGCTTGTGAGACAGACAGAGATATGCTTTCTTCATTTTCACTCTACAATGGTTAGTGTCCTGTTTTGTAATTCTTTAGTATTCTCAGTAAACTAAGCTTTGGTAATATATATCATTTTTGCCACACAAATAAATCACCTTGAATTGAACTGCGAGAGACAAAGAGACACAGAGACAAAGATAACGACAGAGGATGAGCAAAGAGCGAGACCACGTGAGCCTTTTTGCTAATCATGTAGCTGTTTGCCCAACCTCCCCCACCCTTCTCTCTTTTGTCTCTCACTTAGTAAACCCTCCCATCACTCTCTCTCTCTCTCTCTATCTCACTCTCACTCCCTCGCTCTCTCTCTCTCCTTATCCCTGTCTCTTTCACTCTCCCTTCACTACCTAACCACTAACCACAGCCTCCCCTCATGGTGAGTAAGCTGATTCTACAGCGGTGTGTTGACGAGGTGCGGACAGGCCCCAGGTAGGAGATCCACTCCACCCCCCCCCTGCCTGTTGTGGGCCACAGCCCACGGTGGTAGGCCTGGCAGGCAGCTCCACTCAGCCTCACAGGCCATGGGAGGAAGCAGCTTCCTGAGCCCTTTGACATGCCTGTAGAAAGTACAGGACATTTAGGTCAGCTCCAAGCAAATAGCCCTCCTCCAGTTTCAAGGGGAAATAGAATCAGAGGCCAGTGATTGGTCTTACCATGTCATAAGGAAATTATCGGACCATGTGGAACCGGATTCCCCTTTTCGGTCAAATCCAAATTGAATCACTCGTATGTGCCTTCCATATGTATTGGGAAAAGGCAATCAAAACTTCCTGTTCCAAAGAGGCTTCAAAGCACGGGAGACCTTTTTTGTACAATGTACCGTGATGGCAGGGGCTCGGTGTGGATTAGCACGGCCGCTCAGCGCAAACCCGGTCAGCTCAGAAACGCGGGCCTGTGCGGCGTGGCTCTAATTAACGGGCCTGGCCCACTGCTGCGGCCAGCAGCACCGGGCCTGCGCACAATCCCATTAGCTGGCTGTTTCCAGGGCACTAAACCCAACGCCTTTTGTGCCATTTCCTGCTATTGTCAGTCCGATCCCTCATTCCAGTCGAGCAGCGGGGCCGCAGAGCGGATCAGCGGAAGATGCCATTGTGGCAGGCTCAATGCATGCCAGCCTGCTGAACCACGCAAGTGAGAAATAACGTATTCCTCCGCTGATTAAAGCAGTGCTGGGCTTTTCTGTAGAGGGAAGGGAGACGCATTAACCAAAGACTTTGGGCTCACGGCTATGTTTCCATTCCTTTAATAATAAGAATACTTATTTGTGCATTTAGGGTGTTTTGTTTACATGCTCGTAGCAGACTTGCATCTCATAGCTGTCAGTTAAAAAAAAAATCAGATGGGGACATTTACTTAAAAAAATGGCGGCAGAGGCAAAGCCCAGATGGGTGAGCTGATAAGAACTGGTCCAGTGCTCGTCCCCATTAGGACGGACGGATCCGGGAGGCTCCAGCGGGCCTGGTGGCTGCGGTCATAACAGGCCCACAGAGACAGCAGAGGTAATCAGCAAACGCACAGCACTCTGGGATTTCACCAAAAAGCCTCATAAAAATCCAAAGGTCTGGCCTTCCATTGGCTGTAATGATGTCTGATCGCTAGTAAAATATTGTGTTAGCATCGTTACATCGATGGTTGTCCTTCTCCTGCTGACTGGTCCTAATGGACCTCTGATGTCATCTGCAGAGAATCGGAAGACGTGTGTGACCCTTTACATCGAGTGCCTTTTCTAATAGTAGGAGTGGTGAAGAGGCTTTCTGAAGCTCTAACAGAATCACCTTTATTGGATTGCTTTGCTGGTTGGCTCAAACAAGAAGCAAATCTGTGCCAAAAAGGCAAATATTTTCCCTTCTCGTCCTTGTTCATGGCGCCTGTTCTGTAAGGCAGGTGACAGCTTGTTCTCAGAATACATTCTGACACCACTGCCAGCTCCTTCTTTCTCTGTTTCACACTTGTGAATGAACACACACACACACACACACACACACACACACACACGCAGACACACTCGTTGGAGGCTCTGATTATTAGTGTAACAACAGAAAGGGAGAGGAAGAAATAAAAGCAGACTCAGACTTGCATGTCCAAGGCAGCCCGCGGTGAAACGGCTCCCTACTGGTGCTGAATCAGTGGTCATTGTGAATGTTCGTGGGCGTGTTTGTTTCTGCTTCATGGGCCTCTGTTGGTAGTGACAGTCCTGGAAGTCATTACAGAGCAACAAACACACTGGTGCGTGTGGTGGGCCAGGGGTTAGAAGGGCAGGGTGAGTCAGGCCGGGTGAGAGGGTGAGAGGGCTGGTGAGGTGGACCGGGTGTGAGGGTGAGAGGGCTGGTGAGGTGGACCGGGTGTGAGGGTGAGAGGGCTGGTGAGGTGGACCGGGTGTGAGGCCCTGGGTAAGAGGTGCCAGATAAGAGGGACTTCAGGCAGCCCTAAGCTAGTTGTGTGTAATGTGTGTGTGTGTGTGTGTGTGTGTGTGTGTGTGCAGTTCAAGAGACATGTATAATAGGGACCTTAATTTTGTAACTTTGACCACGGGTCCTTTTGTTCCATATTTTGCTTTTATTTTGCTTTGTTTTGCTCACTCATTCCTCTGCACTGCTCCCTCATGCTGCACGTTTTGCTGACTGTCCAAGCTTGGCAGATAATAAATACCTAGTACAGTAGAGCAGTTGTTAATGGAACGAGAACTGGGACGGCGTGAGGAAGAGGAGGAGGAGGAAGGTGGGAAGCTCCTATTATGATGTTCGTGACTGCAGTTACCAAGGGAGTGTTCACAGACATGTCTGTGTGTGCACATGCCTTTGTGTCTTGTGTGCTTTTATATGTATTTTGGATGAGCTGTTAACCTCACGACTGGTATTATAGTACTGAGAGTTTTAAAAATTTGACATGTATAAAATTCATCCTCCATCCCAGATGTGAAATATAAAGGGTGTGATGTTAAAACTAATATTTCCCCAAGGCTTTGGGGTGGGGTAGTTATTGCTATAACTTAAACCTCAGGTCAAGCAGGCACATTTTCTCTGGCTGTCTGTCTCTCTCCGTCTCTCTGTCTGTCTGTCATATTTGCATGCTCACACCTACAGAGGTCAGTCATAATGAGCAGCCCTAGACTAGCTGCTGTGGGAGTGAGACCGTAAAACCCCCACCTATGCCTGAGGAGAAAAGCTCTCTGTCTCCCTGCAGTTGTCTGTCTGTCTGTCTGTCTCTCTCTCTCTGTGTCTGTCTGTCTGTCTCTCTCTCTTGAGCCCGGGCTGAGTAATGGGTCCAAAGCTGATTAGTCAAACTTGCGATTTCCAATTTCAAACCCCAGACACAAACCCCTCACACACACTTAATATTCATGCAGAGGGAGCGTTGACCCAGGTGCCCCCCCCCCTCTCTTAAGCAGCTTATTCACACTGCTGAGGAAGAGGAGGTGAGGAAGAGGAGTGCGCGCCACAGACCAGAAGTCAAACAGGTTATTGCAGAATGTGTTTATGAAGAGAAAGATCTACAACCTTCTTGTTTTACTTGGAATATATATGGAGTAAGACATTCTCTTTGTGATTTATATTTCTATAATAATCAGCTATGTTGTATACTTTCTTGTTTACAGTTTATATATATATATATATATATATATATATATTTACTGTTCTTCGGTAAACGACTGTCCATAGTGAGAGAAAGTCAGGATGAGAAGAATGGCTGTCTGTCAAGCTTCTGTCCACTGCAGACTCAGCAGGTGCGCAGTATCTGCAGCTACCACTAGGGGCATCGCTGTCACTGTGTTCGGCTCATAAGTCCATCCTGATGCAGTGAAAATGTGGGGAACACATTACAAATCCAAGCCTGATTTGTACAGTGGTAAAGGTCCTTGTTTTTAATCAGTGTGAAGAAATTGCCTGTTTGGAGAGTTTTTGTCTGTGCGCGCGCGTGTGTGTGTGTGTGTGTGTGTGTGTGTGTGTGTGTGTGTGTGTGTGTGTGTGTGTGTGTGTGTGTGTGTGTGTGTGTGTGTGTGTTGGGGCCGCCTGTTGATTGTGAGTCATAGACTCTCTGTGCCACTCATTATTTTAGTAGCTTGTTTGAGGCTCTTCTGTGTGTTCCCTCACACCTGCACAACACACACACACACACTGCAACTCACTCCTGGCTGGTCTTCCTCTGCAGGCCATCAGGCCCTTGCAACTGATCCAGAATGCAGCAGCAAGGCTTGTCTTCAATCTACCCAAGTTCACTCATGTCACTCCACTGCTGCGCTCCCTTCACTGGCTTCCTGTGGCTGCTCGCATTCAGTTTAAAATTCTGATGCTTGCCTACAAAGCCAAAAATGGACCAGCTCCTCCATACCTTATGGAAATGGTCAAAAGTCGATCCGCACCTCGAGCCCTTCAAGGCTTCAAGCACGGCTCGACTTGACCCGCCATCCCTCAAGATTCAAGGAAGACACGCGACAAGATGCTTCTCTGTCCTGGCACCCAGATGGTGGAACGAACTTCCACTGGCTGTCCGAACAGCGAACTCTCTCGCGGTTTTCAAACGCAGCCTGAAGACCCATCTCTTTGTAAAGCACTTATAAGCACAAATCAGCTGACGCATTGGTATAAAGCGTAATTGCATTTTATCTTTAGGAACACTTGCTAAGTATTGCACTATACTGCATGTAGTCTTGTAGGTATTTCAGTCTTGATAGGTATTGCCTAATCTTATATTTTGTTGTCTTCTTTCTAGGCATCAGCACTAGCAACGGTTTATGGCAGTGCTTGACCTCAAGTAGTTTGGACTTAAACCTGTTTATACTAGATAGAGATGCATATTCTGACTGAACACGTAGTACTTTTGAACTGTCAGTCAAGTGATGTCGGTCTCCTGTGACTGGCTACATAGTGTAAGGACGCTTTAGCCACAGGGTCTCCTCACAGGACAAAAGCCAGGAAATATATGCACACTGAATATTATCTTTATTTTTTGTTTCATCGTTTTCTTTCCCGCCGCATGTCATTATCCGTCCTTCCTCTGTCCTTCGTTCTTTACTCCCTCTCTCCGTTCCCGCTAGCCAGCAGAATGAGATTAAGACAAATGCTGTGTTTTTGTTTTCTTTTGCCGTTAAGACGAGACACACACTCAGTGTACTATTACTTGATCTCTGCAAAAACTATTAAAGTGAAATAGGGATCTTAGAGCAGGAGATTTCCATAGAATGAGATTTCCTTCAGCCAAAACTGCGCATCAGTCTCAGAATATTGCACCAGTTCGCTTGATGGATGAACGAGGCAGTGTGAGTCTAAAGCTGGTTAATGGGTTTTTAATGGCACATTGTGCCATATATTAGATCCCATCATAAAGATGGTGCTTTCCTATCTACATGAAGGAATGCGTTTTTCATTTCTTCTGTCTTTGGGTCTCTTATCAGGGCTGAAATACACAACACTCAGGACATACGGCCTCGCTAAGATAATCTGACACGCAGGCTTTGGTGAGACGTGCAGGGGAATGATAGGCTCGGTATCACAGCACACGTGTGGAATGAAAGGAGCCCGGGAGATCAGGAATAAAACGTCACCAATAAACCAGGGCAGTCAGTTAATGCGGCAGCTATTTATAAAGCCAACACTTTGTTGATGTTTTTTTTTTAATGCTAACTAGCAGATTGGCGTGAAATTCTCTGGCATGGAGGATTCGGAGAGGAGGGTGCACATCCCTGGAGCTCCTTCCTGAAATTAGGTCATGGGGAGGGAGGGGCGGAGGAGGGATGGTGTGTGTGTGTGGTTGGGGGGGTATTCAGAGGAGCCGTTTTTAGGAGCGAGATCAGGAAAGATCAATCCCCATGGTAAATAACAGCAGGCAGTGAGGAACTGCAGGTGAGAGATGGGCCCTTTGATCATGCCCACAGTTCCAGCTGGGCGTAGCTAAGGGTGGAGCTGCCATATTGCTGCAGAGGGCCGAGTTTTGAATCAGTTTATGCAGCGCTGGAGAGAGATGTATATGAGGCAGAGAATACATGTGTATGTATGTACACACACACACACCTTCTATACACCTTGTATAGATGTATACCTCATGTACTTCACTGCAAAGTTTACTACCCCTCTCTCTGTCTTTTTATATATAAATATATAGCTGAGGTTTGAGTGTTTCTTTAGTTTAGATTGCTTTGTGAAACTTTCTGGTTCATACGAGAGAGTGAAACACAGAGACAGTTCTGTGTGTGTACAGCAGAAAGCGAAACGCTGCTCTCATCTGGAGCCTGGTTATTAGTTCAGAAATCAATTATGCAGTGCGGTCCTGTCAAGTGATGAATCTGAGCTAATTAGCCTGTAGGTGTATCTCCCCTCTCCTGTCCTGCGTGCTTGTCAGATCCACATTTAGATGAGTCCCCTCGTGTTAGGCTAATAACAATTAAAGCTGTTATCGAGAGTGCTAGCCATGTGAGCTTGCTCACTAGCCATGGCTAATTGGTCAACACAATGGGCCGGTGAAGCTGCTGATATGGGGGGGGGGGGTTTGGCGTTGGGGGAGTACCACAGACGTCTCCCCACCCCTGCCGCTCTGGCCTGCTCATGTCTGCCTAGTGGAGCAGGTCCTTGAGCGAGTGGGGCTGGTCTCCGGCCCAATGCACCTCGCCGTCCGGATCCGTTACGGCCTCCTTCTCCGCCATGGAACACGCGCGCTGAGCAGGTGGAGTCCGGGTGAGTCAGCAGGACTTAGCTGAGCGTAGCGGAGGAAGGCGGCAGCTGTCGTTCTGGTGTGTGTGTGTGTGTGTGTGTATGTGGCGTGGGTATCTCTCTGTGGGAACCTGTGCACTTTGACCAGGCCCACGTTTACTCCCCACACAACCTGTGGCCTGCCTTATCAGACCGCCCGTCAATCACAGGGGCTCAGCCTCGAAGCTGCGGCCTTGACGAGCGCAGGGTTATTGACATGGCGCGTGAGCGTAAATGCAGGATGAAGCGTGTGCCTCCTGCGTGATGTCACAGGCGAGGTAAACGCGCCTTGATTCACCTCGCAACACATTCAAACCCACTCAGAGCCCCCCGATTAGCTGCACTCACTAAACATGTTGTGTGAAGACTTGGTGAAAAGAACTGAAAAGGGTGAAGAGGGAGAGAAACAAAAGGGGAAACGTGTGTGTGTGTGTGTGTGTGTGTGTGTGTGTGTGTGTGTGTGTGTGTGTGTGTGTGTGTGTGTGTGTGTGTGTGTGTGTGTGTGTGTGTGTAAGAGAGAGACACGGAGAAAAGAAAGTAGTGCTGTTAATCCGACTGGTCTCCAGGTGTTGAGACAGAGGATCACCTGTGGAACAAAGGACCAGCATGGAGGGCCACAGATGGGGCATCTCTGAGTGGAGGGGGGGTGGAGATGGGGGCAGGTGGTGTGGCATTAAAGGGTGGTGTTGGAGGGCCTGCCGCTTCTGAGAGGCGTTCTGCTCTTGTGCGTAGAGGAGAATTGGCATTTGTTTTGAAAAAGGATGTGCTGTGTGTGTGTGTGTGTGTGTGTGTGTGAGAGAGAGAGAGATGCAGAGGAAAAACACTTTAGAATTATGGAAATGAACAAAAAATTGCAAGCATTAGTCTAAGGAATAAACATAGTGCCCTCAGCATGTTTTAAACAGCATGCCCAAGGCCTAGGTGCCTATGAATCCTAACTCTGTGTGTGTGTGTGTGTGTGTGTGTGTGTGTGTGTGTGTGTGTGTGTGTGTGTGTGTGTGTGTGTGTGTGTGTGTGTGCACGCACGCATGTACGTGTGAGTATACTGAATGCCTCATATCTGTCCAGGACTGCTCCAGAAAACCTTCCCATCTGGTGCATCTGCATGTCTGTGGATTCCTCAGAGCACATGTGAAGCCTGAGCTACAGTTTCTCTGCTGGCCCTATATTCACAAAGTTCTGTGATTTGTTAATAATGTTCACATTCCACCCCCCACCCCCCGCCCCCCCCTTTTTAATACTGAAGCTGTCTGTTTATTATGATGTTTGTTTAGTTACATTATTTCCCCCTTTTCTTACCATTTGTTTAGAAAAAAATTTTACAGCCCAGATTTAACTAATCAAACACATTCATTACTGATAAAAAAGAAAGAAATGAAGCAGGTATGTGATGTGTGTGTAAAGTGTGTGTGTGTGTGCGCGTGTCAGTGGCCTCTGCATTTTGCTCCCCTGTGGTGTGTATTGTTTAGCCAGGCCTAAGTAGGGATTAGTGGTGTGCTGATGTATTCTGTCAAAGCTGTGTGTGCATATGTATGTGTGTGTTTGTATGTTTGCATGTGTGTGTGTGTGTGTGTGTGTAGGCAGGGAGCTGGCTTTAGTGAGAGGTGCCGTGTTAGTGGTGACCCAGGATTAGGGCTCACTGACTGATATACCCTCCTTAGAGAGGAGCAGGGTGGAGCCTCTCTCACTCTCTCTCTCTCTCTCTCTCTCTCACACACACACACACACACACAAGCTCGAATTACGCTCAGGTCAATAAATACTGAGATCAGTAAAGTGGGAAAGACAGCAAGCCTAGGTTGTAAAGTCTTCCCAAATCTCAGTCAGGCATTCTTGTTTCTTCACCTCGGCTTGGCTGGCACACACACACACACGCAGATACAAAAACACACACAAGCGCACACACACACATACATACACACACAAACACACACATCCATACACATGTACACACTCTTAGCTTTTGCCATTCATGATCTGTTTCCCAGGTTAATCACTGCCCCTGCTTCATCTTTTACACACACATACATACACAAACATACACACTGTCTCTTAAAACACACACCAGTCTGGGAGGAAAGCTTTTGTGGAGTGTGTTTCTCTTCATAAGCTTCATAAGACAGTTTTGTCAGGTCCTCACCATTAAACCATCCTCCCTCTCTCTCTCTCTCGTCTTCTCTCTCTCTTTTTCTCTGTGTGTGTGTCTCTCTTTCTCTCTCTCTCTCTCTTTCACCCTCTACCTCTCTCCCTCTCATCTCTCTTCAATCTGAATTTAATGAATTTTCTTCTGCTGTTGATGTATATTTAATACAGGGTTTCACACACACACACACACACACTCACACACATAAGTATGTGTGTGTATGTGTATGTATGTGTATATATATACATTTAAATATGTGTGTGTATGTTCCCCTGATGGATGATTAGATGAATGTTTCTCACAGACAGAAGAATAAAGAATGTGTTGTGATGGAGGCCATTACCAGTGATCTGTCACAACCCTCACAGCTCTCTCTCTCTCTCTCTCTCTCTCTCTCTCTCTCTCTCTCACACGCGCGCACTTGTTCATGTCTGTCACTCTGTAAGTTTGCTGTTTATACAACAACCTGCCACTGTGTTTGTATTGGTTTTTGTGTTGGAGGTAGAGATCGTTGTTTCTCACAACTGTTCTGTTTACCCTCCTCCTACTGTTCTGGAAGTATTAGGCAAAGATGGGAGATAAGGAGAGATATTCCGCCAGACCGAGCTACCCAGGCTTCATCTCCTGCGGTTTTTGTCCTGATTGCAGCAGCCAGGTGGAGACATGATATGGAAATATCTCACACCAGAGATAAGATCCAGAATATTCCACCTGGCTGCCCTTGGAACACAATGTCTCAGTTCCGGTTCAAGATTTCATGAATTTTGTCTTTATCTTCCCTTTACTTGCTCTTGCATACAGACAGTTCTCTTTAGCTCCGTGGGATCACCTGCCGTGATGATAATGTGTCTGTACAGTGCTTTGAGTAATTGAAAAGGAGCAGAGACAGCTGTCCTGTGATTTGGTAGCCGTTGTCCCTCGTAAAAACCCACGCTACAGGCGGTCCCCAGCTGCCTGTCCCCACACACGGCTCGCCACGATCACGTGACCTCAACCCCTCTAGTGTCACCAGCCGTCTCCTCCTGCCTTTCCGTCACCACCACTGCTGCCTCAACCAATCAGATGCTTCAGAAGGTGCCTAGGCCACGGCATCATCGGCTTGCGCAGTAGTGGACTGTGAGGCTGAACGGCTAGCTTTGTGCCGGGGGGGGGGAGGGGCGTCGTCGGGGTCGTGGAGCGGAGGAGGCCAAGGCTCAGGGTCACGGCAGGATTGCGATGCCTGTCGGCTTCTCCTGGCCCACACCACATCACCAGCACAAAGCCTCTTCTGTGTGTCCAGTGTGGGAAGAAGGCAGCAGGCAGCTTCATGGGCCGTGGTGACCACACAGCTCAGTCAAGGCTCCGCACTTGAAGGCATATGAAGTGACAAAGGCCAGTGGTTTGATTCACATCACTCTCCATGTTGGCTGTGTTTTCTTTGTCGCTTTGACTCAGTTTATGGCCCTTTTTTTTGTCCGTGTTGGAAAAGTGAGGATTTGTTTTGCTGACCAAAATTGATCCTTTTCTCTGACCAAAATATTCATGGAGCTCAGAAGCCCTCCGAGGGCGTTTGTCAGCCCGCCCTGGCCGGTGCTCACGCGGCTCCCGTAAAACACTTCGCTTATTTCCCCGGTGGCCCGCTCCTCTGCCGTGACCCTGGGGACGGAGCTGTAGGCTTTTTGCTTCTGTCCCATAGAAAAGGCCTGCGTTCTCCTCACAGCGTCGGCGACGTTTCCACTTTCGAACGTCGTCATCGTCAGCCGTCCAACTTGACGAACGAGGGGTTCTAACAAGGTGGCGTTCATAAATATTCATCGTCTTTCCGCCGCGTTCCAACATGTTGTCTCTGTGGCGTGGAGCGTGTGCACCGCCATCTGAGCTGCAGCATCCAGCTGTTGATCTGGCGTCTGGCCTCGATAGCTCCGCCCACGTCGTTGCCCCGCTGCTTCTCGCGCTCTGACTGGCTTTCATGGTGACTCAGCTGCCTCCGGCTCTCTCCGGTTTCCCCGGCCTCTGCCGTGCACCTCGGCGGAGTGGTGGGCACACGCTCTGATCCCAGACACAGCCGCTCTGCTTGTTCGGTGGCAGGCGCTAATGAGGCGGGTGTGTGTTCAGAGTCCCTCCTTCAGCCGCGGCGTCGCATTGCGGGATACGGGAAACTAATGCGCTCTGAACTTCCTCTGCTCAGAGGAAACCTGCGTGGAGGGATACACTGTGGGGGGCTATTGATGTGATGACTTGAGCGTGGTGGTAACAGTAAAAGGTGCCCAGCTGCCTACATCTCCCACAATGCACCTGAGGACTTTAGAAGTAAAGGAAAGTCAAGTGGAGTCTTTCTTTTCTCCATTTCTACCCTATCTAAGAAGGGCTGTACATGATTGATGGCAGGGTTGCACTCTGGGATATCCTTGGCTTATCTGCTATAGGTTCCATAGTTGTGAAATTTCACAGGCCTCTTTTACTTCCTGCTTTGACTGAGTTGGAACTGGAGTTTGCCCAATGTTGAGACGATTCTCTGTTGGCTGTAACCCCCACAGTCCACTCCAGTCTTATCCTGTCTGGCATTTAATATACTAACTTTAATTATTTATAGTCAAATGCACAATTTACTGCTGTGTGCTTTTTCATTACAGCACCCAGAGATGATGAATTAAGGTTTCCGATAGGTCACACTTTCTGAGCGTGAGAACCTCCCTCCCATGGTCCATTTTGTTCCATTGTGTATTTGTGTGTGTGCATGAGTGGGCGCCTGCGTGATGTGCTGAGTGCATAACTAGCTGTGACACATGCCTGTAGGAGTGTATAGATTGGTGGTCACAGAACTAATAAATGGAGGTGACCAGTGTCAGTTACCCTACTCAATAAATCAGACCTGATCTCATGGAACCAGACAGGTTTGTTCAGCTGTACAACCTAGAGGAGAGAGAGGATTGCTATACACACGCACACGACGCTATATTTTGCATGCACGGACACACAGGAAGATTGCAGAGGGAGCTGCAGGTCAGTGGGGCTTCTGCTCTTTGCAGTGAGGGGATGTCCTGAGCACCAGACACTCAGGCTAGAGTCGTAGGCTGGACTCAGTGGCTGGAGTCGTAGCTGGAGTCACTAGCTGATCTCTTCACACCCACCCACCCCTCCTCACCCCTCCCCACCCCTCCTCAACCCCCTCCCTGCTCGACAAGCCACACTTGCTATTCCTCCCCAATCCTGCATAAATGGCTTATCTAACATGACTGTTTATTTCTCAATTTCACAGTCAGGGCCAAAGCCATCAGTGTCGGGATTTAGAAAATTATAGTCTGACAGGTTTCTTCTCAAGACAGATTCTGTTGGCTGTCAGTAAACATTTGCGGGAAGTGTAATCTTCATTTGAGTTTCTTTTCTGTTTAATTCTCTCTGTTTTTGTCCTCTCTCCGTGACAGTGCTGTGACTATCAGCTGCAATTTTTTCTCATCCGCAAACTTCACAGTTTGCCTTGCTGGAGTACGCAGACGTTAATTTTAATTTTAATAGCAGCTACAGGAATACTTGCACCAAAGATATGATCTTTTCATTTATTAGAACTCTGAAGTCAAAGATTAGTTCTCGTTTTTTAATGAAAATATTGCCAGACATCAGGGGCTCTCAATTTATTGGAATTAACACACAAAGATATGAGGACAGGCAGCATGTGGGCACCAGCCATTACTGTGATGCGGAAAACAAAGAAAAGCATGAAAAAATAAAACCCAGTGTTGAATATCAATAGGAAAAAGACATAAAAAAAATAACATTGTTAAATAACATTCACATTTCCAAGTAGAAACGCCAACAATAATATTAATAATAATAATAATAATAATACATTTGATTTATATAGTGCTTTTAAATAACCCAAAGGCACTTACAAAATATGACCGAGATGTAGTATAATTTATTTTATATAGAATATCGCAAATGTGTGTATATTGAAAGAGAAAATATAAGAATTCTTTTGTTGTGTATTATGGTAAACAGTAAATACTTGAATCGTTCTTAGAAGGACTCCAGCAACAGTTATCTCAAAACTGGAACACAGGCAGTGAGATCTAATCTCCGCATTCCTTAATCCTGGTTTGAACTGCACCTGTATCCTTTCATCCATAGAAATATAACCAATATTGCCTAACCAAAGTACTTCCACCTGTTAAAATATCCATCTGCTAACATTGTTTCTTTGGTAAAACCTGATTGTGCCCACATTTTCGAGTGAAATGTCAAAACCTGTAATAACATAATGAAGTGTAATTAAAGCGCTTAATCTGTAGGAGAGCGTCTCGGGTTTCACACATGGAGCCATTCTCTTCTCTTTTTCCGTTTCCTCCCCTGTTAAGTTTAAACAGGTGCCACTTATTCAGTCCCCCGAATCCCCTTTTTAATTCCGCGCCCTGTTTAGGTGAATGTCATTGCTGAGGACTTCCTTGTCGACACAAATTAAAGTGAATCATTTTGTGTTGGAGAAGGGCCAGGCCGGTGATGACATCACTGCATCCACATGTGCCGTGCTTGTTCCCATCGCCTAATCCCTCTGTCCCGAAATGATGGAGCACCTGCCTTATGCTGAACCGCTTAATATACTGGTAATATACTGGTAATATACTGGTACCTGGAAGAAACACACTGTCACTGCTGCCCCCGAGTCAGCAGGAGAAACGAGCATAAAATGACGTGGAAATTCAGATGAAACGTCTGTAGGATTATGTTTCTCTCAGGTGCCTGTGTGCATGCGTGCAACTGGTTGCAGTCAGATGGGCCGAATCAGATTAAGCGTCTCACTGTTCACATGTCCATTGATCCAGCTGGGATGTGGCTGTGTTTGTGTGTGTGTCTCTCTGTGTGAGTCTGTATGTGCGCATGCGCGTGTTTGTGTTTGTGTGTGTGTGTGTGTGTGTGCATCTCTCACTGGGCCAGGTCTGAGTGGATACAGTAAGAACCGTGGCATGGGCTTCAGGGAGCCGCTTGCCTTGATTACCCGGGCAGGGAGCTGTGGCAGGAGGAAGATAAGGCTAACCCTCTATCTCCCTCCGCCCCTCCACCTCCCCTCCACCTCCCGCCTCTCTCCACACTTCACTCTCACACCCTGCTCAGTTTTGTGCTAGGCTTTGAAGTCCCATCATAAAATGTGACAGTTCCATCTAACCTTTCCCCAAGGTGAAGGCTGGCTTCAACCCTACCCACAGTCAAATCTCTTTAATAACCTTTGCCAGGTTTAGCTTCACTCGGGGTGGGAATTATGGTGGAAAGTATTAGATGCCTCTGACTTCTTGGGCCTTTTCCTCACAAGCTTTTGATGTGTGTAGTGAACTCAATATGAAAGTAGGGAAAAACGAAAAAAAAAATAGTTCTGAGAGTCCACCAGAAATTGGTTCAGTGTTCAGCATTTCATCAGCTTATTTCAGCTCCATCCCTTTATATGACAGCTTTTCACACTGTGGCTGGAGAATGTGCAGAATGTGTGTGTCTTACAGATTTGCATTGGCTGTATAAGAACTGGTCCTGGGCCAGAGAGGCTCCTGCTGGGGTGTCTAGCCCTGCTCAGCCTCAACCTGAAGCCCCTCGTGCCTCAGACGCACCATCACACCAGTCAGCAGGCAATATGGACCACAGTATTGTGGTACTTGAAGCTAATTGTGGTGTGTTAGCCCTGTGGGGCGGGACCAGGGTCCTGTGGGGCAGTGGCCAGGGTCCTGTGGGGTGGGGCCAGGGTCATGTGGGGTGGGGCCAGGGTCTTTTGGGCGGAGCTCAGCTGGGCTTTGTCCAGTGCTGCTCAGTGCTTCAGGGTCAACAGGCTTCTGATCTCTCTCTGCCTGTTTTGCTGTAAAAGACACCAGCGACTCCAGGAAGGACCGTTTCACCTGCTCCAACACCCCCGACTGCTCAGTTACAGTGCGCAGCCTACAAATTGGTAGGAGGCCCCCCGTGGCTGTGCAGGACCAGCAGGTGGTGTGTGGGTGTGTGTGTGTGTGTGTGTGTGTGTGTGTGTGTGTGCGCCACCTCTGCTGGACATGAAGATGGTACCGTGATGTGCTGCCTGACTGTATCCCAGCAGGCTAGTCGCCGGAAAACACACCTACATACACACGACATCCCTCCATCATTCACACACACACACACACACACACACACACAACAACACAAATACATATAGAGAAGAGAGGTTTACAGGTACATCACACACACACACACACACACACACAAAAAGGGAGAAGAACATGGACAGGGTGCTTGTTAACAGACTTGAGGTCAGGTCTAGCCTGACCTCTGGGAGAACCACTTACACTGAAGAAATTCTCAGTGCTGTTTTTTTTATTTTTGAGTTCCTTTCATGTCCCCCAATCTGATTATTTTCAGACTAAACACAAATAATACATCCGCCATATATACCACATCAAAGGCAGATTTAGTGGTGCGTGATGTAAAGATGTAATGAGTAATCCTTTTTGTGTGTGTTTTATTTCGGTGTGATTTCCACATGTGCTGGTAATATAAGCATAAGTTCGTGCTGCTAATTTCATACTTCCTAACCCAGTATGGATGTTTACTCTAATCTAACATGCTTTGCACAGTTATTCTAAACCACATTGGTGCAGTGTGTGGGGCTGATGGCTTGCCTGAGTGTGTGTGTGGGTTCTCGGGGGGGGGAGGGGATCTGGGTGGCCCTCTACCTCCTCGCCATTCATGAGCCGCCCAGAGGCAGGGGTCGGATCCGGCAGCGCTCTACTGCATGGGATACCTCCCAGGAGATCTCACACACACACACAGATACACACACACACATACGCGTACAATTTTTCATACTGACATGAGTTCTTTTCAAAAAGCATCAAATTTCACAGCGCCAGGTTACTTTATCGGTAGCCTTTCAAAAGCTGTCATTTCTTTCTCTCTCTCACACACACACACACACACACACACACACACACACACACACACAGAGAACTAATGGCTCCTCCCCAACACAATGTCAGCTTCAGTAAGAGACTTTTTTATATTCGTGCAAAGTGCAGCGCTGGTTGTGGTCTCTCAGGGCACCGCTCTCACCCCGTGTGCCAGACCCACCCGGAACTCCATCCTGGCCCTCGCGCCTCTGATTGGCCAATGCTGTCCAGCCACTTGTGAGTAGGGGGCCATGGACCTGCTGCCTGGGGTAATTGGAGAGGAAGGAGGGTGAGAGGAAGGACAGAGTTTGGCCTGCTGCAGCCTTCTGCAGCTGGTCCTGTGTGCCTCCGCCCCTTTTATCGGGGTGGGGGCACCACCACAACAATGAACGGACAAGCTTGGAAAGTCCGTCCGGGTTGGTTGCTGGCTGGAGAGTCACATCACGGCCATCCGTTTTTTAACCTTCTGTGTTGTGGTAATTAGGATCCCCGGTGTATTCTGCTGAGATCTTGCCCGCGTGTCCGCGCCGAAGGCCGATGGTGTTGTGCGGAGGTGGAGATGAAGCGTCCGCAGACATTGGAAAGGGCTGGGCATCTAAAAAGGAGGTTCCCGCTCAAGAGGGAAGCCCACGGGACTGCCCTGGATGGAACCCCAGCAAGTCAGGCATTACTCTTTACGAGTAATCACTGTCTTTTATGGAGGCTGAAATGACATTGTGGCGTGAACTCCTCTCAACTGTGGAGTTACTATTGATTTTCTAATTAGACACACACACACACACACACACATGGAGTCACGATAATGGAAACATACAATCTCTGATGTTATTGAGAACAATTCACCCATTACTAATGACAATTTATCATTAAACTGCTCTCTTAACTGAGCGTACACTAGTTATTATTTGAAAGTTTTGGTTGTTTGTTTACTTTTTGCCAAGATAATAGTAAATGTATGTAAGATATTGAAATCACAACGAATGATTTAGATATATCGTATTTGTAATTGAACTATGAAAATGTGTCATAAAATGTGTAAGGGCGTATTGTTTGGCAGAAGTGCAATGGCATTATTAGAGATGGAATATACAGTAACTACTCACTCACAGTGACAAGTCGGGTCCACACACTCCTCTTTCCCTCCCTCTGCGTTCTGTCCTCTGTTCCTATCCCCCTCTCCTTCTTTCCCTTATGCTGTTACTTCACCCTCCAGAAGACATGAAAGCAACAGGAGGCAGAGAGCTTTCTGCAGAGCCTTTAAACGCCCTCCAAGTACTGCTCTTCCGGAAGGCTTTCACAGGCCGCTGGACTGCCTCATACAACCATGCCATATCTCCCTCTCTCTCTCTCTCTCTCTCTCTCTCTCTCTCTCTCCTCTATCTCTCACTCCCTCTTTCTGTCCCACTCTCTCTCTCTCTCTCTCTCTCTCTCATGGTAATTTCCTAAATGGGCCACCCTGCCTGATAGCTGTCACTCCCTCTTCCTCTGACCTGGACCTTGTCTGTCCAAACGCGGTTCGATTATCTCACACAGATAAACCTGTTTGGCTTTATTTCATTTCACGCTGCTCTGGATTCTCCCTGCCACCTGGCAAATGTAAAAAAAAAAAAAGAAAGAAAGAAAGAAAGAAAAAAAAAAGCATTTTGTAAGGTGTGAAGAAGAAAAAAGGAGAGAGTGTGTGTGCGCTGGGCTGAGGGAGGGGGGCTGTTGGCCTTGGTGCACAGACCCTGCTATTATTGAACTGCCACAGCTATCAGAAGAGCGGAGGTCATTTTTTTCTTTCCTCCTCCCTCGAAAAGAAAGTAATTTTCTGTCAGTTTTGTGAAGATGGGGCAGTCATGTTAGTGCCCCCACCTCTCTCCCCCTCTCTCTCCCCCTCTCTCCCCTTTTCTCTCCCCCTTACTTTCTCTCTGTCTGCCTTACTCTCTCCATCTCGTTCTGCCCCCCCCCTCTCTCTTATAGAAAGTGAGGGCAGAAACACCATTATTTTACAGGCTTCTTCCAATGCCATTGATTTTCCTCCTCTAATAGCTGGCACTCTCTTTCCCCACTAGTCTGATTATTGTGCAGATGATTATTAATCAGTGTTCACTGGAGTCACAGTGCACCATAGCATTTTAACACTTCATTTATTCCCTTGATGCTGTCGCCCGCTGTGGACCAATCACGTTGTAGCCTTTACGCTCTGTAGCCAATCAATGGATCCAATTTGCAGAGGAACTCCAATTATGACAAATGATTGAATGTGGGGGCATTCGTTATGGCTGTAGCGTTGCTGAGTTTTTGTGCTGACATGACGACAGATTGTTTTGAGATCTGTGATTTGCTTTGTTTCTAGGTCACTGAAATGTACCAGTGCTTAATGGCATTTTCTAGTATCTGGTTATGCTGAAACATTATTCTTTTTCTGTGTAATTTTTACACTTCTCCTTATGGATCATGTTCCTGACCACACATGCTGATATCATTCAGTGCTGATTTTTGAGTACTGGCTTCAGTGCAGGATTTATTTATTCAGTTATTGCTTCTAGCCGTAGAATGTTCTGGAATAGCATTTACTCTGCTTGTGACATGTAGGAGAAAACACTGCTGGACAGGGTACAGAGTGGGGCACTACAGGCGAGGGCTGTTTGTCTGAGGGGACACCTCTCTCCGTCTCCATGAGCAGAACTGCACGTAATGGCATATAGGTTTTCTCCAGAGCAGTGTCCACAAGCTTGAAATGTTCTGATTCAGACTGTTCATGTGCTTTTAACAGTCCATAAACGTGTCCATAAATGTATCATTATATCACTGAATTGTTTTCATTTCAGTGGAGAATATGATGTTATTCTGTTGTTTGTCTGTGTGTGCTTTAGTTAACCTTTATAAAACCGGCTCACGTGTTTGTGTGTGTGTCTCCTTTGACATTTTGAGAGAAATGAAATGCTCCCTGAGTCAGATGAAGCGCGTGTTGGGCGTGCAGCCCAACCTAACGCCATCAACCAGTACTGGGAGTGGTGGTGGGTGGAGTCCCCAGCCCCTGTGGGTGGAGTCCCCAGCCCCTGTGGGTGGAGTCCCCAGCCCCTGTGCGAGCTCTCTCCCAGTGACCCCCAGGTCAACCCGCCGTTCTGTTCTGTTGTTGTGCTTTCTGCATTACTGTTTCAGCAGTGCTTTTGTGATTCATTACATGTGAAGGGATTTTTTATATTTCACACTATGCATATCTTCTCCTTTCTCCTCTCCACTCTTATATATATAAAAAACTAAACTTAAAATAAATCAGAAAATTACAGGCTGGCTCTCCAGGTGTGCTGCTGGAGCGTAGCTGGGTGTTAACACTCGCAGGCTAATAAGCAGCGAATGAGAGGCAGTAAAGCATGTAGAGGTTTAATTCCCTGGAGCAGGTTGCCCTCTCCTCCCCTCCCCTCCGCCCCCCCCCCCCTCCCCCTCCCTTTCCCCTCCACACAACAAGACATTTTGCAACTCCGAGTGGCCCACTGAGCACAGATCTCCCTCTCAGACTCAGGCAGGCAGGGTTTAAATGTACCTCAGCACAGCTAATCTCCTCAAATCCACTCTCCTCCTCCATTACCGCACAGCCATCCGGGTTTGTTATTATTGCTGTTTTGTTCTTTCTTCTTCTTTAAAGTCGCGTCTTTGAGAACTTGAAACTTTTCCGTCTCATCTGCTTGTGTGATGCGAGAGCCCTGTGTAAGCCTATTATGAAGACAGAACACTTGAATGATTTCAATTTGCCCTGTTTGCGTCTGCCGTGAAATGGCGGTGAGGGGTCTTAGGAGTGTACAGGGTACAGAGAATTGACCAGGCAATGGTGGCGGATACTGTCAGCACAGACTAAACTGCTCCCACGTTCCAGCCGTGAAGCAGTGAGCAGTGCCCGGGTTTATGGTGCTGCGTGGAACTTTGTTACCTCAAACCAGAGCAGAGGTTTTTTTTTCTTCTTCTTCCTCGTTTTGAACGTAGATATGATATTTCTGTTCTTCATTCCTCACATGGTGCCCTAAGGCAACACAACATAATACAATACAGCTTTATAAACCGATTTCTGCACGACACCCCCAAGCAGCATTCTGCACTAAGAACGGCCAGATCTTTGGGGGATACGCGATGTGGTGCAACCCCCCCCCCCCCCCCCCTCCATCCTGCACCGACTGCCATTAGGTGCAAGGCAATAAGCTGCTGGGAGATAAGGGAGGTAATGTAGCTCGGGAGCCTTAATAATCACGGCGTCTGCCGCGGTCTCCCTCGCCTCGCTGCTGATCACATTACAGCCGTCGCTGCGCTGCTTCGGTTGGCTCACTGTAAACTCATCTTCTGGAAGCTTTTCCTCCAGCCATAATGATGAGAATAAGTACTGGGAGAGTGCGGATGCGCCGCGGTGTTTCGGAAAAAGGAAGTGTTGTCCGTATCGGTGCGTGGAGTTGGGAAGTGTAACATAAGCAGTGTTTCTGTACTATAAATACTGCCCACGGCCTCTCTGGCTGGGAGTAGCTCTGCTCTCCAGCTGGGGCTGTTGTGGAGAGCTGATGGGGTAGGCTGAGGTCTTAATTAGTCGGTGTTGTAGATAAGCCCAGGCTTCCTGCACTAACTGCATTCAGCGCCTTTTCTCCATGAGTTCAAGTTGAGACAGCATTCAGAAAAGGGCAGATTACGTCTGCCGAAAAGTGCGGAGTTGTCAGTTTTATGTGCTTAGCTAACATTCATCTGTTTTTTTAAATATGATACATATCTTAATATATTTTTTATTGGCTTACGTTAATTGTTGCCACGGGGCCCAGCGCTCCCTGGTGGAGTGTGTGCAGTGTAGACAGGGAAGCGTGTGTGGGATGACTGATACTGACAGACTTCAGGGCCTTCCAGCTAGCTCACCAGGAAGGAGTGGATACAGAGGGTAGCAGGCCTTCTTTATAGCCACACACACACACATACACACACACACACACACACAATTGAGGAGTGACAGAAAGGTCTTGTTCTCTGGATTGCTGTTCCTGGGCAGTGCATGGTGGATTTGTGTATTAGGGGGATCAAATGAACTAGATCCTCAGCTGTCACAACATCAGTTTAACCCCACGTTGTGATCTTACACACAGACATACACATGCACATACCCACACACCTAACTCCCGACTGTGTGGGAGTGTGTGTGCGTGGGTGTGTGTGTGTATATGAGTGAGTGTGTGTGTGTGTAAGGGTGCCCTCTCTCATTGTGTGAGGGCAAATCCGTGGAGATTTCCGCCGCTAACTGTCTTTGGGAGACAGATGCCCATACTGCTCAGCTCCCCCTCCCCCACCCTCCCCCAGCCCCTTATCACACCCCCAGCGATAGGCGGCCTTTACCTAGCGACACCCAGCACTCTGCAAGTGCAGATTGTTATGGTTGTGGTCTTTCTCAACAGGCCTCCCCCAACACGGTGGTAATGCTGCCCACTTTATGAAACAACAATACAGATAACCAGGCAGCCTTTTAAGGGTCCTGGGCTCTTATCACAGGTAGGGTATTAGTCACTGCCAGGCTGCGTAGCCCTGGGAGAAATAGTGTGGGAATGTAGTGTTTTAAAAACATCTTTGTGGCCCGTGAGGTCACTCCTCACGTCCGTGTGTGTGTGTTCATTCCTCAGACGGGTCACTCCAGCACTCCCTCACCTTGGTTTAACGTGCTAATGCTAACGTCACATGACTGACTGCATTTCTGTTTGGAGTTGCAGTTCATTAGTTGATTAGCACAAATGTCCCGAGCGCCATCAGCATTTGCAGACGTCATGGAGCAGGAGTCCCGCAGAGAGTCCCATTGTGCAGGACCCGCACCTGCGTCGAGCCGCCCGGCGCCCTGAACCTGAGGAGCACGGAGACTGGAGCTCAAAGACACAGATCATGTAGATAACGGAGAACAGGACAGACGCTCTGTGCCACTTCAGGGCCACTCGGTGATCTACACTTACCACTCACACACTCAAGAGTGACGTGAATGGCAAAAACCTCATTCGTTTGGAAAACTGTGTATGGAGAACGATGGAGATTAAGAAGCCAAAGGGTTCCTGCTTCATCATCCTCTGCTGTTCAATGTTGCCCTTCCCCCAGCTCAGCCCACTGAAGCCTCCCTGAGTGGGGTAACTCCGCCTGGGTAATTGGGGTAATAATGATTGGGTGGTTAGAGCCAGCTGGGTGACTAAGAAGGTCAGAAAGCAGTGTGGGGCCTGGGTGAGCTCTGGGTTTGAGCTGGATCCCATATGGCAGAAAAGGTACAAGACCATGGATGCTTTCTCTCTCTCTCTCTCTCTCTCACAACATCCCTTCTCCCTTCTCTCCACTTCTCTGTCTCTCACATGCCCACCCAAAATCTGCGAGATGTAAACATCTGTACCCAAGATCGTGTTTTGTTTTTTGCTGAGTTGCACAATTCAAAGAAGATAACAAACTGCATTTAGCTCTATTCACATTGCAGACGCACCTGAGAACGCTGTGTCTTTATGAAATGTGTAATTGTGTGTAGAGCACTTTCAATAGTATGAGCAATTAAGCTCTACTGAGTCCCAGTCGTGTGAATTAGCCTTGACTAAAGCGCTGACGATGCGTATCACGGCACATCTGTTGGGGCCACTGGGGAAATACCAGGCAACGAGAGGTTAAATATCAGTCTGCTCTCCCCTCCCCTCTCCTCCCTTTGCCTCCCATGTGCCCTCACTGACTCGGTAACCATGGTAGCAGGACGCCCATAGCAACCCATGCTAGGGGTGCATAAATCAGACTTTTACTGTGCCACACTTTCTTTTTTATCTGCCGCCGCGGAGGGATTTATTTCCTTCGCCCTCTCTCTTTTCTCCTTTCTTCTTTTCTTTCAGCCTTCAATGGCTGTTTCATTTGGCCTATGAATGCGCACCCTGTGTGTTAAAAGGTGAAGAGTGCTCCATGAGCAACATGGCCGCCGTGGCCCCCCGTGCCCCTCTGCTCCCATCACAGACGCCCGGCCTGTGGAAGTGCAGACGCCGCTGTGAAAGTCGTTTTTTCCCTAACGCCGCTCGTTAGTCCCGAGCAGAGGCCGTGATCGTGAGTCACTTTCAGCTCTAAATTAAGACGAGAAGCCTCGTCCCCCCCCCCTCCCCACTTTTTTATGTGATGTAATTTAATTAAAAGGGAAGTTGGCACCGTCTCGCCAATATATTACTTATTCATAGAGTGACTTTGTGTCCTGTGATTGTGGGGCCGCTCCGTTAAGCACGCAGAAGGACAAAGGCCTGTGTGGCTTCAGAGCTCAGAAACACATGGCCGTACTGATCTGTGGGGAGAGGAGTCATGGCCAGCGCTGCAGCGAGGGACTCCGTGGAGGGAGAGGTGGAGTTTGGGGATGGAGGGAGGTCAGATGTGATGCAGTCTAGGGCGGATGAACACGTGCTGGTGGCCTTCGGTCTTCACGTCTGCGTACGTGTTGCTCTCGAGCTGCGATTCATATTAGCACTTCTCCTGCGAATTAGATGGCAGAGATATTGCCCATTACTTTACTGAAGCTGATGGCGCGTGTCATGACTGACGATATGACGGACGGGCACACGCGCGAGAGGGCCGCGTGCTGTTGGCAATAATGTGGCGTGTTATGGCTTATGGGTATTTAGTGAGCGTGCTGCGTCGCGCCGGGTCCCATTCGGAGCTGTCACGGGGCCGCCCAATCACAGCCGCCCGCCTCTCGAGAGTCGCGCTCCATAGGCTGGCCTGCTGCGGCCCATTATGATGGCGTGTGAGGATGCTGGTATGTGGCAGTGCGGGCCGGGCTGAAATATGGCCAGCGTTCACGTCCCAGTAAGCTGCATCAGCCTCTTCATGGTTCCCTGCGCTCGTTTGGGTGGGGTGGGTTGGGGGGTGTAGCATAATCATCGCCTGGTGCAAATATGGACATGATAAGGACATATGTTTCTGAATAAGAATTCACGCTTCCTGGAAATGAAATGACTGACTTCCAACATGCCCGAGACCAAAGGGGAATATATATAACGCTGAGCTCATAAATGCAACCGAAAGTGCTTCAGATCTGGGCTCCATCTGGGTCTCAAGGGAGGAATAAACACACACACACTTATGCACACGATGACGGACTGAGCACATGAGTGTAGAGAGACACGAGTATTTATGGCGAACTGATTTTATTGTCCCTTCAGAGTTTTAACTTAATCTCGGAGTTTAAATGGATGTTTATTGTCTTCTGCAAATGAAGCTGTCTGAGGTGAGAGGATGCAGCACGTGCAGCTTCATGATGCAGATATCTGTAGAACATCAGGCTCCTCACAGACCGCAGGCTCTCTGTCTGCAAAGTCATTTTACAAACGTTCACTTTCTTTGAATGGATTACATAGCAGGAGAAAGAATTTGGAAGACCAAAAGAAAAGGCTACCTTTATATACAGTGTACAAAATCAAAAATCTCTATTGGTCAACAAATGTTTGTATGTTGGGTACAGTGTAAAGAGATTCATCTCCAGGCTCCAGATGCAGAATGTGATCTGGGATTATTTAATGAGTGTGAGGCGCGGGGTAGGGTGCCGTTTACATCCCTCTGCACCCAGAACTAGTGTGATGGCAAAGAGGCTGTCTGATTAACCTCAAGTAATTACAAAGACCAGGAGCAGACATTTGATTTGTGGCCCAGAGCTGAGGACCATGGATCTGAAGTCTTCTGATGTGACATTTTGCTTAGTCAGCCTATGGCTGAGCTGGGGGTCTCCAGTGAGTGAGTGGGCAGACACGCGTGTGGCGGGGCGGGGCGGGCCACAGGAGCCGACGCTGGTTGAGGGCTCTCTCCCAAGTTCACCTTGCTAACTGGCGAGCACACTGCGTTAAATTGGGAACGGCCTTTAATTTAAGCCTGTGGTGATTTATCAGAGCTTGGCTGGCCTCCCGAAGACTTGAAAGCATGAAATGGAAACCATTACCTAGGAAGTGTCGTCCGTCGCTGTGGGGATTGTGAAGGTGGAGTCGGAGGTGGGGTGTTGCGGATGTTCTGAAGATTTGCGTCGTGATGCAATGGTGGATCCAATCCAGCACGCACGCTCAGGTCCTGTAGAGGCTGCACGCCAAGCCTGGTGAAATATTCCCTTCTGGTCATTGTCTTTAGTAACTCAGTGTGCTTGCAAAAGTCAGTCTTTTACGTGCTTACGTAATACTTTGCTTAAGGAAAAAAGTTCATTTTCTCTTTAAACAAGTTGTAAAAAAGCAGCTGTTACTTGAGACACCAAGATGGCACCTGACGCCACGTTTATAGCCCTAGCACATGCCTTTCCGACCTCTGACCTCTTATTTAAACCACTCTATTACTTTGAGTATCCAGTTACCATGCTTCTGCCATGGTGATGCCTTCAGCGCATCTCATTGGCTGAGGGGCTGGTCTGTCATGTACCTGCTTGCACTGCAGGGCTGGGAGCAGGTTTAGTATTGCAACTAAAGCCTTTCCATTGTTATATGGCTGTGCAGTGCTTTGCAAACACTGACTTTTAATTAAAGGCTTCAGAACACATGCCCTTGTTCCCGCACAGCATCCCCACTTGGGCACGCACACACACACACACACACACACAAATAAAACACAAAACCTCACTGTTTGTGAAGAGCATGGTTATTTGGTGACCATCTGGCAGAGAACCCATGGTTACTGTGTGGTCTGCATGGGCAGCATCAGTGTGTGAGTGGCCAACTTAAGTCACACCAGGCTCTGTGCAACCCCACACAGCACCACCCACACCACCCTTTACAATCCACCCAACCCCACACAGCACCACCCACACCACCCTTTACAATCCACCCAACCCCACGCACCACACCAACGTTCACAATCCACCCAACCCCACAATTCACCACACAGCCCCCCACAATTCACCACACAGCCCATACCACACGTCACACCACACCACCCAGTTCAACCCACCACTCAGCACCCACCCTACAACAGCACCCTACCCTGCCCCACAGCACCCACCCACGACAAGCCCCAGGGATCCTGCACCATTGCTCCATCACTGTAGCTTGCATGCTCCACTGTGTCTGTGAAGTCTGTGAATCTGCCCCATTTTAGCTTCCATGAATATTTCAACTATACAATGAAAGACCCATTAAGAGCTTTCTCCCGGGTTTGCTCTGGTCCAATGAGAAACACCATGAGTAGTGTGTGTGTGTGTGTGTGTACACATTAGGCTACGTGTGTGACAGAAAGAGAATAAACATTTAAGTTACCATTAAGCAACGTAACCGAGAGAGAGGTGGAGCGATTGAAGCTGAGGTGATGAGTATAAGACTAGGGCAGAGGAAAGCTGCCTGCTTGTGAGTGTGTTTCATCAGCCGCCATTCTGAGCTCTGACATGGAAGTTTCAGTTTCAGGAGTCAAAGCAAAGTGGAAAAGCCTAATTAAAGCAAGCACACAGTTCCAGCTCTCTCTGCCCCAGACAGAGGGACATGACTGTGTGTTTTCTCCTCTCTATCTCTCTCTCTCTCTCCACTTTCTCTCTCTCACTCTGTCCATTTTCAGCAGTAGCAGTTTGGGTGTGAGGATTAGTAGAGATTACACTGTGATCTGACTTCTGATAATAGCCTCTCTCTCTCTCTCTCTCTCTCTCTCTCTCTCCAGTTCTCTATTCCTGCTGTAGCAGTTGCACAGAAAGCACCTGTAGTCTGTAGCCAAAGCCCAGGTTATCAGGCGGGTGGGGTGGGTGGTGTTGGGGTTGTCTCCGCCTGGCAGGTGGCTGGCGTTCTCCCTGCCTGTCATCCTGCCCGGAGCTGCTGCAGAAAGGTGGCGGGTGAGCGGGCGAGATCGGCACCTTCCGCCTCAGATCTGCCTCCCCCTCGCTGCCTGTGCAGACGGGGCCTCGCGGCTGGCGCTGAGACGTGAGGGCTGGCCAGGCCTGTCTGGAGCAGTGCTGTGCTAGCGCTAGCTGGTGAGGTGCCTCCCTCCTCCACCTCTCTGACAGAGCGTCTCAGCAGCTCCAGGCTGACTGACCGGCTGCTTAGGCTGCTTGAAAAGCTGCTTTCTTAGGGTGCAGGCGAACAGCCGGGGTCAAAGGGCACGTCTCTTCTAACACATTCACTCTGCCCCCCATACATATGCAGCACTGGGGTAGTACCACAAGAACTTTATATCAATCAGACACTTGTGCAGGATTTGTTCTCCCTCTGGATCTCTCTTTCTCTCTTCCCCTCTCTCCCTCTCTCTCACCCTCTCTTCCCCTCTCTCCCTCTCTCTCTCACCCTCTCTTCCCCTCTCTCCCTCTGGATCTCTTTCTCTCTTCCCCTCTCTCTCTCGCCCTCTCTTTCCCTCTCTCTCCCTCTCTTTCTCTCCCTCTCTCTCCCTCTTCTTTGTTTCTCCCTCCCTCCTCTCTCCCTCTCTTCCCTCTCTCTTTGTTTCTCCCTCCTTCCCTCCCTCTCTCTCTCTCTCTCTCTCTCTCTCTCTCTCTCTCTCTCTCTCTCTGCTCCCACACTTGTTCTTACTCCAAGGCTCTGTTTAAATGACCAACCTCCTTCTTGCAGTTGATCTGTGTGAACTGTTAAGCACAGTTATCATTTCTGTCATGTAGCTCCACCCCATTTGCTCTGTGGCTTCCATGCTCACACTGCCAGTTAATGCTGATAATTATCATTACACTAGTGATATAATCTGACAGTTCTTCTAATCAGAATCTGAGTGATTGATTGATTGGCTGATGGTCTGTGTGTGTGTTTTGTTTGTTTGTTTGTTTGTTTGTTTGCGTGTGTATCTGTGCGTGCGTGTGTGTGTGCACGCATGTAAGTGAGTGCATATGTACTGAGTGTGTATGTATGTATATATATGTGTGCATGCTTGTGAGTATGTGTTTGCGTGTGCATTTGTGGGTGTGTATGTGGGTATGCTTGTGTGAACGTTTGCGTGTGTGCGTGGGGGTGTGTGTGTGTGTGTGTGTGTGTGTGTGTGTGTGTGTGTGGGGGTGTGATGGATGTGTCTTTGCATTACCCTGGTGACTGTCTCTCTGTGCCTCATTGTGTTCTAAACAGTGCTGAGCATTTCATCAGTGTGATGTCTTCATTAGGACAGAGACTGGAGTGCAATAGATCATGTGTTTGACAGGGGCCATACTAGGCCACAGCTATTGGATTACACCACACTGAATGCCAGGGTCAACTAGGGGAAGCATATTTGCATATATAAGCCCTGGCAAACTAGATTTCAGTATGAGCCCCCCCCCCCCCCCCTCCCTCCCTCTCTCTCCCTCTCTCCCCTCCATCTTTTTACTCCCATCCTTTGTCATTCCACCATGCTTCCGGTCAGAACTTCAGCAGACATTAATAAGCCGTCATGGATAATTCAGTTGTTTCCTGACTGAGAAGACAGTCCTGCTTGAGGAAGCACAGGCAGAGTCGCACAGGTAGATTATTGGTCAATAACTGTTACAGCCTACAGGAATGAAGCGCGCTGCTGTCAGCCTCCCCAGCAGGGTCAGCAGCTTCCTGTGGCGCTCCCGTCTGTCTGCATGCGCCAGCACACACACCACACACACCCCACACACCCCACACTGATTGAGCCCCAACACTGATAATGTAATTGAAGATGTGCCGCAGGCCAGGGTGTTGTGTTCAGCCCACCGTGCAGCCCTGACCAAGGGGCACGACCTCTGACCTCCCCCGTTCTGGCTCCCAGAAGAGGCCTTGGACTCCTAATTCAATAATGCAGGGCAGCATGGCAGGATAACAGATGAACACACACACACACACACACACACACACACATGTGCCCTTGCGCTGTCCAAACTGTCACACATTCTTAAATGTTTACAAGTCCAATTTACAAGTCAGGTACTCGTATGCATACAGTGTAAAAAATGCATGGCGGCTCTCACACACACGCACGCACGCAACTGTCACACACTCTTAAATGTATTTACATGTCAGATACTCAGAAGTGTACAATTTAAAATATGTGTGGACAAGCACACACACACTTTCCCCAGCCATGGCTTCAGCAGCGGTCCGGATGTCCTCATACCTCTTCCTCCTCACCCCCCTCCTCCTGCCCCTGGTTTCCCTCCCTCCCTCCCCACGGAGGAGGTGAGGGGGAGAGACAGATGGGAGAGACTGGAATGGACGTATTCGCCCACAGCCGCGGGAGAGCAGTGCTTGCGTGATGTTTATTTTCTGCCGTTTCACGTCCTCAGATGAAGGCACATCTGTGTGTTTTTCGACCTGTTACCCAGGGCCAAGCATCCCTCCTGTCTGATCTGCTACGTGTCGTAGGGAAAGGACGTATAACGTAGACCTGCCCGCCTTGCATGAGCAGACCCAGGCCGACACAGTCTGTTCAACAGGTTGGCATGTCATCCTGCTCAAATTATACAACAGGTGTTAAAGCCATTGAGCCTGGTGGAGGCCCAGCGCTGTGTACTCCTGCAGCCCAGCCCGGGCCTCTCTGCCCTGGGCAGGCAGCTCCAGAATGTCCCCTTGGCCGGCCTGCGTGCCGGGGCGCTTCGGAGAGTGTGTTGAGCGGTGTGTATCCTGAGCTGGCGCTAGCACAGGGCCCCTCTCCCGCTCACTGCTGATTCCCCTGCCCATCTATTTGCATTAAGCGCAGCGTAATTACTTACCTGGCGCCCGATTGTTGTGTGTGTGGTGTGTGGTGCGTGTTGCAGGCGCTGAAATACGACCTCTCGTCTGGTCCCACTGTGCTGCTCTGCTGGTGTCAGGCGTAAATCTACATCTGAAGCTCATTCACGTTTTCACCCATGATGAAATGTTGCCACTTGAGATGAAAGAGCGGAGGGCGCTGTGTGTGTGTGTGTGTGTGTGTGTGGATAAAGAACAGGACCCACACACACCTCCGCTCTCATACTGGCTCTCTTTTCTTGCTAGAACAAGCCCACGTTTGTTTTTGGTAGCCTGTTTCCCCCTTCGAGCTGCTCGGGTATCTGCTGCCCACACTGCCTGCCCTGCCTGCCCTGCCTGCCCAGGTCGGTGGACTAGCAGAGTGCGGCTGGCGGGCTGTGTGTGTCCACTGCCTGATAGGGCCCCTGCGCTCGGAGCACCGCCCAATCCTGATGAGCTGCGCAGGAGCAGCTGCTTGCTGAGGCGTCTGCAGCGGACATGGTGCCTGCTGTCACGGGCGCTCTCGTGGGTCACGAGCGTGCACGTGTGCCTGCGTGCTGGACGTACAGGACGTGCCTGGCTATACGCATGTGGTATAGAAGGGAGCCTGAGGGAGCACAGTGTTCTACAGACTCTCTCTCTCTCTCTCTGTCTGTCCTTCTCTCTCTCTGTCCTCTCTCTCCCTCTCTGTCCTTCTCTCTTTACCTCTATCTCTCTATCTCTCTCTACCTCTCTCTCTCCCCTTCTCTCTTTACCTCTCTATCTCTCTCTATCTCTCTGTCCTTCTCTCTCTACCTCTTTCTCTACCTCTCTCTCTGTCCTCTCTATCTCTCTCTCTTTACCTCTCTATCTCTCTCTATCTCTCTCTGTCCTTCTCTCTCTCCCCCATCCCTGACGTGGGTGTCGTGTGTGGAGCGTGTGCTGCACTCACTCCTCACTCTGCCTGCGATCCTGGCTGTGCCGGCCGCTCCTCTGTGGAGCCGGGGCTGTCTCGTTAAGCAGGCTGTTAATTGGCGCCGGCTTGGCACCCACTTCGGCCCCGGTGCCGGCAGGCACGCTCGCCTGGCTGTCTGCTTCCACGCGGAAACCCACTGCCTCCTCGCAGCCTGTCTGAGGCCGGCGGCACACACCGGCTGTGCCTGTCTGAGGTTCCGGAAATTTCTCCCTGCTCATCCTTCTGAAGAGGGTCACTGCTCAGGCTCGCTGGAAAGGTGACTGGTGACGTTGTCTAGTTTCTCTTTCTGAGCTCACTGACAGGAGTGGCTTACTGTCTGCTTTCCTCATCTTCTCAGACCTCCTTCCTGGATCATAACTGTCTCCACACAATGTCTCCACAATGCCAGTTAGTGAATCTTTCGTTAAAACATCCAAATTAGTTGCTAGTTTATGTTTCTGATTACACTGGGCAAGGTTAGCATCGCTATATAAAACTTTCTTTCCAATTTTTGTCTAGGTCAGTAAGGCCTACATCAATAAGGATGGGTAAATAATATAATCATTAATAAAAATAAAGTATTATATTTCATGATCTGAAATATGACCTGTTTCAATATCTCATGGATAAAAGTCCTGCCCACACCTTAGGAAAGACATGACGTCAGGATTTGCAGGTCCATTATGACATTAAAGACATGACGTCAGGATAGACAGGTCTATTATGACATTAAAGACATGACGTCAGGATAGACAGGTCCATTATGACATTAAAGACATGACGTCAGGATAGACAGGTCCATTATGACATCAAAGACATGACGTCAGGATAGACAGGACCATTATGATGTTCTGTCACATAAAGACAGTTGTAATGGCTGCGTCAGTAATGTGTTACTACACACCTGCAGACGTCCAGACAGTCCGCATGCCTACGCACCTCCCCCGCTGAAAGCACAGTCTGCTAATTCCGCTAACAGTTTCCTCCAGGAACGGCTGGCTGATTGGGCGGCGGGTCCTCACCTCTCGGTGTGAGCTCGTCATCGATCGCCTCAGCGCGGGAGTGTGCGGGAGGGCACGGGCAACCTCCAGCAGGGACGCGGATAACTGCAGGACTGAAGAGCTTAATCCTGGGGGCCAGCAGCAAACGCGGTCGTTTACTCTCCACTCCCCTCCGGATCAGCCCAGCCGGATTAAATCAGCTTCACTCTTCACTTGGCTCATCTCTTTATGGAGTCTGATGCTGTCAGCCAGCACACGTCCCGCGCTCCACCGCCACAATGGAATAAAGAGCTGGACGGTCGCGGCAGGCGAATGTTGTCGGTGTGATGTGGTCGTCGCTTTGAACCGCTTGGCCCTTTGTTTGTTTGTTGTTTTATTCCATCTTTGAGCTGTCGGACTGTTTAGAAATGTTGTCCTCTACCACGCTGAACAGCTACTCCTCAGTTCACCGTGGGTTCCTATAAATGACTGCAGCGTGCTCTCTGCGGTCTGAGTGAGTGATGTTGGGTTCAAATTTAGAGCAGCGTCGCCGGGTTAATTTGATTGCGGAGAAGAATGCTGAAGTGTGTACGACAGCGACTGCTGTAATGGCTGGATGGGGTCTGGGCCCTGAGAGCCCTCGTACTTCAGCCGGCTTCCCGTGGACCGCAGGCCGCCTGTGTTTGTGGAAGAGATCCGGGTCTTAATTTCCCAGACAGTAAATACACAGCATTTGTCAGGGAGGAACAGGATGCCTTGTGAAGGTTTAATAATTGATTCAGGTCTGGGCTCAGCAGCGTTTTATGACCCTTTCCCGGAGCAGCTGTGGGCCCCGGACCTCTTCCCACCGCTGTGGAACGGGCTGCCGTCAGGGTTTCGTATCAGCAGTTTTCTGAACTTCTGTTCGGCTAATGGGAGCATGCAGTGGGTTTTTAGTGTCAGCTCACGAAAGGGGCAGACAGGCAGCCC
Source organism: Brachyhypopomus occidentalis (assembly GCA_020368025.1). Classification (NCBI taxonomy): domain Eukaryota; kingdom Metazoa; phylum Chordata; class Actinopteri; order Gymnotiformes; family Hypopomidae; genus Brachyhypopomus; species Brachyhypopomus occidentalis. The sequence continues at coordinate 2,447,825 of JAGXOD010000009.1, read as the reverse complement.
TCCGCTAGCAGGTCCCCCTCCACCCTGCTGCTCCAAAGGGAGCAGCCGCTGTCTGAGTCAGGGTTACCTCGTCTCTAGACCAGGGTTACCTCGTCTCTAGGCCAGGGTTACCTCGTCTCTAGGCCAGGGTTACCTCGTCTCTAGGCCAGGGTTACCTCGTCTCTAGGCCAGGGTTACCTCGTCTCTAGGCCAGGGTTACCTCGTCTCTAGGCCAGGGTTACCTCGTCTCTAGACCAGGGTTACCTCGTCTCTAGGCCAGGGTTACCTCGTTACCTAGGCCAGGGTTACCTCGTCTCTAGGCCAGGGTTACCTCATCTCTAGGCCAGGGTTACCTCATCTGTAGGCCAGGGTTACCTCGTCTCTAGGCCAGGGTTACCTCGTCTCTAGGCCAGGGTTACCTCGTCTCTAGGCCAGGGTTACCTCGTCTCTAGGCCAGGGTTACCTCGTCTCTAGGCCAGGGTTACCTCGTCTCTAGGCCAGGGTTACCTCGTCTCTAGGCCAGGGTTACCTCGTCTGTAGGCCAGGGTTACCTCGTCTCTAGGCCAGGGTTACCTCGTCTCTAGGCCAGGGTTACCTCGTCTCTAGGCCAGGGTTATCTCGTCTCTAGGCCAGGGTTACCTCGTCTCTAGGCCAGGGTTACCAGGCCAGGGTTTACCTCGGGTCTCTAGGCCAGGGTTACCTCCAGGGTCTCTAGGCCAGGGTTACCTCGTCTCTAGGCCAGGGTTACCTCGTCTCTATGCCAGGGTTACCTCATCTCTATGCCAGGGTTACCTCGTCTCTAGACCAGGGTTACCTCGTCTCTAGGCCAGAGTTACCTCGTCTCTAGGCCAGGGTTACCTCGTCTCTAGGCCAGAGTTAACTCATCTTTGCTTAATTCTGTTAGGCATAACTGTGAAAGATCAGCGGAAAGACACATGCTGTCTGTGATGGGCTCCCAACGGAAGCCTTTCTCTTTGTGCTTACTGTGTGTGTGTGAGAGAGAGGGAGAGAGGGAGATGGAAGACACATTCAAACACAGAAGAAACAGCTGCAGGGTTTAGTCTCGGTCTTTACAGAGAGACGGAGAGAAAATGAGCCGAACGGACAGAAGGTAGTGTGAGAAAGTTTGAGAAAGACTGAGAGACTGAGGGAGATGGAGAGGGGTGTGTTGCAGTGACTGACAGCCTGGCTAAGTGTGGCGTATATGAAGGCTGAGGCCAGATTGGCTCTGGTGCTCTCTCCAGGGGAGCAGCGGGAGGTGGAGTAGAGGTGGTGTAGTGGAGGTGGAGATGTGCTTTTGCTCCTCTGTGTACTTGAGAGGTTAGTCTCTAGCTTCCACTGCCTTCATTATGATCCACCCTCTTTATTCTCCACCAGAGCTTCTGCTCAGGGTGAGTGTGTGTGTGTGGGGGGGGGGCATCAGTTTCCGTAACAATGGGTGGTCAAGATGCACCGGACTGCCCCACCCTCACTCCTGAAGGACCCCCCACAGAAGCCTGGACCCGCTGATCGGGCCGCCTGCTCCTTTGTCACGCCTCCCTGGTCCCTGACTGGGGTGGCAGAGGCCACGGCGAGAGAGGAGGGAACAGAAAACCAGGAACAAAAAGCACACCTCTCGTCCCCTGGTAGGGCAGCTTATTAGGGCGCGCGATGCCTATGGGAGCAGGGGCTGCAGGCCGGGCTGGCAGGGGCTGCGCATCAGTCAGGACGCACGCGGATGAGGTCAGCGCACAGTAAGCCGGCCGTATTATTGGGCGGCTTTTGTCTGAGCTGCAGCTGTCACTCAGAGGGGGGGGGGGATCTGAAGCACGAAGGGAGGAATCTGGAGAAAGAACGAACAGAGGGCTGGAAGAAAGACTGGCTGAGATTAAATAAAAAACACCACAACACAAAAGAGTTGCTGAGGTAAAAAAAAAAAAACACAGATGGGGGAGAAAAGAGTCTGAGCGACTGAAGGAGCGAGATGGAGTGTAAACGGAAGAGCACGAGCATGGCCCTCGCGTGTCCGCCGCGTCTCCCCCCGCGTGTCCGCCGCGTCTCCGCCGAGCGCGGCTGAGCAGGAACCGTAGCCGAGCCGCTGGCGCGCATCGATCTCGGCTGAAGATTAGAGAAGAAAGAGCAAACTTTATCTGGACCGGGTTTTATCTGGCGCTGTGAAAATGACCAGCAGTAATGCTGATTTAATCTGTCCGCTTCATCTCCATGGGTGTGCCCCGCCCAGCCTGCCTATACCACTGCCTTTGATGGAAAATGAACGTCCTCTGGGCTATAAAATTAATATGACTAAATCTTTTGAGCTGATGAAATATGGCTAAAGGCGTAAGCAAGCCTTCATCTTGCCTTCCCTGTAAAGATTTGGAGGACATGATGAGAAGGCAGAGGCTGGCAGAATTTCAATCTGATGGTAGATGTGATAAAAGCAAACAACAGCAGCAAGGATGGAGGGAAGGAAGGAGGGATAGAGGGAGAGAGGGAGAGAGGGAGAGGGTAGCAGCCAAGCTGCCTGCGCTGGGTGTAGAGAAAAACTTCACTTCTGAAAAACAAACATGCAGCCTGTAGCTGAAATTCTTTTATAAATATATACAACATCTACTCCATGCAGGCAGATGCTCACGCACGCAGATGCTCACACATGCAGACGCTCGTGCACGCACGCAGATGCTCACGCACGCAGATGCTCACGCACGCAGATGCTCACACATGCAGACTCTCGTGCACGCACGCAGATGCTCACACATGCAGACTCTCGTGCACTCACGCAGATGCTCACGCACGCAGATGCTCACACATGCAGACGCTCGTGCACGCACGCAGACTCTCGTGCACTCACACAGATGCTCGCGCACGCAGACTTTTAAGGATGGGATTGAAGAAGACGTCCCTGTTTCAGGGTCTGATTACAGAATTCCATCTTCTCAGTGTTCCGTCTTTCCTTTTATCATCCAGTCATGCGCACAGCAGGAGAGAGAAAGCACCCCATACCTCAGGTATCTGTTCATAAGCACTCTGAGATTCCAAAACGCAAGTCATGCATTTAATGCACTAGAGAGTGAGGATGGGTCACACCCATATTAACTTAACCTGAACGCCACCCTCATATCCCCCCAGGTGACCCAGCATTACCTGATGGTTCTCCCATCACAGAGAGAGTGCACAGGTGCCAGCATTACATCATTTATGATAGCTGAACCGCGGCTCAGTGTGAGACACATAGACTCACCAACATGTAATCGTAATGGATGTGGAGATGGAGGTGAACAAGAGTTTGGGCATCGCTGGAAGTGCCGTAGCTTCTGGAACATTCTATTCCTGAAGCTCAGCCCCCGTGTGCGGGGTTCATCATCCTCCACCTGTGTGTGGAGACCACAACTGCAGAGTCTCTCCATCTCCGTTCAGCAACGAGTCCATTGGTTCTGTTGTTTGCCCTGATGAGGAGGGTCTTCTCAATAAGACGTTATCAGCACTCTGCCACGGCTGCTTCCCTGCACCGTGAGCCGGCGTGTCAGGCTAGATTTCGCTGCATTTAATCTGCCACAATAACATTCTGCCATTGGAGAAATTGCTTTCAGAAGCCCATAAAGTAAACAGGCAAGAGGTGTTATTCAGCCAGACGAGACTGAGGAAGAAGGAGAATGGCAAGAGAAAGGGAGGGAGGATGAAAGGGAAGCGAACAGAGGGAGACAAGATGGAGAAAAGGGAGAGACAGAAAGAGGGAGAGAATGGACAGAAAAGGGGAGGGGCACGAGGAATTGTAAACTGACCTTTCAGCGAGGGAGCAGAAGACAGATATTGAGTGATTCTCATTGTGTTGGGAGAATGAAACTGTTGGCTTGTTAAATGCTGTGGCATATGGATATTTTATCACCCTGCGCCTTTAATTGCCTCACTGTCAGTCCCGTCTGCTTTTAAAACGACAGCTGAGGGGAATCAAAGCCGCGGAGGCTTTATGCTGGCGCCCTGTCGGACCTCTCGCCCGTCTCCACCGCGCTGCTCCGGATCCGCTCGCACTGACCTTTTACCTCGTGCATAAACGAAGAGCGTCTGTAGCTCCGCCTCTCCTTCCATTTTGGGTGGGGGGGTTGTAGTAATTGCTGTTGCTCCATCCAGGCAGATTGCTGCCACCCTTTGCGAGCTCTTGTTTAGCTGTACCAAGGTGTGGCGTTGGATTTAGAACCTCCGCAACACCTGATGCCACCATGTGATCTGGGGAGGCTGAAGAAAGGTGGTGCGTGTGCTGGGGTGGTGTGTTGGGGTGGATGTCCTCCTACTGCCTCCATGCTGCCTCTTGGCACTGGTCTGCCACTCTGACCCATCCACAAATTTAGACCCACTGAACAGGGGATTTTATGGCCCATTTTCAAATCTTTGAACCGAGACTACAGAGAAGTGGGGTGCTCACAAGTCTCTGTGGAGACGAGTCTGAGTCAAGTCTCGAGTCTCTGGCTAAGAGTCGAGACACATCAACAAAAAATGATGAGGTTGTTGGTCACATAAAATAAGGTGCCTTCTCAGTCACAAAGACATGGAACAGAGCCTGAAGCCTAATTTTAAATTTACACTGGTCTGCAAAAGAAAATGACAGTGAGACAGTGGTGCGTGCATGACATTTTTAACTCGTTACTGCTTACAATGATGTGGAACTGACTACTGTAGAAGTCTTGATTAGCTATTGGCCTAGCTGGCTGATGTACTTATGGGCAAGCCTGTAGGCTAACTTGCTAGCATGTATGATTTCTATACATTTCATCATGTGTTTGAAAATGTCTTGTAAGATTTAACGGTGCTTTGCCAGTGTCTTTGTTGAGTGATGAGTAAAGGGTGTTGAGTGCAGCCGCGAGTTCAGCGTCAGCATGAGCTGGAAAAACGAATAAAAATAAACACACTTTGCATGACCCTCTTGGTACTGACAGCCCAGATGACTGCTTGAGATTACATAGAAAAGAAAAATCGTATTAAAAAATAGGAATCTTGTCCCCCACACCCCCACCTGCCCCACTCACACACACCCACCTGCCCCACACACACCCCCACCTGCCCCACACACTCAGGCACGCCCGCCCTGCCCCACACACACCCCCACCTGCCCCACACACTCAGGCACGCCCGCCCTGCCCCACACACCCATGCCTGCCCTGCCCCCACACACACCCTCACCTGCCCCTCACACCCAACCCCACCTGCCCCACACACACCCCCACCTGCCCCTCACACCCATGCCTGCCCTGCCCCTCACACCCATGCCTGCCCTGCCCCCACACACCCCCACCTGCCCCCCACACACACCCCCACCTGCGCCCCTACACACACACACACACACCTACATTTCATGAGTCGCAAATCAGCTATGCAAAAGTCAGAGACGAGTCATGAGTCTTTCATGATCCGTCAGAAGTGCAGCTGTAGTTGGAGTGGCTGACTCAGGGCCCTGTGTCTGGGTGGTTAGGGGGTGAGAATGAGCTCCTTCCCTCCCATCAGATAGCAGTGAATCTTTTGAATTGCTTTATGAATTTTTGACTTCTTTTATCCCTCACCCCAGACACCAGATCAGTCTCCATTTCCAACTCCTCCACATCATTTTTAAGTCTTAATTGCTTGATGATTGTCAGTGCCATGTGCCCTGTCGTCCTACCTAGAGGTGCTCCTACCATCTCAGGCTGTAATGCCCCACTTTCCATTTTAAATCGGTGCACATTCCGTGCTGCATGGCCTAGGATGGTGTCTGATCCTGACAGCTGAGCTCAGGTGGTCTCTCTGCCACAGGGCTTAGGGTCATATTGACCTTTCCCAGGGTCAAATAGTAGAATTTACGATTCTGTGTGTGTGTGTGTGTGTATGTGTGTGTGTGTGCTGTTTGTTTTGGAATTGGTGGTGGTGTGTGTGTGTGCGCGCCTGGAGGATTAAGCTAATGGCACCTTGCTGACTCCTCTATGTCTCTGTGCTAATGGAGAGGGGGATCCATAAAACACAGCCTGAGTTGTTCCAGTGGAGTGATGGCAGTGTCACAGCACAGCCCACCCACACTCCCACAGAGAACTCCCATAATGCCCCGTCCCACCTCCCTGTGGAGGAAGTCCAGACTCTAATCCAATTACACAGGCCGCGTTGGAATGGAGCCGCGTCGCTGCAGCTAGCTTTAATGATGCCGGGGGTTCCTTGAAGAAGAGACTTGAAGGGAAACAGGGCTGGTTAACCTCAGAATCTTCCCTCTCTCTCTCGCTCCTCTTCGCTGATGGTGGAAGGCCTCGTTTGTTCTTCAGCTTCTCTATGCAATTTTTTTTTCTTTCTTTATTAATTCTAGTTCTTTTCTTCTCTCCCCTTTTCTGACTGCAAGCGTGGACGCCGGGCACGTTGCCCCCGACGTTAATGTGTAATCACACGTTTTACGGGAGCTAATGGCCAAATGAATCCCCCCCCCCAACTTCACAGATGTGCGGTAATAACAGAGTGGTTCGTTGTTTATGTTTTGCAGGATGTTGTTGCTTTCAGGGGAGACGTAGCTGGTGCTGGGCCACAATTGGTCACAAATGAAGACTCCTCCACGATAGCAGCGATCACCTCAGTTTAATCATCAGGCCGCAATGCAATTTCACAGTGAAAATGTTTTGAAACATTCTTTTTTCCCCTTTTTTCCATCATCTTGGCTTAAACTTGTTCGGTTGATGCAATGCATAATGCCTCATAGGAAAGAAGCCACTTTTCCCCTATTACTGCATAAATGTCAGTAAATGTCAGGATTCCAGCGACGTACGTCCTGCATCTCTGCTTATGATAACGTAATGTGGCATATTCAACGTTCAGTGTTAAAATCAGTCGACGAACCAGTGGTCTTATACTGAGCAGATGCGATAAGCCTGGGTGTTTGGGATGGATTTGAGATCAGACCAGGAAAGAGGAATTTTGCGATTCACATAAAGTAAAAAGGAAGCGAAATGAACCTTGTTTAATGGCAGCAGGCTTGTCATATGTCGCGGAATGGATCACGTCAGCCCTCGAATGCAGAGCTTCTGATGTTCTGCGCTGGATCATTGACCAGAATGAACATCACACTGTGTTAATCTAATCTGAGTTTAGCTTCCCTGTGCCAGCCTTAAGTGTCACACCTGTTTTATGTGGTGAACGCTTCCCACAATCATCTTCATCTGGAGCTCAGGCTGTTTAGCATTAGTGTGTGGAGAATGTCATCATGCTGGAGGTGATCACGCAGGCATGCTACAGCAGACCTGGACAGCACACCAGCGACACGGTTGTGCGTGATGCATGCAGACGGTCCGTTTCATCTGCACATCCTCAGTTCCATAAGCTCTGAAATGAGTGTGGTGGCCTTTGAGCTTTCGCTCTACTGCTTACGCTATAGGAATGGGGGTCAATGGAGCATGGATAATACATTTGAATTTAATGGCCGCGTAGAACAACAGAACCTGGATGTTCCACTATGATGTCACTGCCCAGCCAATCTCATTCAGCTCAATTCGTCCTTTATGGGAAGTGATTTAGCTGCGTTTTAATGAAGGCTGATTGGCAGTGTGTTTGAGCGGCCATTATCATCAGCAGGCTGCTCCTCACTGCAGTCTACAATTATGGGCCCATTTCCATGGGAAGGCTCGTAGTCACGTCATCAGCGAGGGTCACTGAGCCACGTTTGTGCGGCTCTCTGACTTTGACTCCTCCCTCATCCCCACGCACCAGGACATGCCTCCTGACTTTGACTCCTCCCTCTTCCCCACGCACCAGGACACGCCTTCTGACTTTGACTCCTCCCTCTTCCCATGCACCAGGACACGCCCTCTGACTTTGACTCCTCTCATTCATCTCCAGAGTTAGCCTTCTCTTTTCTTCATTTATTAATCCGAGTTTTGTCATATTCCAGAATTTTTTTTTTCTTAATTACCTTTTCATGTCACTTTCTCTCTCTCTCTCTCTCTCTCACTCTCCCTCTCTCTGTGTAAATCATCGGTGTTATCTGACAGGATGGCATGTCATAATGAGGGGATTGTCTGTGATGGCCGTATATGGCCGCATGCTTGATTAACAGGGAGAAATGCATTGATCTCTATTGACAGGCTCTCTCCGGGCCAATAATGAAAGTGTTGCAGATGAGGCCCTCTCCCTGGTGCCCAGTTTCCACTGAGGCCTGCTAGAGGCCTCCACGCTGCTATAGGCAGCCTCGCGGCCCACATGAATCATTGCCCATGGCTCACTGGGGGCTCCTTTAGCAAGACGCTTGGCCCTCTTCATGGCCCTGGGGAGCCAGGCAATGCAGGCGGTGCACGGAAAAAAGAAATGAACCGTATCCATACATGTGGTGCAGTCTAATGGATGGAGATTTGGGGAATACTGGCCTGGGTGGAGCTTGTGCTATTGATTTAAGCATAACAGTCAAGACGTATAGATGACTCTATATGTGTTAAATAGTGATAACCTCTCTCCTTCATGTAACATGTGATATGTGTGTACTGGTTGAGTATGTTTGCATTATGCAACAATAAAGGGTTTAATGATTGGTCTCATTGTTGGGCTCATACACCAGTGAGTGAGAGAGTCCCAGCCTAGTAGATCATCTCTGTTCTAAGTGATCTGCTCTCTATTGATTGGCCTGTCTTCTTCTTGTTGCTTTAGGGTTGATGTCCCAGCAGCCGGTGGCACATTAGCGCACACAAACCAGAGCACATGACCAACTGTCCTTCTCCTCTTTTCATCCTCTTCTCTCCCATAGCAACAGACTGGCGCCTAGCAACCATGACCGGATACAGCGGCTGAGGCAGGAGTTCCAGCAGGCCAAGCATGAGGAGCCTGACGACCGTCGCCGTGCCTACAGCTTCCAGCAGCAGCCATGGGTGAGCGTGCCAGACCCTTCCAGCCGATGTCCTGTCTCGCGTATGCAGCCTGCATGTGTGCCAGCAGCCCTGCCCTGAGTGCAGCGTGCTACCCCCCCCCCCCCCCCACGCTGCCAAGCCCGTACCCAGCCCGGGTGATGCATTTCCAGGGGAGATGCCTGTTCAGTGCCCCCTGGAGCTGGGTAATCATGCTAATGTCCTGGCTGGGACCTTGTGCTGGTGATGTGTGTTACAGGCCTTGGAGGACAGATCCACACGTTTAACCTTCTGTGCAACTGCCTTCATAGTCTGACTGGGAGTCTTCAGTGGAAGTGGATTTTATATCTGTGATTACAATTTTGATTTGATTTGTTAATTGCTTATTTAAATTGCGTATTCAGATAATAACACCTGTGAGCATTTAATCCAGCCCACACACACATTCGTGTCTGTGAAGTATGTAAGGCATTTGTTCCAAGGGTAGAGGTGTCAGCAGTGATGGGAGCTTCCCATGAGCAGCAGTGCCTCCAAGCTTTATCTCACGCTGCCATGCTAATGGCGCTGAGTTTATTTACAGGTCTTCAGAAGCCCCGTGTTTCATCAGCCCTGCACTCATGTGTGTATGTTTGAACAGTGCCCCCCCCCGTTCCTCCTCTCTCATTTATGTTCAGAGGTTAGAGGTGATGAGTTATTTTAATGTTATCTGTGAGATAAAACAATATACACTGCTCAGGAGACTGGGAACTGAGTCACAAAGGGTCAAAGGTCACATAGCTGTGTATCCTTTCACCATAATGGCTTGCATCCAACATGGCGGTCTGTCTTGTGACTTCCTGTTCAAGGCGCAGGCGGGTTTGAAAAGATGACAGTCTAATTACCTCAAGGGACAGAACCATTTCCTAAATTAGGGGTCAGCTCGATGACCCTCTGCACTCAGACGTGTCTCATCTTCATGCGTTTTCTTGCCTTGGTGTGGGTTCTGACTCACTCTGCAGAGATGGCCTCTCTGAAGGGTCTCTGTCATGCATGTCTCAGTGGAGAAAAACTACTCTTAATTATGTTCTTTATGTCAACGATCTGTCAGTCTATTTTCAGTAGAATACAGTAGAATATGAGATTACGTCAAAATGAAATTCCTCGTAATATCAGTAATCCATAAGTGAGAGTAATAGGAGAAATCTCTGTTGGCCGTTTTGGATTATCCTGTGCTATATTTAATTTTCCTTTATAGTTGTTCCTTTCATTTTCCTAAACTGTTAAGTTTTATTTCATTTCTTGTGGACACATCTTCAAAAGCCTAAATTCAACAGACATTTTTTTTTCTTTTCATTAAGCAAGATTGTGTCCTCATAAGAAATTTGTAAGTGCTCGTAAGTACATAAGCCTGTTCTTTTGTTACCCAGAAGGCTGGAGTGGAAGACTTTGTGTCCACCTGTGTGCGGATCTTGTGAGGCTAATTTTAGTTGTAAATGGTTGTCTATGGCTGCTTGTGGTTAATAGTGGCTATATGTAGGTATATTTTGGCTAATGTACAATAATAATACAAATATACACGTTCATGTACGCTGTAGAGAACCAGAGGATTGGCAGAAGAAGACGTCTGATAGCGTGTTGGAAGTCTGGGGCTGTGGTGCAGTAATAATCTACAGGTTGTCCCCTGAGGCTCTGGCACTGGCGTAGTAATGCCCAGGGGCCTTCACTAATGCCCAGGGGCCTTCACTAATGCCCGGGGGCCTTCACTAATGCCCGGGGGCCAGGGGCCATCATTGTGGCTTCCTGAACTCTGCTGCTTTCAGAAGACAAGTCGCACTCATTGACACCGGAGCAGTGCGTTTAATTCTGCCCCCCCTGCGTGTGGCTGGAGGGGACGCTTCCCACGCTCTTCCTCTCACGCAGCCCTGACTTGCCCTCCGTGCTCGGAGCCCCTGGCCGGGGGAACAGCAGCTTACTTGGTTGGGGGAAGCCCCCTAGGCTGGTCGTCCCTCTGCAGTGGGGCAGGAACCCAGGAGGGCTGGGAGGAGAGAACCACCGTGTTCCCACCTGCTGCGTGAGTGGCTTTGTGGCCCACACGCTGGTGATGTATTGATCCCAGCCATAAACACTAGAGCTACTAGAGCCTGGAGCAGTTATGTCAAGTAATACGTTTGTTTTGGTGTGCAGGTTGGTGTGTGCATGCACGGATGCCTTTGTGTGTGTTGTGCTGCACGCCGTTTACTAAAAGTTGGTACTAAACTAACATTAGGGTCTCTAAAGAGAATTATCTCTTATACACACACACACAGGCACACGCATACTTGAGTGACATTAGTAGGAATGGTTGGTGATTTTGAGCCAGAGAGAACCCGCTAGCGCTGGGATCCTTTTGCTCTGCAGAAATAAACAGCAGTCTGTCCTACCTGGAACCCGACCAGAGGTGTTAAACTCCAGCCGGAGTGAGAGTGAGGCGCACGGCCAGCCTATCTGACTCGATCTTACTGTCAGAAGCGTGACAACACTGCTCCGAAACTGTCATAACAAGGTAATGAGCAGGGATATCTATAACTCTGTTTGAAAGGAACTGACCCCCACAGCAAAGGGAAGATTTGAAGTGGTTTTCTGATAGTCCAGATGCAATGTGTCTCCATTTCAGAGCGCTGAGAGACCCTCCACAGTCACCGCCGTGGCATGTTAACAGCCCACTGGGGCAAAGCGTCCCCAAAAATTGGTCTGTTACAGGACCAGACAAGTTAAATTGCTCCCCTCCCCCACCACCCCATGGGAGGCACTTTCAAAGGAATTTTACAGGCTGAGAAAACAGTCCAAAAGGATTTTTGCACTCTGAGAAAACAATCCAGACGAACTTTCCTAGCTGTGAACACAGTGACTTTCTAATCATCGTGATGTGATTGTACCTATTAGATGGCAACTGAACTCAAATAGTGAAGAAGACTCCGAAACCCTCAGAGCAGGTCAGTCACACATGAGGACTACGGCAGATTCAGAACCTCATACCAAATGGCCTAGTGGGTGATTTTATTGACATATCATGTCAGCGTACATGTTTATTCTACATAGCTTTCACTCCAAACCTTAAAGACTTGATGATAGACTTCTTTAGCTGGCCAGATCAATAGCTGTATGTCACAGAGGAGGATAATGAGCACACTCAGACCTCTTCCAGACCTTATTTGTTTCCTCAGCCAATCACAGACTGTAATTTAGGTCCAGCTTTTCATGGGGAAGGGGGTCAGATGATCAACATAAAGCATGAGTTATTCCCAATGACCTGTGGGTCGGTCTGTGCGTCGGCCGATAAAAATCGATCGTTGTTTGAGGTAATGCAATGTTCTTAGCATAAAGCTCCTAAGAGAGGACCGGCAGTGCTTGCCTCTGCATGGCAGGGTAACACAAGTGCAATATCAGGCTTGCCTATCCCGACACATTCAGTCAAATTAGTGTATTTTCTACAAGACAGAAGCTTTCCTGGACAGTGTGGCAGGGCGTCCTTAAAACAATGTAGCAGTCACTGCCACCATTCAGGAAAGCTGCCTGACTGGAGATCAGCCCAGCTAACCACCGCTCAGCACACCTGGTCCAAGCTAGCAGCTCTCTGTCAATGAGGAACAGGATAATGAAGCCGAAACTGGAAGATAAGTTACTATTATCCCCTCCGTGGCCCGGGTGTAGATTGCCTGCTATACATTTCTGCACATGGAGTAGATAAGATTATCCGCGGAGAACAGGGAGCTCTGTATCTACCTCGAAGCCACTCGTTCACTGGTAATACGTGGCGGAATATTTGACCCCTGCACTACAGCACTTATCCTGTATTCACCACTGTACACGTCACTGTACATGTGGCTGTACGTGCCGCCTCACCCCTCTGAGCCTCCAGCGTGCTACTGCATGTTCTCCTGCGTGGTAGAGGTGTGGGGACTGCTACTGTCCAGGGGCAGCACCAGCATGAGGCACCGGCTCGTGTCCAGGCCCTGCAAATGGTGTGCTGCACTTGCTAAGTTGTCAGGGCGTGCAGGGAGTCTGGCCAGATCTCAGGAAGCCTAGTGCTTTCTTCTCCGCCACTTCTCCGTCCCGTGTCTATGTCCACCATCCTCTCTCTCACTCTAGGTCATGCTCTCTCTCTCACTCACTCTAGGTCATGCTCTCTCTCTCTCTCACTCTAGGTCATGCTCTCTCTCTCTCTCATGCTCTAGACCTGTCTTCTTCTGGCTATCCCCTTCCCTTCACTGACGATTTTCATGTTTAGACCTGTCTTCTGGCTATCCCATAATTCACTGAATATTTTTAGTTTATAATCATATATGCCATAATACTCAATATTTTTGTGAGATATATATACATATATATATATATATTTTTTTTTTTTCTTCCTTCTTTCTTAGCTTAAGGGGTGAGACACGTTAGTGGCGAAATCCATTCCATATGTGTACGTGTGTGAGAGACATGGAGTAATCTCTGGAAGTCATTGTGTGTATAAAGCAGTTGACAGTGTTATGCGGAGGAGAGGGAGTTCGCTTACGTACATACCCTGCTCCTCATCCACTCGGCTAGCTGGCCCAGCTTTGATATGAAAGGTCATGGGTCACCCCACAAGCTAATCATAACTATTATCCCCCATTTGGCAGCCTCCTAGACGAGCTCGCCGCCAGCTCCCTCTCTGCTCCGACTCCTTCTCGCGTTTGCTGTGTCTCTTTCCTACATTTTGAATTGCAGTGAGCAATTTTTCACAATTATAGCTTTCTCTGACAAAGGGTACATGTGTTTGAACAGATGGAACTAGTTGTATCGTGTTTTCTTCACAGAGGAATTTCGAGAGCGAGAGAAGGTGGCGGTTTCAAACGGGCACACTTCTGTTCCGGAGCGCAGTAGTGTCATGTGCCGTGGCGGAACACGACCTGGGGAGATGTCGTGATTTTTTAAAAACCTCTGTGTTTTCCGTGAAGAAAGAATAATCAGATTCTGCCCTGGTTAACACTGTCAAGCTCCGCAAGTGATCACTCCCCAAGGCCGACTTTCAGAAAACATCGGCTATCATCTCTAGCGGCTGATTAAACATGTGCACAAACGCACACGTTCCCGCGCCACACCCACGCACGCACGCACGCCGAGCAGGGCTAATTCACAGCCTCGCGGTTCCTCCTCGTGCCTGCGGGCTGCAGGATTTGGGACTTGTTTCCCTCTACAAGTCTCATTTAAAAATTAGATTTCTGTGACTAATTACTTCCGCACCGCTTGCGTTGTCCCGACGGGCAGCAGCCGGGGGAAGCAGTCCTCCCGATCGGCCCTCTCGCCCGGCTGGGAGGAGTCTGACTGGGGGGGGCGTGCTGCTCTGGAGCTGTTAGACGCCGTGTTCCTGGAGCTACGCCCTCTTCCTCCCACGTCTACTTGCCCCGTATCCCTGTGTTTAATGACTCCAATGATGCCTTTAATTCGTCTGTTTGCACAGCTGTGTACTACAGACAAATCCCATTTTTTAAAACAGGCCTGTGTGGACTCCTGCCTTGTCCTGTCAGTCCCCCCCCCCCCACACACACACTAGAGAAGGCAGTGTTGTTAGCATTAGCTGGAGCTCAGAGCCGCTAGTGTTCTCAAACAGTAACGATGTTGCTCATTAGAGCGGTTGTCATGCAGGACAACACAATCTTCCCCTCTCGAACAACGAGCATGCCCGTCACCACGAGTCACATGCGTGCGGTTAAGGTCATGTGTGTATAATAAGTATGGGGTCTGAGCTACGGAGCCAGTACGGTTTGGCGCACTGCGCGGCTAATGTGACGTGAGGGCTCTCGCTGCTGTGGAGTTTGGTCTCTGCTAACTGCTGTAACTGCGTGCGATGTGTTTCTTTGCCTGCTCATTTTTCACAGTAGCTGATGTTAGCTAAAGCGCGCTAGCTCTCAGCAATAGCTGATCTCTGGGCACTGTGGATAGTGGCTGATATTGGAGAAGGCAGTGTTATCTCTCAACGCTAACTGATCTGAGGTCAGATAATTGATCCAAGGTCTCGAACAGGGCCCCTGTCTCCCCAGCATATGCAACTGTGGACTGTGCCTCTCAGATTAGGGTGTTACAGTGAGCCTCTGGCACACTTGGTGGCATGCTAGTATATTTGCAGTACTGGTTGCTTGTGAAATGGTCTTGCTTCAGCTCCTCAGTGTGTAATGGAGGTTGTGTGTGTGTGTGTGTGTGTGTGTTTTATGTTGTGCAGTCCAGCGCCGGGGCCTACAGTCAGACAGGACGGCATTCTGTTTCAGTAGAAGTCCAGATGCAGCGGCAGAGACAAGAGGACAGAGATTCCTTCACACAAACACAGAGACAGTACAACTCCTTACCCCGGTAAGAACATACTCAAATACACACACACACACGTCTGCAAGATCTCCATGTCTGCAGGATCTGTTTACTAGAGTTTGTCACGGACATGCTCTGGATTTTCACCATTCACTCTTCCAGACCCCACACTGCACACGCACGCACGCACGCTCGCACGCTCGCACGCTCGCACTCACCCTCGCATTCACCTTCTCAGTGAGCAAGTACCATGCTTCAGTCAGACGTCCTGCCTCAGTCATTCTTGACTCTGAGTGTGTGCTGCAACTCCAGACACTGGAAAGGCACTCTCTCTCTCTCTCTCTCTCTCTCTCTCTCTCTCTCTCTCTCTCTCTCTCTCTCTCTCTCTCTCTCTCTCTGTTTCTCTGTCTGGCTGTCTGTCTGGTTGTCCATGTGTTTGTGTGTCCTCTTAGACCTGATAAAGAGCACCTGGAGAACATGCTTTCAGCAGGACGTTGATCTTGGCAGCTGCATTCCTCTGGGCCCTGCTTGGCTCTTGGTGGGGAGGGTTCATCTCTCTCCTTCCATCTGTTTCTCTTTCTTCTCATCCCTCGCTTGCTTGCTCTCATCCCTCTCTTCCTTCCCCCCCCCCCCGCCTTCTTTAGCATATTTGTCATGCGTGTCAGTAACACCCTTTGTGTGCAAAAGGTCTCTGTCTGCAGCCTGAGTTATCATGCTTCTCTCTCTCTCTCTCTCTCTCTATTTCTCTCTCTCTCTCTCTTCCCTAGCACATACAAAACAGCTCAAACGGATGGGCACCTCCGTCCAAGCTTGACGTTTTTCCTTATACCACAAACAGCTCTTACTTGGAGGTGTCATTGGAATGAATGCAGCGGTTGTTTCGGTTGTTTCTGTATTTAATATTCCTTCCCCACGCGGTGATTCGCTCACTGCTGGCGTGCTAGGGTTGCTCCTGACGTTCAAAGCGCACTGCTCTCAAGACCACGCTGTCAAGCTCAGAGCGCTTACATTTGTTTTGCAAACAATCAGATTGTGCTCTTTCAGTAATTAGTACAGGAATTATTACAAAATGTTCACAGACTGTGTAATGGGTTTTGTGTTGTAGTCTGTTTTTGTGCATGTGTGCGCCTGCGTGCATGTGTCTTCTGTATGTGCGTGCATGTGTGTACGTGTAACGTTGTGATTTTGGTCTTTTAGCCATGGTTTTCTCTTTTTATTAGTTCGGTGCAGTATATGCATAATTACAGGATCCAGACCCCTTTAGGCTGTGGAGAGTGGAGAGCACATCACTGGATTGTGCGTGTGTGTTTGTGTGTCTGTGTTTGGGAGCATCCTCCATAAACAGATCCATCTCATGCCCTGCCCCTCTCTCAGGGCACGGCGGTGTCTGTGGGAGTCAATAGAGATGTTGACACTCGGTGCTCCACAGGACATGGACATAATGACACTTAATCAATGCAAGTGATCCACGTCCACTTTTTCCCACTGGCTGAAGATCTTGCCCACGGCACTGTCACTGCTGCGCGTTAGTCTCCGTACCGCCTGGATGTCCCAGGGGTCTCGCGTCCAGAGCCACCCAGCAAACCAGGCCTGTCCTTGGGCAGCAAGCACAGCACTCCCCCTTCACTTGGATCCCTCCCCTAATCTTACAGTGTCCTACAGTACAGCGAGGTCATGCTGGTGTGAAGTGACCCTTGACCTTCAGACAGAGTGGCTAGCTCGTTAGGCGTGCTGCAGGGCGGGCCTCTCCAGGGTGTGAGTGGTAGCAGAGCAGCTGACGGAGGCGATCCTCGCTGACAGGCGAGGGGACTAGACGGTGCTGTGGTCTTGATTTAGAGCTGGGCTTTAGAAGCACAGTAATGAAGCGATTTGCTACTAGGAGATGGATTATGCACAGAGAGAAAGTGTGTGTGTGTGTGTGTGAGTGAGCAGGCATCTAGGGAATATCAGGACTGTGGGTTCATGAGGACTAGTGACCATCATGTGAAACATGTGCAGCTTCACATAACAGCTGCACATTGCAAAACAGGGGAAAGGAGAAGACACACACACACACACACACACACAAAGGCATTCCATTCCTGCGTCGTGTTAACAAATACGAAACAGTGCGCCAGGTTTTATATGTTTTATAAATAATTTATTATCGTGTAATTAGCGCTCGTTGCACCGTATGTCTCCTGGCTAGTGTGCAGAGCCTCCTTGCTAATCCCTGGTCTGTAGCAGATGGTTTAGTGGCAGGTTGACACTGTCATAGTCCTGTCCTCTTACTTCATACCTTATTACTTCAGGCCACACTGTCCCTCAGTTCAACTCTGTGCTCTCATGACGTCATGGAGCCAGAATACTGGGATCTGAAGACTGCCATGTCGAACACGTTCTTACAGCTAAAACCCCCAGCGGCAGTGGTCAGGGCATAATGAAGGTCACTAATGCTGGTCAGGACAGAGCCTGTGTCGGGCAGCAGTGAGGGAGCCGCTCTGGGCTGCAGGGTCAGGCCCGGAGCGCTTACACCGCCGTCGTCTCGCCGTGGTGTGGCTGCTGAAGCATAAATCTGCTGTGTGTGGTGCCCAGCGCTGTGGGCGGAGCTCTCTTGTGCTTCCTCTCTCTCCTCTTCACACGCAAACGCACCCAGTGCTACGTTGAAGATCGTATTGGGCTGTGATTGGACGCTGGAAAGAAATGTGATGTGGAACAAAGGGCACTACTTCCTATACCAGCTGCACATTGTAATAGGGGGGAAAAAACATACATGAAACAACCATGTGCGCACACACACACACACACATTTTTTGTTTGTCTGTTGTCAGTTGAGCGCATTACACAACTGGTGCATAATTCAGTTATTTAAACACCATATCATGACCTTATGCCTGTCTGTCTTTCTGTGTTTTTCTCCCTCTGTCATCTGTCTGTCTGTGTGTCTGTCTCTAATGGCCTCAGGCACCCACGTAAGAATCCCAGCACGGTGTCCCAGGACTCCTGGGATAAGGTCTACCCCCCTGGGGAGGTGTTCCAGTCAGCTAAGGACAACCCACGCTACTCCAGCTACCAAGGCAAGCCCGGCGCCAACGGCTACCTGAGCGCCCCGACGTCGGGCCTGAACGCCCGCGTGCTCCTCGAGACCCAGGAGCTGCTGCGCCAGGAGCAGAGGCGCAAGGAGCAGGAGGCGCAGGCCAAGCTGAGCCCCGCCCCTGACTCCCAAGCCCCGCCCCTGACTCCAACCTCCACGCCCACAAAAGGGCCCTACCGACAGGACGTTCCACCATCTCCCTCTCAGCTCGCACGCCTCAACCGGCTGCAGGGCTCCGAGAAGGGACGGCCGTTTTACTCCTGAGGGGCGGAGAGGGAGAGCGGTGGGAAGGACGGGGGCGGAGTCTGCCACAGCAGCAGTGAACAAAGATAGCAAGGGGAGGCGTGGCTATCCAATTCTTTTTTTTTTTTTTTTTTTTTTTTTTGGCACGTCATGTACAATTCAACAATGCATTAGTTCCTTTATTGTTCATTTGAGTGTGTGTGTGTGTGTGTGTGTGTGTGTGTGTGTGTATGCGCATGCGCGTGTGTATGTGTGAGTGTGTGTGTGTGTTAGCTTGACAAACACCCTTCCCTGCTAGTCTTGACAGTCACATGACAGCCAGCCCCAGGTACTCCTGCACTGGTGGTCCTCTGCATTGGCAGTGCTGTAACCTACATGTCACATTTCATATAAAGCATCAAATCCGAATGTTGAGTGGAGTGTTCAGGAAAGGATTATGTATGGGTGTGTTTTGAATATATTTGAATTTGAATACCGCAAAGTAAAGGTACGTTTCTGCATGTGTGTGTGTGTCAGAGAGAGAGAGAGAGCGAGAGAGAGAAGGAGTGAAGCAGACAGAGACACTATAGGCTTAAGCTGTGTGGCTGACCTGAGTAGGATGGGAATGGTGGGGTCATGACCTTACCGCCCTGCATTCTGCATAGAAAACTTCAGTCACCTCATTCACCCTTTCACTGGGATGACATCTGTGTAGTTGCACACGTCTGTGTGTGTGTGTGTTTAGGTTGTGTCTTTGGGTGCATACTCAAGTCCAAGACCTGGTCAGTTCCACGAGTGTGTTATCGGTGTTTATTGAGCTGCTCAGATTCTCTCCACAAATGAAATATTAGGACTTTCTGCATGACCCAAGATCTCTACAGCCTGTTGTCAGCTGGTCACACCACTGTCACGTCATCCGCGTCACTTACCATTTGTATTATCAGCATTCAATTTTGACTCTAGAGCTTTCATCAATGGTGCTTTTTTTGTATTTGCCTCAGTCTTCGGGCAGTCTATGTGTGTGTGTGCGTGCGTGCGTGTGTGTGTGTGTCATCAGTGCCTGTATCATGACATTCCAATGTCTATGGACAGTACATGTGGATACACTGAGGAGGGGTTGTGTGGGAGAGGGAGGACAAGTGGGGTGCAGGGCCTCCTCCACAGGCTCCCCAGGCTCTGCTCTCCTCTCTCCACTACTCCCCTCCTCTCTCCTCCACTCCTCCTCTCCTCCTCTCTCCTTCTCTTTCCTCTCTCCTCCTCTCCACTCCTTCTCTCTCCCCCACTCCTCCTCTCTCCACTCTCCTCACTCCTCCTCTCTCTACTCCACTCTCCTTCCCTCTCCCCTTCTCCTCCTCTCTCCTCCTCTCTCCACTCTCCTCTCTCCTCCTCTTGCTTTCCCTTATCCCTTCAGCACATGGAACAAAACAGAGTCATATTTAAGGCCACGTGGGACGTGTCTTCCAGGGGTCGGGGTCGCCGCTGCATTCCAGAGGCTGCGCTGGATCCTGTGCTATGACGTATTCCTTCAGTTCTGTCTCTTTACATTGCAGAACATCAGCAGTTTTTTTGTTTTGTTTTGAAATTAGCTGCTTTCATATTTCCAGTTTTGTATTTTATGCATTGAGACATTTTGGAAACATTGGAGATGGTGTACGTGCCTGTTAGCAGGGGAGTGTGTACTTCTAAAGTTATCATGTCATGGAGTGCACATATTTTACTTGCATTATTGTGCATTTCGTTGTTGTACGAACACATACCCTCCCATCACAAAAAACAAAAAACAAACAAAAAAAACAAAAACATTGGTTCAATCTAAGAAAAAAAAATACGATAAGTCCAAGGTTTTGTATTTTTATGACTTTGTCTATATTCTCCAGAGGTAACATGGTGTCCCAGATAACTTGTAAGCACAGTGCAATTGTTTTTTGCTCATCCTTTATACATACTGTATGAAAGTGTACACAGCTTTCTCTGTACATATCAAAACTAGAATAAATAAACAGAAGGCTGCTCCTTCGTCTTGTTTACAGTAAACATCTGTGTATTGTGATTGATCTGTTAATTCGCCGCATGCAAATGCATGACAGAGTCCAGTTAGAAGTGTTATTTTTGCTGCTAATCATGCCCACGGCAGGCGTATGTGCCACCTGCATACAGCTGCATATGCTGGCCTTTGTCAGCCCTGTTCCGTAACCAGTTCCCCTTTAGGAAGACGCCCGTGCGGTTTTCCTCTAGGGTGGCACACACATTGTGGAGCTGTTGAAAAGACGGAACAGGAAGGTGAAGGAATATCCTCCCTCCATGTCCCTGTTTTTCATCTATTTCTGAACCCGTAGATCATTTTAATGTTGCTCAGGGACATGGCAGCGTTGCGCTGTGAGGGGAAGTGTAATGACTTTGATGGCCGTAAAGACAACAGTGAAATTTATGAAGTTCGGGTCAGGGCGAGCGGAGTTTTAGTGATGCTGGCTCTCGGTTCCCGCTTGCAGAAAACCTGCCAGAAGTATCTGGGCTCGAGGAAGAGACGCAGCAACACATTCTATTAACTTTATTTTTGACTCTCTCCATGCATAGCACACATTCCTTATACTTGTCACTTATGAAACTGATCTCATTTGTCATGTGGCATTTAGCATTTGTTCTGTGTATGATATTATGCGAAATCGCTTTTAATTAAAATTTTCAATACATTTACGTTATTCTACCTCATAAAATAGAAACGTCTCAGTACCCAGTGACTACAATTTGCATAAGCAAATCTCAAAAGGCATATTGCTATAATATTACATTCAAGACCAAACACTATGGTTCAGTGTTATATTAACATGTATATCAGCCTATATAGTACAGGTTCATCACCACCAAAGCCTGCTGTATAACTCATCCCTGCCATGAAACGGAAAGCAGCCCGTGAGAACAGGAAGTGTTTCCCCTGCCCACTTCCTCCCTAACCTTATGTTTGTGTGTTGAGTCTGAGATGGCCGTTCACGCCACTCCGTGATGCTCTACACCGTCTGGGATTGATAGCAGAGCAGAGCCGTCAATTCCACTGTCCGATTGCATGCATGTAGGATGGTTTTAAACTGATGTCCAATCCCAGGTCAGATTGCATGTATGTAGGACAGTCTTAATCTGATGTCCAATCCCAGGTCAGATTGCATGTATGTAGGACAGTCTTAATCTGATGTCCAATCCCAGGTCAGATTGCATGTATGTAGGACAGTCTTAATCTGATGTCCAATCCCAGGTCAGATTGCATGTATGTAGGACAGTCTTAATCTGATGTCCAATCCCAGGTCTGATTGCATGTATGTAGGACAGTCTTAATCTGAGGTCCAATGCCAGGTCTGATTGCATGTATGTAGGACAGTCTTAATCTGTCTTAAAGTCTTAAACTTTTCCTCTCCAGCGTGTGTGTATGTGTGGATATGGGGAACAGATGTATTGTTCCAGCTTCACATCTCCCTTCTTCTCTCCTTCTGCCCCCTGAATCCTCTCCATATTCCTCCACCTCCTGAGTTCGTGAGGCTAGACACTAGTCACCTGTTTTGGGTCCAGCCACTTGTTTGTCGACCACCGCAGGTGTGGCTGAGGCCATATCTATCAGCAGCGAGAACGCACTCATAAATCTTCTGGATGCAAAAGCAAATTGTAGGGAGTGGTTTTGCTCACGCTGCCCTCCCATTGGTGCCTCAAGCCTGCCTTAACATCTGCTTGGTGTGTGGATGTGTGTGTGTGAGGGGAGGGGAGGGCTGTGCTGTGTGTGTGTGTGTGTGTGTGTGTGTGGACGTGGGCAGGAGGAGGGAGTGGAGGTCGCTTTCACTCAACCTTTAAAAAGAGGGCGTGAAGGTTGATGCTAAGTCCGGAAAGAGAATGGGTGTGTGTGTGTGTGTTCCCGTGTGTAGGGTGTTTTATTTATTTATTTATTTTTGTCAGAAGGGCTTTGTTTGCTGCATCTCTCAGATAAGAACTGTTGCTGGATTCCTTCTGCTTAGCTTCATGCCAAAAGCCCCGTGAAATTGTAACAAAATGTCAATGTGGTTAACCTCTGCATTTAGCCCCGCGCTTGGCCTGGATGGACATCCGACCTTACCAGACCACTCTGGAGCAGAAGGGTTCCACCGAGACCACACACACCAGGTGGCCCCCAGGACTCCAGGGGCTGGGCCAGGATCTTCACAGGATGAGCCGGGATCTCCACGGGTGCCTCTGTGCGATGCAGGACACTGCGTTGGCTATCTGAGGCAAACCCTCAGTTTTCAGTAACGATGGAAACTGATCCATATGGATGGAGCAGGCAGGTTCTGCAACACGCTTCGTGGTGTTGGCTTGTCATGTGTTAAATCCATCTGTGCAAGGTGTGAAAACTCTGTGCTCAAGCTTTGGACGCTGCAGAATTCATAGAAATGACAAGAGCCAATGGCTGGATTGTTCGATTTCAAATGAATCAAGCACTGAGCCCAGTGAAATTGTATCAATTTTAATGCTTGACCTTCATGCAGTAAATGGAAAGTTAAAAAAACAACTTTCTCTAAATGTTATTTATCAGGGGATTGGTTCTCATCTATATTCAAGTCATGAGTGATGTCCTCATCTGTTCATTGGTGTTTTGAAGAGTAACTGGCATTGTTCTGCAGTTCTGAATTTGACAGTGAACTAGATGAGAACCATACTGGAAAATGTTTTGAATTGTAACAATTTTTTTTTTTAACATATGCACTTCCCAAATGTTATCTGCTGATCTGGGCACACACCTGGCTGGCTCTGCATCGTAATTACATGCTGGCAAATTCCACGAATGACAAGTTGACAGAAAGATTAGTCCGATGGCTCCAGAAAGAGCAATGCTTTACGCTGCGGACCACGTGAAAGACCTCAATAATATAGCACAGGACTGGCCTGTGCTTGCTGATGAAGAGGGGAGAACTCATCATGCTGATTCCCCATGAAGCAGAAATCAACTTTAGATTTCTCTGAGGATCCGGACAGAATCAGGAGGGATTGAACAGGAGGGACGTTTACCCACAACTGCTTTTGAACTTACATGTTTCCTGTGATGTATACTGTGTTCTTCAGTGATTGTGTACCTTTTATTTAATTGCAGATAAAAAAAAATAATTAAATTAGATCAAAATCAGTACCTTGACGAGGCCTTTGATCTACCACTCGGAGATGATGAATAGGAGGTGGTGTGCTAAGACAAGGCCTGTTCACATTGGTTCTCCACTGTGCCTTCCTTAATATTCTGGTGGGGAAAACCGTTCCTTCAGTTGTTTTTGTGTTTGGACGTGGAATTATACACATATTTCTTCTCTTTTGAAATGGAAATGGATTCTTTGAACTGCACTCATAAACCACAAACAACAAATGCAAATGTTTTGATGTGGTAATTATCTCCTGCTCAAATGCAGGGTTTCCCTTTTCTGGCCTCTTATGGGATATAAAACTGATCAGTAGCATATTCACAATTATTTCCATTTGATGCCAACTCATTAACCATCTGCTGTGATTTGTTGACATTATACACAATAGGTGAATTTGAATTGCACTTTCAACATGTTCAAAGCACTCTGTTTTCACTGACTTCACGTTTATTAACCCAGACTATGGTTGTGTCATTAGACCCACCCGTGCCAGACAGGCCTGTGTTTTTTTACACACTTCTGTTTGCATGTTTTCCCATCTGTCCGTGTCCTCGCACAGAGCCCCTCAGCTAGTGGCTTGTAATACCATGCTTTGAGAGTTGACACTTGAATTGGGCCTGTTGACATGCGTTCCGCTAATGTGCCACTCTCTGCCTCGCCCGTCTGCTCGTCTGCGGGAATAGACGTCGCCGTTGTGCACGAGCCGGGTGTTTGTGCAGTGCAACCAGACGCCCTGCTGGCTGGGGCGCAATGGAAGACCCACCAAAGCTTCTCAGCAGCACATCTACATGGGTGCAAATCCTATAATCTACAGCAGCGGAATCACCCCAGAATGCCTGAGAGCAATTATTCTGACAAAAGGAACATATCCCAACCTCCTCTCTGCTTCTCCCCCCTCTCTGCCTGGTGTCAAATTAATCCTTGAGAATTTTACAGCGATCTGTCCCGGACTGCTGGAGCAGTGCTCTCTGGGAGAGATACGGGAGAAGCTTTGTTCAGGTGGCAGGGGGGATTTCTCCATTTTCATATACCATAAGGCGAGAAGAAAAAAAAAACCCCAACAAAAACAGCCTTAAGGTAAAACACACTGTGTTTGATAGCAGAATTCATAATTATGTATTCAGAATTCATATTTGTGTTTATGACTAATTCATAGTAACGTAGTTGGTGACCTAAATGGTGTAGAATATATTGAACGATACTTCTTATCAAAATTCAGTTCATATTTTCAAGATTGTTATATTTTCAAAGTCTTCCCCTTCAGGGGTGCACGGGTAGGAGGGCTCTGCCTTATAGGGCGAGGTTGTCCACAGTGGAATTCTCCTTACCTGGGTGCTCCTGAAGGGCATGGGGGTGAAATAAGGGTAAAAGTCTCCACTTGTAACAGGAAAAGGCTGCGTGTGATGGGGAATTAAGGCCGTGGGAGTCATGAGACAAGAGGCGGCAGGATTGGGGGTTGAGAACATGGAGGGCGTGACCTCTGCGAGCCTTTCCCCTTGACCGCAGTGCCCACGGCCAGTCGGCTGCCACACTGGGAGCTGGGTGATTGGCACGTGCTGCTCTTTGTGCTGCTTGTGGAGTGAGACGCAGCCCAGCGCAGAGTGAGGCGCGCCGTGGTCGTCTGAAGAGGGAGGGACTTTAATCCCAGCTCAATACCAGAGAACGGTCAGCTTCAGTAGTGCGCAAGGTATCGCCACTGCCGAATGTTTCAAATAGTTATTGATCAGAGGCCCATGTGACCTGTTAAAGGTAAACATTTGTTATGAGTTTCATGCTGCATTTGGTAGTTCCATTATTGTTTCTGAGTTCTAATCAATAACTTAAGTAGCACCACAAATCTATCCATAAATCATGTGAATCACCAATGTAATTAGTTATTGTAGACAGTGGATGAATTATGATGCCTGTGTCAGTGGGAATCACAGAGTCACCACCAAATTATTTAATCTTTTATCTATCTAGACTTATTAAACTTCCGTTTGGCGCTTTGAGAGGCTTCTCCAAAATAATTAGTCAATTAAAGCGTCCAGCCGTCCCAGAGACGGGCCTCTCAAGGCTGTGGTCCACCTGTGCCATATTGTTCTTCACCCGTCAATACGTAGATGGCTGTGGAGTCCCTAGGAGGTGGCGTGTGCACTTTACCCATCCCTCTCCTCTACAGCAGACGATCGATGTCGCTGTTCAAAGCATTAACCACGTAAACCAAGGTAATGAACTCCTATGTGACTAAAACACCAGTAAAACGGCTCAGATTGGTGAGTGCCGATCCAGCTCGGACCCCACAGGCCCACTTGTACAAGCCTTCGGTTTTCTGCATTCTTACGTCTTCAGTGCAGTTTCACTGCAATTGTAACTTTGCCGTGAGTGCTCGCAATTTCATTTCCAATTAGGGTTTGTCTTTTAAAGCTACATCTTACTTTAGTCTCATCACACGTAGGCTGTTGTAAGAGTTGATGAAAACATCACACCCTGTGATTATCTAAATCATGAAACCTTTCTGTGACTTCATCACGGTCTTCCTTATTGCTGAGGAGAAAATAATGATGAGTTTTGATGGAGAGAAATAGGAGTGAGACACCCATTATTCATATCTGAAATGAATCTCTGATTTCAGCTTGCTGCCGAGGACACCATCTTGTTTACTGCTGTTTTTTAGGCATGAAAATGGCAGATGATTGCTTCAGGAGCACAGATCAGCAGTGCGGAAGCAGCTGTGTGCCTGTCCTCACTCTCTATCTTCCTTAATAATCTCTCCAGCACCGGACGCGTACAATCAGGTATTTACAGTGTCATTTATATCAGTGCTTCTCAGAGCTGCTTTTTTTTTTCCTCGATGTCCAATTTTGTTTTAGTTTTTTTTAAACTAACTCAGCTCACTGACAAAAATAGCTAAAATTACATGATTAAATTGTGAGATTTCAGGAGCATAACGACTGGAAAAGCTTTTTTTTTTTTTTTTTTTTTTTTTTGACATTTTAAGCCGAATTAATTGTGACGTGTTCTCTAAAATGAAGCAAAATGAGTGAAATATTTTGGTCTTCAGTCTTTTTTCATTTATTAGTAAAAAGTTAGATGTGGGTAATTATGATGATGAGGATGTCATTATCCTCAACATTACAATTACCCAAATCTAAATTCTATCTAGTAGTAGTATGTTTAAACAAATGTTAAAACGATTTTTTTTTCTTTTATTATATTTTATGAATGTATTAAGTTATGAAGCTACATACTAGAAAAGAGTCTTTCTTAGAAAGTGCAAAATGTTGTGGTACTAATGTATGTGGTTAGTGCTGTAGCAGATAAACAAGAGTCAGACATCTTCCTACACTTAACCCTCAGGCATTCACAAGCTCTTTTGCATGTGTAACATTAGACATCTTCAGCCACGCTGACCAGTCAGCGCTATAAGAGTTGTCATGAAGGTCAAGCATGAGACATGTGAGTGAATGATTTCATTTTGATTGGACAGTTGCATAAATCTAATTAGGGAGCAGCACCCATCTGGTGCCTCCTCTCCAGGCTAATAACCCACTAAGAGCTTGATAAAGAGGCCCAGTGTCCTCTACAGGAGGGCCCCATTGTACTCAAAGCACCAGCTCGCTGTAATTGGGGATGTGCTATTAAAGACACGGGGAGAGAGCGGGGCGTCTCGTGCCCCTTGCCATGTCCAGCCATGTTAGGTTCGTGATGGAGTGATTTAAAAGGCTGGGTGTCCCCCTTCATGTAGTTTCATGTTAAATTGGGTGATGATTCGCGAGGAGTGCCGGGGCCAGCCAATCCTGCTCCGTGTAGGTGTGCTGTAGTCCCGCCTCCTGGACGGAAAGCAACCCTTCCAAACGCAGGAGGGGTGGGGGGGTGAAGGGAGGAAAGGACGGACACAGAGAAACAGCAAGAGATGAGGCAAACTCTGGTCTTTAATGCATGTTCCTAAGGCACTGTGTATCATCATAAAGGAGCCGTTTAGATAATGCAGGAGAAACGTTTTCATTATGGTATGATGTATTTGCACACTGGAGATTTGTGGCTAGACTATTTTTATTGCACCTTCAGGCAGCTGTTGTCATGCGTGCTCTGTGAATAGAACGTAAATAGAACGTGAATAGAACGTCTTGCACACTGCTCAGTTCAACAGTTTGGTGGTATCTCATTAGTATTTGCTGGCACTAGTATGTTGGCGTAAGCGGTGTGGCGTTTCAGTGTGTGATTAATAAAGGGATAGCTTTAGACCAACACATGCCACACACACACACACACACACACACACACACTTTCTCACTTCCATATGAGTTTTCAAGGTGCCATTCTCAAACAAATTACATTCTGCTGCTAAAAATCTTTATGTTGTTGTACAATATGTTTTCCCCTCCTGTGTGCCTGCTGAGCTCCCCACACACAGAGGTCTGCTAGAGAAAATGAAATGAAATCCTGTCGTACCCCTGCATTAAAGACTGCAGGCCCTGCAGCTGCTCCTGGGCCCCGGTGCCCAAGTGGCCCTGCAGACACACATGCACTGGAGCTGCTGAAGAGCCCAGGCTGCTGGAGTCATACAAACCTGCATGTACATTTGCAGGAAGGTTCCACTGAGGCTGCAGTTAATGCATTTGCATTGCGAACGGCAGGAGGACGTGTGCATTTGCATTGTACCGTGACATAACTCCAGTACACCCCACACACTCCGGGTTTCTGTCCTTAATGAGAGACGAGAGCGTTCGTGTCCATTTAGGTTTAACGTGACTACGTTTAATTGACACGGTGCATTATCCTGATCTCCTTGAGACAAAAGGACAGAAGGACAAACGTCGTCTCCTGGTATTCTGAGTGGGACACAACAAACCAGAGCAAACCTGTCAACGTTTGGTCTGAAACTCCGCTGGAATCTCATAAATGTAGTTGTGTTTGCTGGGCGTGGTGTGAGTGTGATTTGGTGCATGCGGTACTCCGGGACGGGTGGCGCCTGCATTCATGAAGCTGTGAGCTCCATTCACTCAGAGTCACCCCACACTGCTGCTCCCAGCATGCAAAACGAGTCTGTTCTGTGTGCGTTACGTCTTCAAAAACGCACCACGCAGACCCTCCAGAGAGGGCTTTTGCATAAAGGTTACTGATGCATGGCATTTAATATAGAGAATGAATTATAGAAGTCTACAGCGGAACCTGCACTGTGTGGGCTGATAATGCAAATAAGCAGAGGCCCACGGAGACCTTGGGTTTAAAGGGTTAATGCAAATATGTAATACTTTCAAGAAGCCGCTTGAGATGAGTTGGACAGGTGACAGTTCCACGCTTCATTATGCAAGAGCTGCTTGTCTGGATTGCTTATGTCGTTTTGGGGGGGTTGAGACTGCAGCAGGGATAAGGCTGAAAACTCTGCTAATCTGCACTGATACTGAGTCCCGATTCTGCTTTCAAACAAGGGAGCAGGATAAGCCAACACTACCTGTACTAGCTCAGGGCAGTAGCAAAATTCTTACCTGCTCCGTCTTTAGGTAAAATGGTCACAGGCCATACGCTGCACTCGTTTATTCCCCTGTGTGGTCATGTCTGATCTAGCAGACCAAAGCTATTTCGGCTCCTGATGCCTTCAGGACGTGGTGCCGTGACCTGGATCCTTGGGAAATGACTACTATTGACCAAAATGCTTTCATAATGATCCCACCAGGCCTGGTTTGATTGACAGTCCAGGCAGAAGCCTGCTGACGCGATGGAGAGGTGTAATTCCGTAGCACAGGCACCTAGCACGGTGTAACAGCCACAGAGCCTTGAGTATCCACGGCAGCAAAGCCTCTGGAGTCAGCGGCTAAACGAGGAGGAGTCGAGGAGCGCGGTGGCCTCTTGAGCCAGGCTTCTCCATTACCGTCTCCTCCGTGGGTAGCCAGGAAAAGCGGAAGGGGTGGAGGAGTTAGGAGGAGGAGGAGGAGGGGAAGAGCGGGAGGATTTGCCAGGGAAAGCAGCTGAGAGGAGGTTTTTCTGCTTTCATTTAGCGGCGGGATTTGGGGCGGGATTAGAGGGCTTGGGGCGGCGGGAATGGGAAGTGACGCGCTGCAGGATGCAGGTGGCCAAGCACGACGCCGAGACTCCGATGACCACGCATCCTGCAGCTGAGAGGAGGAGAGGGACGGGCGGACAGACAGATGGACAGCCATCCAGACAGAGCGAACGTGCAGAGAGCTGGAGGGGTTTCCACTGCTGCTGACTTGGACTGTGTCAGGACAAAAGACTCGAGAGGCTTAGCGGTGGTTAAAGAAGCATCATCTTTCATCCCTCCATCCCTCCATTCCTCTGATTCTCCATCCCTCTATCACTGCCTTCTGCAGTGGACTAAGACGACAGAAGAGATTAGGAGGAGGATTTCCCCTGTGCCAAGGCCCACCACGATGACAGAGTCAGGGTTTTAGAGGATGCCCTATTCAGGGTGGTTGGTCTGGGTGCAGCGTCGTGAATCACCCACCATGTCCCAACACGTGCGAGTGGGCTGTCCAGTGATATACAAACATACCTCGCATCCAGCTCCTGCTCTGTATTTCAGAATGGCGTCCCATCGTGTTTGCACAGGAGTAGGGGATCCCGTAAGCTCTTCTTGCTGTAGATGGCGTGTGAGGTCTCCAGAGCTCTCCCAGTGCTTCATCCCGAGTCCCGTCTGGGCAGAAACCTCACTGTGAAACGCGGGTGCCACACCCCAGCCCTCGCGCCCTCTCCCACCCAAGAGCTCCAAGCTTGGGCTTGAGGAAGGAAGCTACGCCCTCCTCCGCATCCTCCCCACAGCGGAGGGTCATGTTCCGATTTGCAAATGTTGCATGGCCCTGGGCTCTGGACAACACTGCACTCCGCTTGTTACCTGGAGGAGGTTCATTTGAGCTCAGCTTTCTTTCTTCAAAGAGGATATTTTCTTTTTGCTCCTCTTGATCTGTGGAAAGATTGCAGGGTGGCGGGGGGGGATCTAATATTCGCTGAGCTAAGCCAGCTCATCTCTTGTTAGCTCCCAGTGCCACAGTTTGAAACTGCATGGGTGGATTATGAGCTGCTGGCATCTGTCCATGTCTGAGGTGTCCTTGCCTCGTGTTCCTACCTCCTTGCCTCATGTTCCTACCTTTACTGTGGAAACTAGCATATGATATTCAGTGTCACATGAAGAGGTTCAATATTTTATTCGCGCTTCACCATCTGATTATTACTCATGCTGACATCCACTATGATTTCATTCCAAGTGATCTCGTGATAGCAAGTTCATTGGAATATGTAAACTTGTTAGTGTGGGTGTCGGGTTTCACATTCATGCTAATTGTTATTCAAATCAGACATTTCAGAGGCATGCTTCATGTTTCATTGTTACGTAATGGTTGTGTACATAATTCTTTTCGTATGACTTTTTTGTGCTCATAAATCTGGCTTTGCCTGATGGGTAGGAGAGGGTTACCTTAGGAATAGGCCAGTCCCATTATAACATGGGATCCGTGTCCCATGTTAACATGGCATCTCCCTCTCTATTTTCATCATGTGTTTCGGTATAAAGTGACAGTGGCAACCTTTTTTAAAGAAGAATCTGCACTCTCAAAGAATGTTCTAGACTATTGCTTCTGCTGTCAGATACTTTAGGGTTGCATAACTCACCTTGACTGTGTCTTTACAAAATAGTTTGGTTGGGAGAAAAACTGACTTTTTAAAAATTATTTATTTCATACCTAGTTTGCTGGAGCTATGCCTTGTAATTCCGAAATAGGCGGTTGTCAAGGAGCTGGACACTTTCGGCCTTGAGACGGGAAGCAGATGCAACTGAATTATTTCATCTTTGGGGTGGAGGTTTGAGGGTGGAGGTTTGTGGGTGGAGGTGTGGGGGTGTGCGTTTGTATTTTTGTGTTTGTGTGTATTTTTGTTAGAAATGGAAAGACTGCAAGGTCATGAAATGGACAGTGAAATGGAAAGGTGTGTGTCAGACGTAGAGTAAACGCTGAGAGCACACGTCTTGTCCCAGTCTTCTAGTGGATGTACCATGACAAGGGTGCAATCTGTGGTACGCCCACACTGGACTGACCCTCAGCCACTGCTTACCAGCAAAAAACACTCCCACTGTCTTAGTACTGCAAATCTATGTGCATCCATAATAGTTAGAGATATAAATTGGCCTAATTTCCACTTTCATGAATGTATGGGGGCGGCATGGTGGTGTGGTGGTTAGCACTGTCGCCTCACAGCAAGGCGGTCTGGGTTCGAGTCTCGGTCTGGGCTGCTCTGTGTGGAGTTTGCATGTTCTCCCTGTGCCTGTGTGGGTTTTCTCCGGTACTCCGGTTTCCTCCCACAGTCCAAAGACATGCATCCTAGGTTGATTGGTCACTCTAGATTGCCCGTAGGTGTGAGTGTGTGTGTGCGTGTTGGCCATGTGGTGGACTGGCGAACTGCCCATGGTGTACCCTGCCTTCGCCCGGAGATGCTGGGATTGGCTCCAGCCCCCCCGTGACCCCGACTAGCGGGAATAAGCGGTACGGATAATGAATGAATGAATGAATGTATGGATGGAAATGTGTGTGTGCTGTTATGGTTGTTTGATGTGCTGTAGGATCAGGAGAGCTCCATTGCTCCCTTAGTAAATAAAAAAATGAATAAACATTTTTATATGAAAAAGCCTTGAAATGAGAGACTCCACATATCATTTTACAATAACAAGCAGTTCAATTGTAAAGTAAAATGCAGAGACCAGCTTCTCCTATAAAAAATGGTTGCCAGTGACATTTGACATCATACAATGGCTCATGCCTTCTGTTTGTATCAAGGAAAGCCAGGATAATTGTTGTGAGTTTTCTTGGTTTGCGGGTTTTGTAATAGGTCACTTTGATTCTGTTAGTGAGAATGTGTCTTTTGGCAGATCCTCTTGTGGTAAAGGTCATCTGATCAAGTCCTCTGACCACCTACTCCAAGAGCCAAATCTCTGATACAGCCCAAACACACGTTTACCTTCCTAAGTGAAAGTGGCCATCACACTGCCCTCTCCTTCTCCGGCCTTCAACACGGTCTTGTTTAGCTTAGGGTTAGCTTGTGTTAGGGTGAGCTTGTGTTAGGGTTAGCTTGTGTTAGGGTTAGCTTGTGTTAGGGTGAGCTTGTGATAGGGTTAGCTTGTGCTAGGTTTAGCTTGTGTTGGGGTTAGCTTGTGTTAGGGTTAGCTTGTGTTAGGTTTAGCTTGTGTTAGGGTTAGCTTGTGTTAGGGTTAGCTTGTGAATGTCACACCAAACCTGATATTCTTCTGTGTCAAATAGCCCACATACACAATTAAAGGCGTTGATGCTGAATATTCCTGTCAAGACCTATTGTGGTCATCAAAATGACAACACACTATGTTTCAATATATATCCACATCCTGGAAATGAAGTTCAGTTTCTAATTTCATATATGACATTTTGTTGAATATGCAATGCATCAAGAGGAAGTTATTTAAGGGGAAATGAAATGAAGGCAAGGAAGTGAATCATCTGACAGCTGACAGGTGGGAGGGAGGGAGATGGCATAGAGCGGCTGGTGACAGCCTTACAACATCAGAACCAAAGAAAGTAAGAATATCATAATGTCAGATAGGAATATCAACATTGTCATATCAAACTCTCTTCGCCGCTGTGAAAATTCATCTATAAAACCATGGCCTGTTTCATTCTGTTTCATTCATCTGGCATTAGTACAGATAATTGATTCCTCACACAGACCACCCTGTGTCATACACCAGTATCGTTTTATAAAATACATTCTTGTATGAAACTTTGAATTGTGCATTGTGGTTAAAAGGCATACCTCTGGTAGCTTTTATCAAGCCTGGGTAATCACAGGCTGAAGGATGATGGACACAGGCTGCAATCGCACGTCCCTGGTCCATTCAAAGAAGGCAGCCATGTCATAATCTAACGAAAAAGTCATCAAACCATCTTTAATGACGTTTCTCTGAGTCAGGCTGTCATTCTGTCAGAGGGAAAATCACTTTCATTTCACAGCTGGATGAAAGCTCATGTGCCTTTTGTGTGTGTGTTTGTACGTGTGTGTGTGTGAGTGTGTGTACGCTCGTGTGTGCACATGCACACGACTGCCTCTAAAACTTGTGAAATGGGGGTCACCACCCCTAAATGTGTAGCCCATTGTTAAGAGTGAGTAAAGCTGGTTTGGTTAGGAGTTTCATCCTTGAGGTCCAGCCTGCTTCACCGTGGGACACTGGGAATGCGTGATGTCGTGTTCTGCAGAGACAGATTGGTACAGATCTGCTTTGGATCGAAGCATTTCAGTCACCAGACAAACACATGATCCATAATGCCACACACATGAAGTAGCTGGTCTCTCTCTGAAATCTCCCACATGTGACCTATGACATCCCCCTATAGGTCAGGTGTGGAGTAGAAAGCCTTTGGTTCATCCACGCAGGAGGACGAGGAAGAGGGAGTAGGAACATCAGGGCCAGGCGGCCGGGGTGAGGGGCACTGCTACGTGGTTCCTGCTCCCCAGCGAGTGCCTCCCTGCCTCAGCACAGACACTCCTCCGGCCCCCCCCACGTGCTCCAGCCTGCGGCCACATGACAGTGACACGCACACAAAGAGACACGGGAACAAATCGGCCACCTTTCCCGCTCAACTTTCCCGAGGAACGCGTTTTTTCTCGATTCTGTGCTCGTCGCTCCTTGGGGGAGAATGTTTATTGCCTCTTTCTTTCTTCTTCTCATTTTATTCTCTTTAGACCGTCTCCCCCCACCCACAACCCGATCCATCTGTTTTGCCTGATAAGGCTGCTAGTCATCACCTTTACATCGTTATTAAAGGGCTCCTCCAGGCCGGGGTTGCCATGATTATGGCTCCAGGGCTGGCTGGGCTAGCTTCGCCTATAGCCCAGCACCATCGCAGCCAATCTGCAGACTTTGAAGCTCGGGACAGACTGGCTGGGTGGTTGAAGATTATGAGTTTTGCTTAAAGTAAATAAAAGGTTGGAAGGGGAGGAGGGGAGAAATGAGGTTAGGGGTGATAACAGAAACTCCTCTCTCTCTCTCTCTCTCTCTCTCTCTCTCTTGCACTCTCTCTCTCCCTCTCCCTTTCCCTGTCTCTCTTGCTTCCTCAGTCTCATGTCTGCAGATTGCATTCCAGGACTTCCAGTCAGGGAGTGAGGGGAGGGGAGGGGGGAGTGAGGGGAGTGAGGGGGAGTGAGGGGAGTGTGTGATGGTCAGACTGTGGGACGAGCCTCGCCTGTCTCCTGGTGCCTAAGTCTCTCCTCCAGGCCTGTCGGTGTTCGGGCTTCCATATCTCGCCATTGTGCATACGCCATATATCCCAAACCCATCTCACTGCTTTCCTGCAGACCCACGTGTCTTGGCAGAACTCTTACGGACGACCGTGTGGTAATGCTGCAAAGAAAAACAGCTCTGTTTGTTAATGGTGTGCTGTTGTTTTGAGGGCTATAGCTTCAGAATTGTTTGATAAATAAATTTCTCATTTCTGTCTGGGGATCAAAAATGCTTAATTGCCTTTTTGTAATTGCCTCGCCACCCCCTCCACTGACCTTTATTTTAGTTCTTGCTAATTGCAATTTCCCTCATATCAACTGTACCCTCATTAAGGTCACTGACCTTACAGTATGCAGAAAGGAACAAACATGGCATAAAGTCTGGCTTGCAACAGATTAACAACCAATTATGACTGTGCACTGCCTGAAGCTTCATTACACTGTAATCTTCAGAAGTGAATTCCATGCTGGTGTGGGGCTGGTTAATAAGTCCTGCTGGGATGAGTAAAGGTTAGATGTGTTGAACAGCCATCCTCTTTGTATTCAGTGTTCAACCTGGAGTACCAGCTGCACTGCATATTGAGAGACTTGTGCAGAA
Organism: Brachyhypopomus occidentalis; assembly: GCA_020368025.1. Taxonomy (NCBI): domain Eukaryota; kingdom Metazoa; phylum Chordata; class Actinopteri; order Gymnotiformes; family Hypopomidae; genus Brachyhypopomus; species Brachyhypopomus occidentalis. The sequence continues at coordinate 2,412,476 of JAGXOD010000009.1, read as the reverse complement.
CATCAAGGTAGAGAAGACTCACTCATCCTCCACTGCTTTGGCCAAACACTGATAAAGCTGAGGGTTAATGGATTTTATTTATTTATTTATTTTTACTAGTCTTAAGCCTCTGAGTTTCATCATGGCCATTCGCTGTCCATAAAATTCACCTCCAGATTCATCATTTCGTCCAAGGACACTTGTATGGTTTCCTCACAAACGCCAGGCGTCTTATCGACATCATCAGCAGAGGATGTGCTGTTGCCAGCTCAGAGTTTTGCTCTCACAGCACATAGTTAAGGTTCTGCTGCACGTCAATACATTGTCTGGCTGATGGACTTGAGAGTGCTTTCAATAAGGGGTTTGGAGCTGGTGCTGCTTCCTCGTCCGACACACCAGGCCTCTCAGGCGGAGCACGGGAGTGGTGCAGCTGCCTGTAGCCCCGCCCCTCCGCGGGGAAGACAGCTTGGCCAGTTCATTCGAAATGGGTGCCAGCCTAGGATTTGGAACCTAGCCTTTCTGTTAGGTGAAGCCAGCTCCCCTAAATATGCACACGTGCAAGATGCATACGCATGCATGTATGTGCGTTCACACACACACACGCACCCACTCATTTCCCTGTCAGTTCATTCTTTTTTCATTGCATCTGCAGCCTTGGCAACGGCTGCACACTGCAAGAAGCACAGCGTGCACACGACGTGCTCCTGACCCCGACTAAGGAGACCGGCATCGCTGTCGGATGTGTTGCTTTTACTCAGACAGGAAGGTGGTGGGGCTGCAGGTTGAATTCAGGGTGCGCTCTGGGGATTAGCTGGGGCTTTGGTGGGTCTTTCAACACTTCCTCTCTCCCATGGTGCATTTCGTGGGGGGAGGTGGCAGGGGTGGGATTCTCTCCCTCAGTCTCCCAGCGTAGGTGGTGGGAGGAGGGCTCCAAATGGACCTGAAGAACAACAGCACCTACAGGAAGAGCCTCCTGGAACACGGGGCCTGTCTGCTCTGCGGGGAGAGGAGGGCAGGATCCTTCATTGAGCTCCAGCATAATGCCACACTCTGGTGCTTCTGTTGTTTTTGCTTCAGGTTTCTCCTGAGGGGAGTGTCGTGCTGCCTTTGGAAGAGATTGTAGTTTACGGCACCGAGCCGTATCTCTTCTTGCTTTCTCAACAACGTGTTATTGCTTCATTTGTTTCTGCATTAATGGCTCCAAGTCCATCAGCAATTAAACTGATGCGAAGAGGACAGGGGCTTCACGAGTTACCGCTAATGCTGCCTTTAATTTTATAACTTCGTTTTGCAGAACAGCTGAAATTGGATTTTGCAGGTAGTATTTAATGAAAATGAAGGAAATCGATGGACGGGTAAATGTTGTCCCTGAATCAGCCACCGCGAGTTTAAGAGGAAAGGGCGTTCAGAGCGGACGAGCGCACACAAGGGGAATGTGGGGACGCTCTGGGCGGTGACTCATCACTTTCCCATGTGGGAGTCGCAAAGCAAAGCAGATCTTCCCCGTCAGCCCAGCCATCCGTCATCCCTTCGAATGCACTGTAGAAAAGTTCTAGAGCAACGTTGGGATTGATTCAATTAGTTTGGCCACAGTGAGGCTGTCCGGTGTGTGTGAGGTTTAATATTATGAACAAGCACAGCAGAGCGGAGCTGAGAGCTCTCTGCGACATGCAAAACTGTATCAGTGCTTTCCAGTCACCGTTTGCGTTGACATATGTGACGATGAAATATCTGTGCTTTGTTCTCTTGGATTCTCACCACAAACATCTGGCAAAGTGATTCATCACAAAGCTTGTCAATGAAAATGATTTCAAACGGACTAAACTGACTGCGTTCCAAGGGGCCTAATAGGGACCAAGAGTGTGTGTGAGGAGGCTGTGGGCTACAGAAGCTTTATTGAGTAAATCAGCCAATGAGGCGCTTCGCCCGACATCGTTTATGTACCATGTGTACCCAGTTGGGTCTTCGGTGAGCGTCTGTCTGGAAGAGAGTGTGTTCAGTCACCCCTTCAATGAGCCGCACGCCGCCGCCGTCCAGACAGGAAGTGAACACGCATCCTGGGGCGGCGCCCCCGTGCTGTTGATCTCACGGCTGCTTAGCGCCTCGATGTCTCCGCCCTGGCTGTGGGGCCTGGCAGAGTGCAGTGGCTGTCAGGTGGAAATGGGGTGGGCAGAAACGCCTCAGGCCAAGCCACATGCTTAAAGCATGTTTGGAAATGAAAATTCTTATTTGCTCAGCAATTCTGCAGTGCTGTTGTAGCTTCAGTGGTGCCTATCGAGCCTTTTCTCCATTACGTTATTGTATCATGGATTAAATACACATTGTTTTATGTGTTTAACACCAGAAAAAGAAGATTGTTCTGGCTGGACTTGTTTGCATTGTTATCTAGACAAAATGAGTTCAAAATCCAGTCTCAGTGGCTGGATCGGTGGAGCTGTCCCCTACACTGGAGATGGGGCCTAGTCCCATCATTTCCTGAGATTCGATGAGTCAGCACATGATTGATGGCTGGTGCTGAGAAGTTTCAGGAAGTGAACCACTGATAACATATTACACAGACGACTTGCAAGGAAGAGCATATTTCATCATACACGGAAATGAAACTCGAGTTCAAAAACACATCTTGATTTAGAATAGTTCTGGACTTCATTTTCTTCAATCACTCTTCTTTGCTGTCTTTTTAACTCTCTCTTTTTCCCTGTGCTGTTTGAAGTTAGAAGGGTTTCATCAAGCGTGAACAGAACTTGTATTTTTCTCCCCCCCAGCAGGATCCCTTTTCCTGCTTCCTCTAGGTGGTCTTTGAGGCCAGTTTCTGAAGCAAAATGGCTGCCTTTAGCCACCCCTCCAAATGCAGCTTGAAAAGACCTTTGTGGGCCAAGGACTGTTGAGATAGAGCTCTGTGATTAACACAGCACACTCCTGGGTGAATCATCGCTAATCAATGGCTCGAAGTGCGATGAAGAATGAAAAGGAGAGAGCGCTGGGAGTCTGCCTCTCACCTTCACCACCGCAAACTGGGTCTAGTACCGTTGCCTTGGTGAGGGAATGTGCTCAAACCACTCGGGCAGAGCTTTGAACGCAGAGCACTGGAAATGCTGCTTCTGCAATGAGATCAGTCATCATGAGCTAACACTGTCATTAATGTAAACACTACACTTCATTCCACAGCATGGCTAATATTAAACCCTCATATTATATGACTCAGTCACATAAGCATGTATTTTTGTGCAAAGCTGCAATAATTCTGTTAAATAAAGCTTTTTTAGATTTTTTTTTTATAAAACAATCTTTTTTTTTTTCCACTGTGAAGATGTCCAAATAGACATGTGTGACTCCTATGTCATTAATTATTATTATTAACTAGCAAGTGAAGCATCGTATTAACAAGAAAAATGCTTTTCGGGTGAACAACAGTTCATGACTAATTATGTTAAATTATATGTGTTTTTATAATCGTCGATCGTGTCGTTTCTCCGCCCCTTAAACAAACCCTCTCTGACCTCTGGTCTCTGTACAGGAGCCTGATCAAGTGGCCTGTTGGGAGAGACAAATAAAGAGACGTATTCGTCTACCGCTCTCTTGGGCTGTGACGAGAGAGAGAGAGAGAGAGAGAGAGAGCTTCCTTACCACCTGCAGTGTCTGACACCTCCTGCTCCTTTGCCAATTAAAGGAGAGAGAAGGGCTAGCCCCGGGGCCTGGTTTGCATAATATCCTCAGCTCGGAATACGACCATCTGTTTCCCCGCCATTTTCCTCCGTGACTGTTACTTTAATATGTTAATGTTCGAAGGCCACATGCAAACTTTGGTGTGGTCCCCGATGAGCACGAAGATGAAAAAGGACGAACGGCGTAGTCTGGTCTGGCGTCAGACGCCGGCTCTGCGCCACCTCCAGGCGCGCTAAGTGCCTGCTCACCTCTCCTGCTCGCTTCTCCTGCTCACCTCTCCTGCCCGCTTCTCCTCGCTCTCTGGTGTCTTCTTTACAAAAGCAGTTATGGAGCCACATTCTTTCTTCCTCTCATTTCAGTCTGTTTCATCTGCGCGGTTATCCCCCCCCCCCCCGTGTCTCGTGCGTGATCGCTCGGTGCTTCTCGTACGCGTCCGCCGTGCTGCCCGTCGTGTGTTGGACGTGGCGGGCCTCGCACTGCCCAGGTCCCAGGCACGTGCGCCTCCGGCAGGCCGCGTGTTCCGCTTGGCTCCGGCGCGCACGTACGTTCACACCCTCCCCCGTTCGGCGCTCTCTGGTCCCCGCCGTTTGGCACAGGCTGCGGCCAGCAGGCAGCGTACTGGGAGGAGATGATGGATTAACAGAAGGAGAGAAATGAAACGCGCCCTCAGGTGGCGTAAGGACTTCCAGAGGTGCTCCGCCCCATGGCCGCAAGGCCGCGGGAGGAGGTGCCGGTGCGCGTCGGACCGGACGCGGGGTCAAACGCGGGGCTCGGACCCGGGGCCTGATTGATGGATGATAAAGGAGAATGCGAAGCAGAAGGTGGTGCTGGAAGCAGTGGCTGAATACGGAGCTGGACGCGGAGCTGAACACGAGGCCGACCACAGCGATGAACGCAGACCTGGGATCAGTCTTGAACTTGGAGGGCTGAACACGGGACCGAACAGCATGTGCCCGTAGCAGACGCACACCAGATGTTGGCCATGCGGAACACTGGGGAATAGCTGCTGATTTCTATATATACACACTCACATTGCAAAAGAGCTCCTTCTCCAGTGATGGATCTGCTTTTCGTCCTGCCCGAGTGGGATCCCCCCCCCCCACCCACCCCTCCGTCTCCCTTTACCATTTGACAGTAAAATATCCTTGGCTCTGTTTTTCATTAGTTGCTTTGTGGTCCCACTTGGGTTTCATCTCCATTTGCTGCAACAGATGTCTATTTTAGAGATCAAGTAAACATATCAGTGTATCTCGAAAGGGTTGGCATGCCCTGTATACTTCCAAGCTGTCATTATGACCAACGGAGGCTCTCTGGCTGATTAGAGAGGTGCTTCTAATTACCAACAGATCTTAAGGGCTCGCTCCTGTGGTTTACATCAGGGGTGTCAGGGGAAACTACCTCCCTTTCAAGCAATCACATGTTTGTCTTTTGCTCCTCAGCGGCAGTGCTTGCTCTGAGATTTGGCCTATCCTCCGTTATCACAACAAAAGCCCCACCCTAAGCCACTCTTTCAAGAAGCAGCTCGTAATGGATACGGCGGTAATCAGGGGGATTTCACTCTGCTACTGCCTTCTGCAGCGTTTCAAAGGCATGTTTCTCATTCTTTGCATGCATGGCGGGGCAACAGCTTAACTTTCATACCATGCAGAGGAAATAAGTGTTTTGCATCACTACCCTGTAAAGTAGACCACCAATGAGATGCTAAAATGTTGCTTTGCCAAGACACTGAGACTGCATGCAGTCCTATGATATGTGCCAGGCCGTGGTCATTTTTCTTTCAATAGAACTTTTGACAGAAATATGATTTATTCATTTGTTCCCTCTGGCACTGCAATCAGTTTTAATATGAGACAGTGTGTGTGGTACCGTGGAGCCAGGAGGTGTGTTAAATACATTAAAAGCTTCCCGGTTTCTGAGGCACGATGGCGGTCAGACGCGCTGATGCCACTGCCAGCCCTTGTTAGTCTTACCCCAAACACCCCTCTGCCTCGTTTCCGTCATTAGGCTGAGAAAAGAGGACCAGCGTGTGTTGAGAAGTCCGGCCGGTGGTCCCGCTCCACTGGCTCGTGGGCCAACGCTTCTCACCATTAAACATGGTGTGATTTATGAAATGCCCAGGTCTCTGAGCGACACCACGGCCCAGCACAAGAACGTAACGCGATAGCGAGTTTCACTCCAAGGCGTGTTCTTTATGAACAGGGGGAGCTAATGCGGCAGTAATAGCTGGAGCCCTCGGGCCAAGAGTGCTGTGTTATGAGATGCACCAAACCTGCGGAGATTAAAGTAATTGGCCCAGAACGTGTCCTGACGTCTTGGGCTTCCACACTTGCTGAGGTCTATGTGAGCAGAGCTGAAAGCTGAAAGCCACAAGCTGTCCTGCCCGGTAAGGACCCAAGAATAAACTGCCTTGACCTTGTCCTTATGTTGTGGTTAGCACTGGAGTTTATACTGCTAATGTTGTAGTTAACACACTGAATGAATACATTTCCATTCTCCAGTCATTCCATACAGTAGACACTAAAGTCTGAAATACTCATTGTTGCTTTACTTTAGGCAACAAAAAAAGTGAATGTATTTGTGTGTGTGTGTGTGTGTGTGTGTGTGTGTCCCACATCACCAACTCTCAGCTTTCAGACTCATGTTTCCAGATCAGACCAAGAGGCTCGTCTGCTTTCCGACGGATTTGATCCAATTATCTCGATGCTTTGTTTTGCCTCGCAGGAACAGACGGATCAAATGCGAGATTAGGCGGTAAAATAGTGGGAGTCTGCATCTGGTCCTGGCAGCGCAATAAAGAGGGAGGAGGCCATTAGCAGTAAAGCGAACATGGAGTGGCTGGTGTTGGCTTCATCAGCCACTCGCTCGTCTTCGGTGGTAAGACGTTGCAGTTCAGTTTGTTTTGCTGAGAATACTGCATATTATTTGCAGGGAGGATGTTAGAAAATCATGTCATAGATCAGCTAGACAGTTCTCAAATTTCAGAAAGTCTCCCTTTCTAGGCAGATTGTAAATATATGTGGTCTAGAAGAAATATACTGTTATATTAGCATAAGGGTCCCGTTTAGAGGGTACTGAGCAAATGCTTCCTGCAGCTTTTAAAATGCACATGTTCCAAAATGTGCAAACTATAGCCTAGTTTTGGCTGCTTATTCAGAATACATTTGGACACATTAGCAAACGTGAGGCTATGTATTAATGAAGGACTACATTCTTTAGCATTGCTCATTGCTTTTGTGTAGCCATGGGCCTTTACATCACCGCTGTTTGCTGTGGCTCTTGAAGCAAATTCATTAATTTCAGAGAATCCTTTGAAATTAAATTAAGTTCTCCTGGTCAAACGCGCTCGACTCGCTCCAATTTCGCACTAACAGTAAACATCTGAAAGGAAAAGGTAGATAAGCGTTCTATTAAACTTCACATTATTTGCTCTCCCCTCTTCCCAGAAGTGAAGCCGTCCTTCCAAGCGCCTGTGATGTTATCTTGGTTTGCTTTCTAAACAGAGATCTCACTCTCCGCCGCCTCCTGCTGCTCGTCTTATCTGCTCCGCGTTTTCTGCAGTGACGTCCCCCGAGCTCGCGGGCCGTGCCACAGGGGCCTGGTCACGGTCAGGTGACGTTTCCCTCTCGCTCCCTTGAACCTAAGGCCGAGCACCCTGCAGTGAGCTGGAGAGATCTCCCTGTTCATAACTATGCACTGCACATAGGCTGCTGTTCGCTGCATTCTCAGAAGTCTGGCAAAGTGGAGTGAATTATATTATCTGGGCTATGGCCTTACAATATTAATGAAGCCAACTCATTTCAGTTTTGGAGCAATTGTTTGATCCCCAAATGTGTCATATGGGGGTTCTTCTAATCTGACAAGGCTTTGTGGCTCGGGAATGAGAGAGGGAGAGAGAGATGGCGAATGGAGAGAGAGAAAGAAGGGCCCATTTGCATGATGCTCACAGGATGGAGTGATGCGGTGGTGATAATGAGGGCGACGTTCAGAAGAGGAGAGAAGATGAATAAATAATCACTCGCCATTCTGTGAGGATTAGTTCAAAGGCCGTCACTAACTTAGGAGCTCATGTAGGCCTTTTTCCAAACCAGAAAGACCATGATTTATTCAGCGCCTTGCGTTGTTCACTTTGTCTGTACTGCAGTTAGAGTACCACAGGGGAGGAAAAAGAAGTTTGGACAAAGGATGAATTACAGCAAAAAACCTTCTCCTGCACTTCAGATCCGCACCGCAATTAACAGGAGTGCGCGGTTTTACGGCTGACTTGCGAAACGCCTCAGACACGGCGGTCAGTGCGGCGTGGCTGTCATGCCAGCACCGTGGCGGTGATAAGTTAGAGCTCTGGGTAAGTGTACTACAGCAAACATTAGTGTAATTGCATTCCTGTGCCATGTATAAGCCTCAATGACAAATCAGGAGCCTGTCAAAGAGTACGTGAGGATGGATCGATGCAGAGCCCCCACCTGCCCTGGTGTACCTGGGAAACAGTGTACGCAGCAAGATGGCACACGTGAACACCAGGAAGAACACCACGTGACCGGGAAGCAATAAACACGAACGTCTAGCCGAGTGTAAGATTAACACCTTGGCAATCAGTTCTGTGCAAGACACGTCTCCTTTTAGCTGAAGTCGAAGTATTAAATTATGAAATATTAAATGGGAATAGAATGTTCCAACATATTTTATTACTAAGATGCACTTAAGATGCACTGTAAAATATTTCCTTCATAATGTTAATACTCACAGTATCTTACTCAATAACTAAGACAGCCGCCTGATTTTCATATGAAATGGAGTCCACGCACCTCCTGTCTCCCTAGGACAGTCATCAGTTACCAGTAGGCTCTGCTGCTCTGTCAATTAACTGCTGTAATGTATGGGCCACAGGGTAACATATCACTTTTCTACAGACCATGGGGCATTTTAAATCTTAGCATTAGTCCCTTGCCACTAAGTACTACGTATGCTATATGCTATATGTATGTGTATATATATATATATATATCTGTCCTCGCAGACAGTCTACACTTGACAACGTTGACTGGTTTGACTGTTCTTTGCTAGCATCAGTACCATTACCTGACATTCCAGGGGGTGTTGCAAAGTAATTTAGCCTAAATGGGCATGTGGTGAAGCTGGGGGCGCAGACGCTTTGCAGAGTGTAGGTGGCCCGACTCCGTTTGTCTCAGCGTTAAAATCGTCGTCGTCCCCCATCACAGCAGGAACCCAGAATGCAATCCTCTTCTCGCCTGCCACTTTTTGCTCAATTGGTCACGTCGACCCGAGTGATGAAACGTTTTGTAGGACAGGGAGCGTGTTTTGGGTGTGTGCACACCTGTGAGAGACACACGTGCTCATGTTGGCACAGAGCGCTTTGTGGTGGAGTCAAGCAACGATGGTGGCAAAACTCTGACGGTAATTAGCGGAGATGTGTGGGAGCAGGAAGTGTAGGTGAAGCCGGGCTGAGCGCAGACAGAACCCAGGCCTGCCCTTCCCTCCTACACACACTTCTCCAGTGATGTGTGGGAAGACAAAACTCGTCTGGGTTCTACATTGGTCCGCCAGAGGAAAAAGCCAATTGCAGCCACACTGCACTCTGGGAAAAGAACTATTCCACAAAGTTGTTATATGGGCAGATCATTGTTTATATACCCACGCCAGTGTCACCCTCAGCCCACTGTGGAAGGAATACGGTGGTGTCTGTCAAACTGCTATTGTCCTCTTACCATCAAGGCTGTCCCCGAAACATTCAACCGCTCCAGACAGAGACGTGGGGTGGTATTGTGCTTCCACTTGTGATCGTTTGCTGGTGTAATAATGAACCCAAGGTGAGATGAGCAGGTATTCAGGGGCTCCGCTGGAGACATGCTCCCCCACTGTAACTGCGTGGGCTGTAGTCCACCCCCTCCACCAACACCACCACCGCCACCCCAGTCCATCACAGGCCTTGATGAAACGGCCAGATGGGCCTGCGCGCTCTGTGCATGAGACGGCAGCCTTTAGGAGAGCATTGTTCTGTCTCTGCCCTGTTGTCATGGACTGCAGAGCAAGTGTGTGTGCAGCGCAGATGAATTAGACATGGGGATTAGCAGGGAGGCTGACACCAGCTTCCACAGCAGGTGCGGGCGGAATGCGCCTCACACACTACAGGCCCGGATCTTATCTGCTGGCTGAGGCCGGTTACGTGAGATGGAAGATAGACTCACGCACACTCATGCACGCACGCACACATTCTCTTCTGGGGTCAAAAACCACTACACACACCCAGGGTCAGCAGACCAAGTGTTCTTATTACTCTGGCTTGGCCTTCCGTTGCCATGGGCAGGTCTTTTCCTGCACGGTGAAGTGATAATATCGTTTGAGCTTCATGCACATGACCTCTTTCCTCCCCCTACGCGGCATTACAAAACACGGGAGCTGAAGACCTTACGCTCCGCTAGGGAAGGACTCTGTAAGGCATTTGTGTTGGATGAACACGTGTTTTGAAATGTTGCGCAGTCCACATTTCCGAACCCTTCTTTGCCCCTTGTGACAGAACTCTGCGATATCCACTGTGGTTCTGACAGCTGATGGAGGACAGTGTTTATTTGAAGCCAGAGGTTCTGGGTGAACAGGCGTTGGACACGGCCGACATCCAGAACTCCCTGCGGGCCAGGCCCCGCCTCCTGGGGACACCCTCCAAAAACAAACCCACGAACGCGGGAACTCGGCACGCATGCCAAGACTTCCCTCTCACCAAAAAATAACATTTATAGAATAAACAACCCAGATCCGTCTCGAAATTTATGAGTGACGGATAAAATGTCGTCTTTAATGGGCAGATACTTTATTCGAGGGCTTGTTGAAAAGCCCAGGAGTGGGATGTTTTGCATTCCTTTTGCACAGCCACTGACAGGTCTTTACACCGCTAAATAGATGGCACATTAGACGCTGAATGGCAGAGTTGTGGGTGAGAGGCACAGATGAAAGATGTGTGTCATGGGAAGACACCCACTGAGCCCCAAGCTGATGCTGTTGATCTGACATGTGTGCAGCTCGGCGTGGGAAGCCCTACCACCAAGGCCTGCAGCCCAGGGTGAGTATCTGATTCACCGCAAATGGACAAATGGACCGTGTTTCCATAAATATCCGTTTCTGAACAAACACCAGGCAGATGTGGAGGCCAGAGTAGAGCATGGTGAGGCTCTCACTCCCACCTCGCAGTCAGTAGGCAGTAGATGTCAGGCCAGGGTTTGAGGTCAGATTGCACATAATTAAATAATGTCTTTAGGCAGCATTAGACATTTTGGCCCAAGCAGTTATGTTCTAATACTGTTTCCTCCTCACATGCGTCTTATAAAGGTCTCAGTCATGTTTGTCAGACTTGTCTTCTTGCTTTTATAGCTTGCCCCCGGGTTACGCAATAACAGAGCTCAGCATTAAAGAGGCAATTCCCTTTTATTAATGACTTCATTGAGGCGAATATCAGATTTATTTTTCTTTACGACAGCAATCAGGAGGCATAACTCTATATATGCACTCTCCGTCAGGGCTCTGGAGGTGGGGGGGGCTGGTGAGGGTGATCGGGTGCTTCTTAAACATCATCAGGCTTTTGATGAATGCACGTTCTCTCCACTGTGATTCACACAGCGGCTGGCAATTACAGGAAGACAGGAGATGCGAGGTTACGTCTGCTACGGCACGAAAAATGTATGGAAGTTTTAGACAAATATTTCACAGCCCTGAAGCAGCAATTGAATTGAAGAAAAACAAACCTTCCCAAGGGCAGACGAGGAGGAGAAGGGTGAGGGAGACGACGAAGAACGTGCAACTTATAATGAATTTTCCAAACCTCCAGGGGTATCGGAGAAGCGCTGTGATTCGCTGACCTGTTCCTTTCCCCGCCCCCTCTCTGTCTCACTCTCCACCTCTTTTTCCTCATTCCTTCACTCTTTTCATATCATCAGTTTTCAGACAAAGCCTGGGAGAGCGCATGGTTCATTTCTCACCTTTCTGATACAAGCGAGAATGTCACAAAAGGCTCGTGGTTATCTGTTCTTAACACTGATGATTAAATGCATGGTGAATATGAACCACTGTTTATTTTCTCCCGCTGTTGCGTCCGAAGGGTAATCGAGGGCTTGAACTGTCATATGTTTTTCCATTATTCTTCCAAAACAGAACATTACATCAAATGCCTCTAATCTGGTTGAGTTGTAAATAATAAATGAAACGACGTCATCGGCTTATTTAAAATGGCAGTGGTTCGTTAAAAACAAAAGCAGCATTTGTCTGTGTGCTGATGTGTGTGCCCTGAAAGCTAATGGTGGAGAGTTGAGAAAACACAGCAGTACTCATTGCACCTCAAGAGTCAAAGGTCATTGACAGTAGATTCGGTTTGGCATGTACCTGGTGCAAAGTATGGCCTGCTTTACAGGTTCTGTGTGGATCACAGATGGTGGTTGCTGTTGTTCTGCAGGCCAGGAGCTCTGTGTGTACAAGTCAGTTCTGACCATCATGCACTGCATTATGGGTGACTGAACCCTGCAACCTGTGTTAAGTCACAGCATTCACTATTCACTGAGGCCTGCAGAACGTCTGCCCTCATAGTGAAAGAAAATCACCTGAGGATCACCTGATCACACCTGAGGATCACCTGATCACACCTGAGGATCACCTGAGGATCACCTGAGGATCACCTGATCACACCTGAAGCACACACACACGCACACGCACACACACACACACACACACACACACACACAACTCTATAATTTCATCTAGGGCTGTAGTTCAGTATAGACTTCCACCTTTTGATGTTTAATGTCTACAGTTATTCCTCTGGAGTGTTAGAGCATGTGCCACTGTTTTATTGACCTCCTGGGTAGTAAAAATACCTGCATCTCCACACAACTCTCCTCAGCCTGCAGCCCAGTTATTACAGCTGATCTGGAGACAGTCCAGCTAACCCTACCACCTTCTGAATGTGCCCTGCTACCGTTTGCAGCCTGAGAAATGTAGCTCATGAAAAACTTGTGATAGTGCAAAGCGAACACATATCAATGCAGTGGCAACATGACACCACAGGCAAACCCTCCCTCCATGAGGTACACCTACAGGAAGGCCTCAGATGTGAACACCAAAACACTGGAGGTGAAATGTGATGTTTGGTTACCAAGACAATTTTGTGATGGCTGTGTAAAATTCAGTCGATGCATTGCAGGGGAATGGTGATAACGTCCCAGGTGTCACTTTTCCTAGGCTTGTTTTCGCAGGGAAGTGTCTACATTCACTGCACTCCTGTCTTCTGCTGCAACATCCTGATGCAGGACATCAGGACAGGCGTCGGGGGGCTTTTAATTAGGGGGTGGTTTTGAGAATGAAACAGGGTTCCAAATACCCCAGTAGCACCAGATGTGTCAGAATAACCCCAGAGAACATGTTCAATTCTAAACTAAATGCAATCTAAACATATATGAATTCTCATCTCACTTCCCTGAGTGAAACAGCTCTAATTAGGATCACTGATTGTTTTGGAATCTGTCAAAGCCTTATGCTGGAAGTAAAATATAGAATATTTAATGCATCGGCATGAATAGTTATGTATAATTCCCTTTCACGACTGATGGAAATTCACCACATTTTTGGGAATCACGCTATTGTTTTTCTTGCATAATTAATGATTGACTCTCATATAACCCAGATAAACAACTCAGATGTTAATTAATGGGATCAAAAATGTGTGATGCTGTGCTGAAAATGAAACCACTCATGTAAAGCCCATCTTTTGTGGCAGATAGTCTTTTGTCTGACACCTCCTCCCCTCATGACTGATAGGACAGAACGCGTACGATTTACAGATAAAGCCGATTGTACTCGGGGATACGCAGTTTACCTCTGACTCCAGATACAGTAAATAATTAGTTCGACGCCTTTTCTGCAGAAACGCCAGTCTGATTCTTACGGGCATGTGAGAGTTAGGAGCGTCCTAAGGCATGAGCAGTTGCTACAGGAGTTCTGATGACAGGAGTCGTGGAGTGAGCTTCACATCTGGGTCGTTTATCTTAGGCTGGTTGGCAGAAACTCAGAATTGTTTGTGATTCTTTGTAATAACACCTGCTCTGATGGCTGCCACCATCGCCGGGCTTCACCTGTCGTTTTAATAACTTCGTCATTAACTTCTCCACCTGTGCTTTGTAGTCACTCTGTGCTCAGCTCGCTTTCCAGTCTCCATGACAACAGGATCTCCTAGGTGAAAAAGAAAACAATCACAACTTTGTTTCTCTGATGATAAAGAAAAAAATTAACCCGAGCTAACAATTTCTTTCAGGTCGCATGTTTTTTTTTATTTCTCATTACTGAAAACATTCAGAAAGAGATGCAACAGCTTGTGTCCTATTTTTTAACTGCAGCACTGTTGAAATGTTGTCGCCTAATCATTCCATGGTACTCTCAGCCTCTGACATATGGCACTTTCATCCTAGCATAGCTGCCTTCAACTCTGCTAGTAATTTCATAGTTGTGATTCCCTTCCCCCACCTGTCTGTCTCAAAGAGAGAATGCCTTCAACCTTGTGTAATTAGTGACTATGATGAATTACAGTGAATGGGTTCTCATGGGGTCTGAGCAGAAGTCATGCTTGAAGAAGACGGCTCTCCACCATCCTAAATGAGCTGTTTTTAGTGCCAGAGTCAACAGGCATTTCGGGAGTTCCTGCCGTCTGCCTTAGACTTTGTAAAATGCAGTGCAATTACAGTAAAGTACTGTTGTGTGCAAATTAAGGTATCACGTCTAATGAAACCTCCCGATGGGCAGCCATTCCGTCGTGTGACTGAAGTACAGCAGCTTCTCAAAGCTAATGGAAGCGTCAGCGCTCACGCCGTGTGGTGTCGCCGAGGCGGCAGAGGCCAGCGTTACTCTGACAGAGGAGCAGCTTGAGAACATGAACATGCCTCTTGATCTCCGCAGTGACGCCTCTGGTTAAAGGGAGATGTGTCTTTAAGAAATGTAGGAAAACCCTCCACAACAATAAGTGTCCATAGGATCCCCAAAATTCTCCTGATCCTGAAGCTTACATGCCAAGATCTTCTGTCTTTCCCCCCGTCTATCCACAGGGTACAGAACCTGGGTAGAGGGCCTGTGTTTACAGCTTTGTTGGAATAAATGGAATGAATAAATCACACTTCCAGTCATGCAGTCCTGTGGAGAAAAAGGCAGCAAAAAAAGCCTTATTAATTACACACAGCCTCCCAGGCACCATCAGACAGTTCAAACGTCAGAGGACACAGTAAACAGCAGCCTTAATGTAATAGATTATGCAATAGGGGTTTATTGAGGCCCGCTGTTTTCTCACTCTGTTCTCTGTTGATGAGATCTATTGACATTTCTCTCTCCTCGCTCTCCACATTTGACCAGCTGATTCCATTAAATAATACTTCTGACACACTGAGAGAAGTTGTCTGAGCTTCTCGTCTCTCCAAGGCCCTCAAAGAGATGGAGAGAGAGAGGAAGAGGGAAGGTGGGGGGGGGGGGTTCTTCTTACCCTGGGGAGAAAAAAAAGAGAAATGTGATCTGAATCTTCTGTACTCAGATCCTTGCCACCCATCCATTCAGGCGCTAACCCGGCACAATGCTAACGCAGTTATCGGTATATGATGAAACGTTTGTCAGTATGGCTCATTTTGCGCTCCCATTCTGCAGGTGCAGCTCGCCTGCTCCTTTGATCTCCGAGTACATGAATGGCTCATTGAGCATGCGTTCCTGCGCAGTTCTGCGCCTTCCGCCGCCGTAGTGCCTAATCACAGGGAGAACACACTGTGGTGCAACATCTGAAGCACTTGCCGTCTCTCAGCTGGAGTGCAACGATTCCTTCCCGCTTTACTTTACGTTCTTCCTCTAATCCATCTTTGTGTAAGTCTGACTTCGTCTGTCTTGCTGTGTAATGAGACTGCACTGGAGTTTGTTTTGTTTTTTTATATGCCTCACAGGTGAGTGTGTGGCGGCTACTGAGCGGAATAGCAGAAGGAAGGAATTCCATCGAGCCTAGTTGAGAAGATAGTGGAAGTTCTGTATGGGAGGCTACGGTGGGAGTGGACCAATCCCTCTCCCCGTCACTACTGACGCACCCTTTGAGGTTTTTCACTGGCAAGCAATTATTTGGCAGACAAATCACCGAGTGTAAAGGACAAGTAGGTTTCTGAAGAGAGCGATTGGTCTTCTGGTCAGTGGGGGAGAGGTCGTATGAGGAGGGGCTGGGCTCGTGGTGTCGGCGGTCCTGCGCTGAGTGTGGAGATCACGCTGGGCCGGGCTCACCTGCGCCGTGACCAGGACAGAACCAGCTGACTGACGAGGACACTCACACGCACGGACAGTTGGCCCCGGCCCAGAGCAACAGGGAGGGGAGCTGGCTCTTCATCAAGCACGCCTCCATTGGTCCTGCTCTGAGGAGAGAGGGAGGCAGAGAGAGAGAGAGGGAGAGAGTGATGAGGGTGGAGGGACTGCTTATCTGACTCTGTGATGTATAATGCACTTGCCCAGCATGTAGGACACAGAGAATTGTGGATGGTGCGACTAGAAAGCATTCATTGTCAATGGTTATTTAAGGAAGTATCGATTAGCCCCCAGTGCCTCACTAAATTCTGCATCGTGCCTGCGTTGTTGGAGCTGAATGTGGTGTGTGAACACTGCAGGCTTAACTGCCTTAATTAAGGCACGGCTTGGTTTTTTGCTGCTTTCATATAGCTGAAAAGGGTTGACTGGCACCTGAATGCCCTGGGAATGAAGGCTCTGGCACGGGCGATTGCAAGGCGGGATGCGCCTTGTCTTCTAGCGAAACATAACAATGAAGCTTTTTCTGGGTCGGCAACATATGGCATGAGCTGAAGCCAAACCGGGAGCTGATAAGACACACACACGAAAAAAAAGGCTTTGGGTTCCTCAAAGCTGTGACAACATTTTGCCAGTGGGACTGGGAGAGTGGACATGACCAGCCTAATGGGCGAACGCCCCCCTCTCACCCCCGCGTGGGTTTCACAAACACGTTGGAGTGTTGGGAATCTGTAGGGGTTATTTGTGCAGGCGGTTGATACACAGTCAGAAGTTGTAATAGGCATTGAAATGTTTCTGTGGCAGTGTGAAACAGTTGCGTTCACACACAGACCAGTGTAGACACACTCTTGGAAGGACAAATAAATGTTGGGAATAAGTGACCTGCTTTAGAATGTGTAATTAATTCTCAGGTGTAGATAGCTGGCGGCTTTCCAAGCCTAAACCTCACTCATCACTTGGGAGAGCTGGATAAATGATGAAGAATAAGGGCACTGAGGTGACTGAGACAGGCCTCTCAGCTCTGAATGCCAACTACTGGCTCTGGCCAGTCTAGATAATCATCGGCCACCAGGTTGCTTTTTGTTTTTTTCTTAGAAAAATATATAATATATTACTAAATTGAATAGATTGTTAGTTTCAATCTATCTATATTCTCACAATGACAGAGAGGCTATGCAGAAGCAAAGACAGGTCTTACAAAGGACCCTATGGGATTGGAATGAAGACACACACACACACACACACACACACACACCATGCTCTGAATAAAACATTAGGTGACCCTCTCTCCAGGAGACTGTGGGTACAAGTGAGGACAATGCCATTTCATTGTGGCTGCACCCCATGAGTCACTGTGCCACCAGAATCTTCATCTTTCCTCCTCCTCCTCCTACTCTTCATCCTCATCCTCACCTAGCTCCTCCCCTTCCTCCTGCTCTCCACAGCTTGCTCCTGCTGGTGACCTGCTGCCTGAGTGAGCAGCATGACTCCCCGCCCCAGCCCGGAGGGGGCTCCACCAGCTGTTCCCCAGGTCTGGAGAGGAGGAGAGAGTATCAGTATATCATCAGAGTGGGAGGAATTACAAACACACACACGCGCACACACGTACTTTGAGCAGCTCAGCAGGGTGGAGTCACCCATCTTTTCTGCCGACAAGGGGATGAGATGAGGAGTCGAGGAGCAAGGCTTGGGAACACACCCTGGGTTTCTTAAACAAGAGGCTTGGGCTGTGATGAAGCAGTTATCCTTCCAAAGGGTTTGGAATCTCAGGAACATCTGTGGATATGCTAATATGCATAATTTATGCCCGCAGTGCTTTTGGTTTATATAAATGCATATATTAAAAATTATAAACTGTCTGTTTCATGGGATTTCATATTGTGTTATTTATTGAAAGTGACACCAACATCTGAACATTTGTGTTGGATTGTAGCCACGTCAGTCCGTCTGATCTGGAGCCTGATGTGCTCTGATGGCTTGGAGAAGGCTCGTCACGCACACCTAATCACACAACGGTGAACCAAAACTAAGGAGCCCTTTGCTTGGATGTCAGCAGCGTGATGGAGGGGAAATTGAACACAGGGTGGCACAGACACTGGCTGTAACCTGAGCTGGAGATTGTCAGCATGGCCCTTCATGCAGATGAAGGAGATGGTGCCTAAATAGAAGGGGGTGAGAAGGAGGAGGTAATTGCTGGGAAGAGGAGGGATTTGTGTTTGGATGGATGGGCAACAAAAATACCTCATGGACAGGCACACACACACACACACACATACAAATACAGTACATTCTTTTCCGTTCATATAGAGCTTGTTCTACAGCTTAAACGAGTATCGTGATAGAACCATGGAGCCCATTCCAATGGCTGGGGGCTAAAAAGCTTCTGTACCATCAATTAAGCAGTAATTCTGGTCAGTAGCAAAGATGATGAGGGGCCAGTGACAGTTACTTCTCTGTGTGTGTGTGTGTGTCTGACCAGCCCAACCAAGCCCCAGGCTCTTCAGCATCTCTTCAGTGTGCCTGCCCTCTGAGCTCCTGCCCGAGCTAGCGTCCCTCTGCCTCCTGTCCTCCCCGACATTACCAAGCACAAAGGGTCGTGACAGCTCGGGAGGGCTTCGAGCTCGCTGAAGCGTGCATGAATGCAGCCCCCTCTCAGCCCTTTTGCACACGTGACTGACGTTAAACGGGTCACGCGTGACAGCTTTCGCGGCGCATCCCGAATCAAAGACAAACCAATTCTCCCGCCATCGTTCTCAGCCTCCTTCTACCACGCACTTATTTTGCCATTTGCATTTTTTCACGCTCTATTGTTCAAGCACCCCCTCATGTATATGCCACGCCTGCTTCCTCCCATGTCTTTTGTCCAGGAACGCAGCTGTACACTAGCATAGCGCAGCGTCTGACGTCCTGCCTAACAAGGATATATGGTTCCATTAAAGCCCCGGCTGATGGAAATGATTGTTTAATCATTTATTAAGCAGAATTAACAGGATCGACATGATGGATGGTCGAGAGGGGCTTGGTCACGGAATGGGGGTTAACTGGGAGCTTGTGGCATGCGGTTGACCCCACTGGACACCAGAGCGGACAGCTCACGGGCTGGACGAGGCAGTGTCCCGTCTCACCCGGGTCACTGTGGCTTCAGAGCCGGACATCGGTCATCCAGTGTGCCAAAACAAGAGCAAACCAAGTCATTTTGAGCATTCATGGTTGCCAAATATTATGTGCCATAATTTAGGATATGAAACAAATGGTCATGATTGGACCATTCAAAACATTTAAAAATAAAGACTGGCAACATATATTAGACAGCTGACAAATAGCTGTCATATTCTCAGTTCCGTAATGAGGATTTATTCAAAGAGGTAATGGCAGCTCGTACATCAGAGCCAACAGGACGCAGCAGGATGTCCAGCGTCTCAAGATTACCTCTCGGTCTAATCAATGGATCCCTTGGGAATTCTGTTCTGTAATTCTCTTGGATGTCTTTGCTGTTAAATCTCCATCGAAAGGGAACGCAGCGCGCCCGTTTCTGCACTAGTGGCAAATGTGGTTAACAGGACGCGCTTCATGCCTCCGGCTCAACACCACCCTCCTCCACCCCCAGGAAAAGAGAAGGAGCAAAATGTGATAATGCACAGCCCCTCCTCCTCATGACAGACATCCAAAAAGAAGAATAAATAGGAACTCCGTTCCTGTCCTCGGTCTTGGCGGGAGATAAGCAGGATTGCTCTGGGAGTCCGTGCGAATGGGAGACAATTCCCGCCACTGATCCACATTGCCTGCGTATTCTGTCCCTTTCTTCTTCCCTCATTTTCTTTTTGAAAATGAATTAGCATCCGAGGCGTAGACAGGCCCCCCTCTTCTTTGTTGTCGGCTTCCTCCACCCTCCCGCCCCCTCCACCCGCCTGTCATCCTCCATCAGCACTGGTGTGGATGTCCTATTGTTGCATTGTACTTCAGATGATAACTGACATTAGGAAAGGAAAAGGCCCAGTCTGTGAGTGATCCAACCAGGCCATCTACTGCAAACACCGCCAACCTTTGCTTGCATCGAGTTTAATGAATACAGG
Source organism: Brachyhypopomus occidentalis (assembly GCA_020368025.1). NCBI lineage: Eukaryota > Metazoa > Chordata > Actinopteri > Gymnotiformes > Hypopomidae > Brachyhypopomus > Brachyhypopomus occidentalis. The sequence continues at coordinate 2,392,455 of JAGXOD010000009.1, read as the reverse complement.
TAATCCTGATAACTATCAGTAAATGGGACTCCATTCACCACTGACATATCTCTTTTTTTCCATTCGCTCTAACCCCCCCCACACCCCCATGGAGACGGGCCTCTGAATGGTGGACGTTGTGGGGGGGGTTTGGGGGGGCAACAGGAAGGACCCTCCAGCCATAATGGGAAGCGGAATGGTGGAAAGGAGAAATCTCTCACCCACCATGGTCCACTGATGAAGTACCTGCACCTGAGCACAGTACATTGTAATGTGCCAATAAAGTGGAGAACTGGAATGGAATTAGAAAGGTAATCAAGTTCTGTTCTCTCCAAGTCTTTTGTGAAGGATACAAGGTCTAGGACTTTGTCTTGAGGCATGACAACACAGGGTGCTGGTGGTGGTGGTGGTGGTGGTGAGGGTGGTGCTGGTGATGGGGTGGGGGTAGAGAGGCTGGAGGGGATAACAGGAGGATCAGATGGGGTGTCCTACGGCGCTATTTGGCAATGGAATGGTGAGTGTTGTACTTGGCAGGGCTGCAAATTGAACTCAGGATGAGGGTTGAGTTACACTTTAGGAATGAGGTGTGTGTGTGTGTGTGTGTGTGTGTGTGTGTGTGTGTGAGAGAGAGAGAGAGAGAGACAGAGAGAAAGAAACCTGGACACAAGGGAACTATGCACAGTGTGTATATGTCTGAGTCTGTGTAGGTAATATGTATATTGAGAACAATAAAAATATACTGCACACTATAATGGCACGTAATCAGTGACATCATAATGTTGTGATAGGACCATTCGAAAACAACACAATGTGTACTGAACGCATCGTACATACTGAAACAGAGATGATGCCATGATGGAATGAAACATGTTCCTTCAAAAATCATAAAATCATCTTCTGATAAAACAAAACATTGTGTACCACATTCCATCAGCTCAATAAAAACAATGAGCGTCCTTCCTACCTGCAGTGAGGGCAATTTGCCAAGAAACGTCTCCGTGGTTTCGCTCGCCTCCAGCCTAATGGCTCCTCTTGGTAGGCGCGTGTGTTGGTTACGGGCGGAGCGTTGGCAGGGCAGAACAGAGGTAATGGCTGCGTTTACAGTGACATCAGGGAAGAAAAAGACCACAAAGAGTAAATTGGACGAGTGTGAGATTCAGGAGCTGAACTCTCCGAGGGGAGCACTATTTCAGATGTGTGGCCGTGCAGAAAATTGTGCTGGGTGGAGAGGAGAAAAAAAAAACCCAGAAGCGTATGATGGTCTGGTTCAAAAAGTTTTTTTACACATAACACGCAGCCTCCTTGGCTGAAGATATGCCAGGCAAGCCCAGATCTGTGATGGGGAGGGGGTTGGTCCTGAACAAGGAGATTGTTAAAACCTGTCAAAACTGCCTTGGGGAAGATGCGCAGACTAACCAAACGAGGGTCGCGCTGGGTTGACTGTACGTGTACCGTGGTGCACCATGGTACCATACACTGGGTAAGGGAGGATGTAATAGAAGCATAATTGCTGAGAATAATGTGACCGTTTTGTAATATGTGTGAAGTTTATTGTAACTACAGCTACCCTAGCACTGCTAAAACCACCACTACTACCACCAGGAGCTTAACTACAGCTACCCTAGCACTGCTAAAACCACCACTACTACCACCAGGAGCTTAACTACAGCTACCCTAGCACTGCTAAAACCACCACTACTACCACCATGAGCTTAACTACAGCTACCCTAGCACTGCTAAAACCACCACTACTACCACCATGAGCTTAACTACAGCTACCCTAGCACTGCTAAAACCACCACTACTACCACCATGAGCTTAACTACAGCTACCCTAGCACTGCTAAAACCACCACTACTACCACCAGGAGCTTAACTACAGCTACCCTAGCACTGCTAAAACCACCACTACTACCACCAGGAGCTTAACAGAAAAGCAAACAATCCTGAGATTCCATCTGACCAGCAAAGCACGAGAGGGCGATGACTGGTTGAGCTGAACATCCTGAACATACTGTCCTCTGAGAGCTTAAATGTGGATTCCTGAGCTGGCCATTCTAGAGTCTGCACACCTCTGTGCCTCTAGGAGGGACTTTTATTATGTCCCTCTTTGTGCATTACAGTAGCTGCAGTAGGGATTTTTCCCCATGCAAATGGGTACATGGTGGTTTAATAGCGTCATTTAGCTTCAAACTCTTGCATGCATCAGTTAGACTTGTAATTTTACAGAATTGTATATGGAAGTCACAGTAGGAGAATGAGCGTGAATCATATGTTTACATGTTGAGCCATGGTGGTATGACTCATCTTCCAAAAGCGAGCAGTGTTCTCATGGGGCTTGAGCTTCATGTCCACTAAACCATCTCACCACTGCACATGATCAGCATCATGGAGATGGCCTTGACCAACATCATGGAGAAGGCCTTGACCAGCATCATGGAGAAGGCCTTGACCAGCATTATGGAGAAGGCCTTGACCAGCATCATGGAGAAGGCCCTGACCAGCATCATGGAGAAGGCCTTGACCAGCATCATGGAGAAGGCCTTGATCAGCATCATGGAGAAGGCCTTGACCAGCGTGGAGTCCCCGGGGGGCTGACAGCTGGCCACCCCACTGAGGGATGCAGGTCTGCAGGGGTGCATGCGTGAAGCGCAGTGAGGCGGCCTGCCGACCCAGTAGCGTTAATTGGGTTTCCTGCTGTTCTCCGTCCTTACCTCTGAATAAGGGAATGAAGGAAGTACTGACTGGTTTGATTTTTTTTTCTTTTTTCAAACATTAATTTTCTTTTTTCACATGCACAAATGCTCTCTCTCCCCCTCTCTCTCCCCTTCTCTCCCCTCTCTCCCTTTCTCTCTCCATTTCTCTCCTCTCTCCCTTTCTCTCCCCCTCTCTCCCTTTCTCTCTTCTTTTCTCTCTCCTCTCTCTCTCCTCTCTCCCATTCTCTCCCTTCTCTCCCTTTCTCTCTCTTTCTCTCTCCTTTTCTCTCCCCCCCCCCCCCCCTCTCTCCCCCTCTCTCTCTCCCCATTCTCCCCCCCACCTCCCCCCTCTCCACTCCTGTGACCTTAGCAGTGCTAGCTCCGGGAGCAGGCTTTAGTGTTCAGTTCTGCAGGGCGAGTGGTCACCAGCATCCAGAGGCAGCTGTCTCCAAATTAATCTAAGCAATCAGTGGCTGCAGTAGCTGGGCTGTGTGCTCAGCCCTGCTGCACATGTACCAGCACCTGTTGTCCACCGAGTGCTGTCCATTTGGGGAGAGTAGGGGGGTGTGAATGTGTGTGAGCATGTGTGTGTGCACATTTGCATATGTTTGAGTATCACACGTGCACGTGTATGTGTCTGTCGGGTGCTGGTATGTGTGTATGCCTGTGTATTGATATTTGTTTGAGAGTTGTATGCAACACAGGTGTTGGTATTTCAATGCCAGGCTTCTGCAGGAACGTATACATGAGATGCATAAGTTATGTAGCTGGCAGGGTGCTGCATTTGTTGCTATGGTGAAGTCTTTGATCTTCCTCTGCTCCCATTGCACCTGCATGCCCTCCCTTCAGTCAGAACTGTGCTGTTTCTTGCACTTCACCTGAATTGCAAATGGCCTGTCTGCTCAGTGCTTCTTCACGTCCGCCCCTGGAGGCCGTCCAGAGCAGGAGACAGACGGAGACCAGGGCACAGGCTCGTTTGATCCACTCTCTTATTTACCTTAAAAGCATATGGCGGTGCCGGTGGGGGATCGGGCCGGACTCGGGTTCTCCATGCTGTCTCTTTGGTAGGGTCGTCCAGGACGTGGGACAGCTGCTGTCCCTGTCACGTCCTTGTCTTCTCAGTTACATGGTTCTTTAGGCTCCGGCGTGGCCCGAGGCAGTAAGGCAATGTTGGAGCTCACGGCGGGAACTGCACACACATCACTATGCCAACTCTGTGAACTTTGTCATGTTATGTGTCACTCAAGTGTGTTTAGAATTAGTGATGCAGTATGTCCTCAGAAGATGCCGCCCATGTCATACACTGACGCTGGAAGAAGGAAAAAACGACATGACTACTGTAGTCCATCCTGAGAGACACAGACAGACAGACAGACAGACATACAGACAATCAGACAGACAGACAATGTGGGGGGAGGGGGGCGTTCACAGACATGAGCAGACAACCCAATGGATGCCAGATTTATAATTTATAATTTATTGGTATTTGTTCCAATTCTGCGTGCTGCCTCCCACTCTCTCCCTGTATTTACAGGACAGCAACATGGTCCTTACAAGGTAAAATGCATTTTAGAAAGTTTTATTCTCATGTTTTGAAAACAGTGGACAAAATCATTACTTTCTGATTATGCTTAGTTAATTACATGCCGATAGTTTATTTATATGTTTGTGTGTGTGTGTGTGTGACTCCATATCCCAACAAGTTCTAAAGTTCTAATATCTATATGTGACTCCATATCCCAACAAGTTCTGTATCTGTTTAGGTTAGGCTTAGAAAATCATTTAATAGTGACAAATTGAACATCGTTATATAATGACATATTGTATGACATATGTAATATGTAAGTATGTAAGAATGTAATATATGTAAGTATGACAGAAGAAGAAGAGGGACTTCTGCTGATTTCTGCTCAAAAGTACAGCTCTTTCTTGCAAAGAAGAGTCTTTGCACTCATATGACTCTTTACAAAGGCTCACACCCAGCAACCAGGCAGGATGGGAATTTACACTTAGCAGGTGAACCAGAGAGAGATTAACCAAAAAGACTCAAAAGGATGGTTCTCACGCCTCTACAGACCAGAATTAACAACTGTTCACAACATGCAGTAAGCCTTAGGTTTAGACTAACTAAGTGTGAAGAGAGAAGCATGGCATTATGGGGTCCCTGCCATGCTGCACTCTGCTGAATGAATCGCAACACACTCCAAAGGTCATGGTGGATGTCACAGTTTAAAGACTACATACATGATCCCACATCCCAGTGTGGCATAGTGAAAAAACACACAAAACAAACACACTGTGTGTGTGTGTGTACGTGTGTGTGGGAGAGAGAGAGAGAGAGAAAGATAGAGAGGGCAATTTCCACAAAAAAGATTTGTTTTTTATACATATATTAGTATCCCTTAATGCCAATTCAACATAATAGTCTTATAAGATTGCTTCAGAAGTTTTTAAGACTTTTGGTTGGAATGGTATAGTTCACTGCCGACTGCCTGGATGAATATTAAACACAACATCTGTTCAGCCTCAGGTAGACATCTGCACTGGAGACAGCCAACTCTCCATCACTTGACTTGCATAAATGTATGACCCTTTATTTTATAGCAGCCCGGCTGTGAAAAAAGACTCTGCTAACTGTCAGCTCCAGGCTCTCTGCTCACTCTGGGGGTGGAGGGATTGTGTTTATTTATTTTTATTGTCCTAGCAGTCGTATTATTCTGTTGTAGGTGGTAGGAAGTCACTTTATTCTGCAGGAACCGGGGCTGATTTTACAGGAATATCAGCTGGTGATGGCTTCCTTTCTCCTGTCTGTGGTTCTGCTCAAGAAAACCACACGCAGACTTATGGGACATGCTGGAGGAATGAGTGGGGGCCCGTGGTCTGGGATCTGCTCGTATTAGAGAGAGCACGGTGTTTGAACGCATGTGTGAGTGTGTTTCCCTGGACGCATGCCAGCCACTAGACACACAGCTGCACCCCCCCCACTCTCCCGCCTCCATATATTTTACTGCCACTTCTTGCACACTTTCGTTTTACTATGGAAAACTTGGACAGCTGTGATTTTTGCATGATGTTGTACATCCTCACAGAACGCACTTGAGTGGCCCGTATCTATGGAGTCGTCATGCTTAATATCGTTACATTACACTCATTTGAAAGTGGACCACTTGCCCATTGAATTTGGCTTTGGAAGCGTTGATGACTTGGACTGGTTGGAAATGAGAAAACATGGTCCAAATGTCACTGGACCTGAGATGTACCACTGGGTGAACTGGGGCTTACCTGGTACCACGGGGTCTTACCAAGCACAGTTCTCATTGCAAAGGGAATACGCCAAGCTCTCTCACACAGCTGTGGTGTTCAAACCCACAGAACTGCATTAGAAACCAGTTCCAAAGCTTCCAGTCACAGTTGCTTGTACACTGTATAGGCAATCCAGCATATCAAATTCTGGATGTTAAATAAAAGAACAAGATGTAATGTTATTTCCAGAAACCTTAAAATGTGTTTCCTGTTAAGATATTTTTGTTGGAGTAGAAAACATTGTGGATTGTAGTGACGGGAATTTCAACAAAACTTGACAAATATTAAAAAAAAAAAAAAAACATTCTGTCTGGCTCCAGCACAAGTGATCAGATGCCAAAAAGAACACGGAGATGAAATCAGAACCATGTTGGTTTCCAAGGTAACATCCATGCTGTTGCCTTGTGCACTGAGTGGTTAGTCTTGAATCACCCTCAGTATTGTAGTCAATTCAGCTGCACAAATATGATCACTATTGTTGTGCAAAACTTGTTAACATTTTTTTCCCATTGATAAAGCAAAGCCTGTTTGGCTGAGATCAAAGGATCTTTTTCACATGCTTAACCATTTATCTAGAACCTTCCAATCCTATTTTCTAAAAGACAAAGATCTCACTACTGGTGACAAAAAAGGGATGTTTACACAAGGAATTTCCAAATGAAACTTGAACAGGAGAAGGGGCCCAGAGGCATTAACCATTGAAAAAACACAGCCCTCCACCCTGCATGCTCCTCCTATGGGTGATGATGCTCCTGTGGGTGGTGATGCTCCTATGGGTAATGATGCTCCTATGGGTAATGACACTCCTATGGGTGGTGATGCTCCTATGGGTAATGATGCTCCTATGGGTGATGATGCTCCTATGGGTAATGATGCTCCTATGGGTAATGATGCTCCTATGGGTGATGATGCTCCTATGGGTGATGATGCTCCTATGGGTAATGATGCTCCTATGGGTGATGATGCTCCTATGGGTGATGATGCTCCTATGGGTGATGATGCTCCTATGGGTGATGATGCTCCTATGGGTGATGATGCTCCTATGGGTAATGATGCTCCTATGGGTGATGATGCTCCTATGGGTGATGATGCTCCTATGGGTGATGATGCTCCTATGGGTGATGATGCTCCTATGGGTGGTGATGCTCCTATGGGTGATGATGGTCCTATGGGTAATGATGCTCCTATGGGTGATGATGCTCCTATGGGTGATGATGCTCCTATGGGTAATGATGCTCCTATGGGTGATGATGCTCCTATGGGTAATGATGCTCCTATGGGTGATGATGCTCCTATGGGTGATGACTCTCCTATGGGTGATGATGCTCCTATGGGTGATGATGCTCCTATGGGTAATGATGCTCCTATGGGTGATGATACTCCTATGGGTGATGACTCTCCTATGGGTGATGATGCTCCTATGGGGTGATGATGCTCCTATGGGTGATGACTCTCCTATGGGTGGTGATGCTCCTATGGGTAATGATGCTCCTATGGGTGATGATGCTCCTATGGGTGATGATGCTCCTATGGGTGATGACTCTCCTATGGGTGGTGATGCTCCTATGGGTGGTGATGCTCCTATGGGTAATGATGCTCCTATGGGTGATGATGCTCCTATGGGTGATGATGCTCCTATGGGTGATGACTCTCCTATGGGTGGTGATGCTCCTATGGGTGATGACTCTCCTATGGGTGGTGATGCTCCTATGGGTGATGACTCTCCTATGGGTGGTGATGCTCCTATGGGTGATGATGGTCCTATGGGTAATGTCACTCCTACGGGTGGTGATGCTCCTATGGGTGATGATACTCCTATGGGTAATGACACTCCTATGGGTGATGATGCTCCTATGGGCAAGGATGCTTTAGGAGGCTGTGATTTAAGTCAAGCTCCTGGCTTTAAGCCTTCTCCTCACCCGCTATAATGCAATTTCTCCAGAACCAGCCATAGATAGAGAGCAGAGGAAGCATGGGGCTAGCTGATCTCCTGGCCATATGGACGGACTGATAGATGCTAAGTGGCTCGCTCCAACCTTTCTGGTGCAAATAATTGTAATTTACGATGCCGAGTGGTCCGATTCTTCACAGCCCATGTCCCTTTCTCCTTGCAGCCACGCGGTGCATTACGGCATATCGCCTTTCCCAACGTCCCCGTCCATAATCAAATCTCCCGGACCACTACGGCCTCCGACGTCCATGACCGGCTGCACCAATTCAGGGTTCTAATGATTTTAATTGAGCTTAGAAGTGGGCTGTGGCCAGCCGGGGGGAGGAGGGGGGGGTAATGAAAGTTTATGTGACGTGCTGAAAGCATTGCCCGTTTAGAGGCTGCAGGCAAGCATCTTATTCAGAGCTGAAGACTTAGCAGAGGTAAAGAACAATATAGGAACATCTGTTTCTTTGAAATAAATCTCTGGTCCTCATCTGTCCATTACTGTCTAAACACCTGTGACAAGTAGTTACATAGATAAACGAAGCAATGAGGCAGGTAGCCTGAAACAGGTGCATTGTGTGTATACATTAGGCCTGACTATTACATAAAATGCATATTCAGACTAATTTTGATTCAAATCCTCAGCAATTGAGAAATTACTGGCGCTGCTGAAATCTAAAGTCCTTAAATCTCACAGATTGAGAGAGCTATTAATTATCATTAGGATTTCTGAGACAAAAATCCTCCCATAGTATTTTATTAAAGCACTCTTTTAATACAACTGCACAGTAGGACCATTAGACATAGAATTTCCACTCATTTTTCATTCAGTGTAATTCACCTCTGGTCTTTCATCTGAAATTACTGCTCTGAACTCCTCAAGCCACCATTTTCACCAACCAATATTTAACAGGTTTAACAAATTACAAACCTTTTTTCTAACCTCATTTAATTCCCTCCCCCCAAGATGTATCATTTCCAGGTAAAATAATATTTCAACAACAGTAATGGGAAGGGCAAATGATGCAGATGTTAGAGCAGCTCTTTCTGTTCTGATCGTGCCAACCCAAAATGCACATGAGAGTTACTGTCTGCAGAGGCCTCAGAAGAACACTTCATCTCAAAATAGGCATTTGTTTGAAGGAATGCTTCACTCCAGCATTGTAACAGGCCTAATGATGCCTGTTCACGCTCATGGGCATCGATTAGCGTGATTGGCTGGCCTCGGCTCCCGCTCGTGGCTAGAGTGGTCTTCCAGGCATTCGTCAGCCCGAGGTGACAGCGATGCATTCCAAACAGCCTTTGCACATGTAATCGGAGCTGCTCCGATGTTTTTCCATGTTGGTGTTCTGTGGAACAAAGCTGGGCTTGCCAGCCAATGGAAGCAGCCCGTGTTCTGCATTGGTACTCGGCCCTACTTTGCCTAGTGCCATGGACTAAATTAGCATTTATCGGCAAAGTATGTATGCTAAGTGTTGGCCTACAAACCCCATAACTCTGTGAGGCCAGACCAGGGGGAGTGTGGAATTTACCCACCTGCGTAACTGCAAGGGCACCACTGACAATCATCAGTCAAAATAACTTATCTGCCGCGTGTAACTGGGCACTTAAAAGAAATCTGGAGCCACGGACTGGCAATTAGCCCTGATTTACACAGTGCAGACTGGACTATCACAGCAACTCCCAAGGTCAGTTAACAAGGACGTGTAATGTGCTATTTGAGGACAGATATAACAGACTGGCTATGTGTTTGTCGCATACTCTGAGTCATTTGTTTAGGTTTTGATAAAACATGCAGTTAGATGCAAAGTCCCAATTTCAGTTTAGCTCTCATTTAAGAGGGAACATTCAATATGAAAACCAAATAAACACATAAAAAGAGTATAAACAAACTACTTTTACACATGCGCACGAATACAGACACAAACACACACACACACACACACACACACACACAGAATGGCATGTTAAATTGGGTTTATCTTTGTCTGCCTTTGCCAGCCTCCTGTGCCTTGCAGGTTGGTGTTGGTTCTGCAGCAGTACAGCATGGCCCTGCAGCCTCTGCTGCTTCCTGCCTACAGCCCAAGTGAATAAGCTCATTGTCCGGGTGCCTGTCTTCCTGTAACGTTACGAAATGGCACAGTTCATTATGCCTGCACCATAATCACACACCAAAGATGGCGGGTGCGACTTATTTCCACAGCTTTAGGGGGCATTGTCACTGTACTTTCATATTAAAATCAGACTCAAAGGTTGAAAGGGACTCGCGGTCAGAATCCGAGATTGAATTAAGCAACAGGCAGACAATATCTGTATGAATGCTAACTAATTCAGTGTGCTCAATAGCGTAGAGAAAACATAGCTCCTATTTTAGATGTAGTTTCTTTCACCTCGTGAATCACACAGTAAATTGGCGCACAAGTGCCGAAGATGGCAGAGCCGTTGAGATTTTATATCAGTAATGATCTGGCCATTCAGAACATTCGGAGGTGCGTGTCCTCCGGTTCACAAAGAGACGTCAGCGGCTCCCCTGGGCTCTTAAATGCATGAAAAGGCTATGTTCTGTTTTGGCTGGTTTCTGTGTTAGCATGTGCACCTGTGTCAGCCACCTGTTTCAGGAATGGTTACTCTTAGAACCATGTGCATTATCAGCCCCAAAGCTCAGAATTTCCCTTTTTGCAGCATGTAAGGCATGTTTTTATAAGCACACTTCTGAACCGTGCCAGGTCGAACAGTCTGCCTGTAGAACTGTGTAACCTCAGACCTCCCTGAGCTAGCCTACGTAGAAAAAACCCCCTCCTAGCCCCATTACCCCCACCAGATGGTTTAGTCTACATTCACAGTGGTCTGCAATGAGAGAGCGGCACCGTGTTACAATGTAGGGCAGGGGCAGTGCATAGGGGAGTGGGAGTTGGCCCTGCCTCCGTGCACCCTGCCTGGGAAAATGGAGGCGCACGCTGAAGAAAGATCCACGGTGCAGGGGCTTGGAGCACAAAATAAAAAAGCGAAATGCTTTCCCCTTACAGGTTTATCCGAGGCAGCAGTGTGTGGAGAGGGCAAAGGCTGTGTTCCTTTAAAGAGAGGAGCATGAGCACATGACATGAAACAATCGAGAGAGAAGAATAGAAAAATGTGTGCAGGCTATTCAAGTTTCCAGTGCAGACCTCAGGAATGTTGAGATTTCCACTCTGAATTCCATTCCATTCCATGTGGAGAAAACCATTGAAAATTCTCTTTCGTTTTCTCCATGTATATGTCTCTCTACCTATCTCTCTCTCTCTCTCTCTCTCTACCTATCTCTCTCTCTCACTCTCTACCTCTCTCTCTCTTTTGCTAGAATTTCTCTCGGCAGATGATCAGGTGCAACTGGATATGGAATGTTTCTGCAGTGTTATCCTGAGAAAGCTAAATTCAACAGTGGAGAACACGAGTCCTGCTACAAGAATGTTAGTATTCTGTGGTTGTCCTGGTATTAATGTCCTCTTCCTCCTGATACCTGGTCTACAAGAACAGTCCCTTTCACTCAGCTTTTATTCAGAATATCTATGGAGCTACATTATATATATACAATATATATTATAACACACACACACACACACACACACACACACACACACACACACACACATATATATATATATATATATATATATATATATATATATATACATACAATATAAGGTTACTTATTTTCGACATTAAAAACAGGGAAGATGCCAAACAAATGAAAGAATAATTATTATGCTCTAAAAAACATATGTTAGATTCTTTGAAGTAACTACCCTATATATCCTATCCTAAGTGCAATTATCGGCCTTGTCATTTTATTAAATATTCTTTATCTTCTTTTGGATATTTCTGGACGTACCGGGTGTTTCAGATAGAGGTCCTTCATCAGTTGTACAAGTGCAACGATTCTGAAGTTCTATATACAGTACATATAAGGGTCTGTGAGTGTGTGTGTGTACCTCTTATTTTAAACATATTACCCCTCAGAATTATATAAAGGCCAAGTTAGACGATAGAGAAAAACACAGGAAAAATGGCTGTTTGTAACCCAAATCAGTTTGTGGTGGTAATGCATGAGTCGGCCATGTCCGAGACACTGGGCCAGTTATAATGTGGTTGTGATTGTCTGCTTGGAGAGGCCACTCACAGAGAAGCACAGATGACACACCACTGTGATTCCTTCCCTTGATTAGGCTCATGTTTTTCTCTCTGGTTTTCTCTCATTTCTGTGTTGTCCTATACTTCCTAATCATGTCCCCCCTATCCATGTTGGTTAATTGGCCCTGTTCTTGAACATACTTCACAGACAGTCTAATTATCCTGTCCAGGACTTGGATGGAGCTCCAGATCATAAAAGCTTTTATGGATTCTCAGCTGTTTGTGGTCTTCTCTTTTCATTCTGTTTTAGAAAAAAAAGCCGTTAAAGGGAGTGTGTACATTTGTTTTTCCCCTGGTACGTCTTGATGAAAAACCTGACGATTCCTCCATATCTCTGTGTTATTTGCTCATTGCTTTTTTTTTATTATTCTGCCCTTTGAGATTTCACATTCAGTGTTTATTTCACAGATAAGCAATCTTGTGCAAGCAGCATCCACGTCCAGTTGGAGCGACTTGATGACTCTGGACACAGCTGGACAGGGACACCTGCGGCCGCTGGCGTGGCGTGTCCTCGGTAGACAGCCACGAGCGAGACATCTGTTTGGAAGAGATAATGATGCTGGCTGTGTCGCAGCCCTCGGAGAGGGGCTAAGTCCCTCTGCCAAGCCCACGAAGAAATGCACCACTGGACTTTAAGTGTGTCTTGAAGTAACTGTTTCACTCATAAGGACTTACGGTTGCCTGCCACGTTTTAGGATCGCCTTGTTTGTTTACGTACGTGTGTGTGTGTTTCCTCAGGATTCTCCTGAGGATTAGTCATAGGTGCTGCTCATTTAATGAGAATTGAGGGGATTAAGGTTGAAAGGGGGGGGGGGTACTTCTTTTTAGGAGACTTCAACCTTGACACTCCAGAGCAGGAGCTTCACAGCGGCGAAACAAAAACAAACATTGTCACGGAACACAGGCACAGAAAGCTCCGTGTGAGTGTGCTTACTGGGGGGGTTTGTCTGGTGTCTCACACTAAGAGTCTACAAAGCACCCGGAGGGCCTGTAGCTTTTGTTTTGTCTTAGAGAAAAATGTTACGTAAACACACCATGGACATGTGGCTGCTCAGCTAGGCCTCACAAAGGGGCACAAGGCATGCGTGTAGCGATACTGCCGGTGCGGAACCAGGCTCTCGGATGATGTCACCTTATGTCTGACTGTTTTCACAGTCTTTAGAGACTTTCTCTTCTTGTCAAACGTACTGTTAAAATGAAGAAGTGTTGCTTCTATAGCTGCCACCACGGGCAGAGGGGATTCTGCTTCTCATAAACCGAAATATTAGACTGAAGAGTCAGAAGGATATCTGAGTCTGGGGAGAGACTATAAACGTGGATACGGAGTTCAGTCAGGGCTGTGGAGTCTTCAGTCCGGTTTTATTCCACCTTTAACATTATTCAGGTTGCAGTTTCTGCTTTATCACAATTCCCATCCCGTCAAGCAGACCGTGTGACTGGAAAGGCGTTCTATGCGCTCTAGGTGTCTATGTGTGATCTCACCACTCTTCATGAGACAGGAAGAGAGCTCAAATTTTATGTGAGTGCAAAAGAGACTTCCTGGGTAGAGCCAGGTGCCTGTTTGCTTTGAGACACAAGCTCAGTTTTGCTGGGATGGTAGTGGAAAGAGTCTGACCCAAAATGACGTGAGGGCCGGACAGAAGACAGCGACACAGAACGAGTCCCCGTCCCTTCTGCCCCACACACTGAAACGTACTGTGGGATTCAACGTGTACTTTCACAAACACAGCAGGCTCAGTTATCCGCCTGTCTGTATATACCATTCTGAGATGCACAGTGAAGTGTTTACAGCAGCAAAACCGACTGGAGCTCAAAGTTGCATAATAGGAGAGAACATGGCACTGTTCTAATCTGGCAGCGTCCAGTATGTGTAGGCTACATGAACTCAGTAGAACAAAACATACATTTTTTTTTTTAGGCATTTTCTTTTTTTTCTTCTAATCATCCTTTAAATTAAAATCTAGTTTTATAATGAACTTCATTCCTCAGTGCACATTTTTCAAAATTAATGGATGCAGGTTATGAAAGGACACCAAGAAGGCCAATCATTTCATTTTATTTTTACTGAGACTTGAGTGAAACCCATGAAAAGCAATTTGGACATTATACAAAAGCAAACTGGTAGGCCTTGAAAGGCTGAAAGCAGCAGTTCCAGCGCTTCAGACCTCCAGGCTTTTGATTGGTTGAGATGGGCCACCATATCAGACTTCTTAGGGAGACCAATGAAAATGTCTTCAAGGCTGTGACATAGGTTATTCACTGCCAGTGTTACTGCAGTTGAAGTGCTATGACCAAATAGACACTAATATGAAAACGTTCCAACGGTAATGTTATGTGTTCAGGAGCACACATGAATTAATGTCCATTTGACAATTCCAGAATTCTAAGTATTAAGAGTTTTGAAATGAGCCTGCAGCGTTCCTGGAGAATACAGGCTTTTCCAAGCCTTTTAGAGTCGTAATTGCAACATCACCAATCACTACATCTTACTGCTTCCCTCTGTGAGCTATGGAGGCGAAATGGTGAAGCATTTGTGGAGAAAGGTTAGGTGGCTTTGAAATAATTGGGCCAATTTGGGCTTTGGAGCTGGCATTTCGAAAGTACTGGAGCCACTTTGGGGACTTTGCAAATCGCGGTTGTTGCCTTAAAAAGGTGACGTTTCAGTTAATGGGATATTTTTGTGTAAGTGAAATCACATCGTATGCATTTTTAATTGATGCAAATTAATAATAAAACATCCCCTCAAAAAGAATTAAAGTATTTTGTTGGGGTCTGTGCTGTTGAACATAGCATATTAATTTGTTGGAATGGCCCTTTCTTTTACATCACTGCAATATTCTGTAGCACAAAGGGACACATAAGGCTTTTCCTGAAGTCCTGACCTCATATATAACTACAGCAGTGTGAGAAATGTACAGAAAGCGTTAGCATGTAGCTGCCACATTGTGAATTTACCACAAGTGGTGGTGGTGGTGGTGATGATGGGGGGGGGGGGGTGGATCACAGGAAATGGAGCACAAATTGCCAAGTGCATTCTGAACAAATTGGAAATGTTGGGTAAATTATCCCACACCTATAATCAGTCTGCAGTGGTGGGTCCCAGGGGTGCGCAGGTGGATGGCTCATTACATGCTCACCTTCCCACTGCCCTTCGCATTGGACTCACTTTATCTCTCTGTCGCCAGCACCCAGCTCCCCGTCTCACTGCTCTCTGGTGCAGAGAACAGCTGTGCACCACGTCTGCCGTGCCCGTCTTTTAAAAGGGGAACTAAAGTGTTCTTAGTCCTTTGAGATGGTCCATATAGATGGATGTCATTTTTACCTCGCGGAGACGCAGGCTTCGCGCAAGAACGGCAAGTTTGAAGTGAAATGCAAAGAAATGGTTTTATGCAAAATGGGTCAAGTAAGTATCTACAGACAGGATACACGTTTTGAACACACACCGCCACATACACATGCACCCACTCACTGCTTTGGTACGTGTTGTTAGGGCTCCCTGAACTACTCTCTCTTTATCGTGTCCCTGGTGACCCCTTCGCCAGTGTTTCCTGTGTTTGGGCCTTTAGAGGAAGTTCAGCTGACCGGAGGCAACATGTGCTCAGCATGGGGAAGTCCAGCAGAGTGCCTACGCACACGCGCCTTCCCTGTACACATGACCGACACTCTGAGTGACCTCCACACAATGCACTGGGCACTACACCAGCACTACCATGCAATGGACCTGAGGTAAAGGTTAGAGCTTATTGTAAATGCAACCTTCATCCCTCTTTCCCTCTGCCTTGCTTCTTCCCTGTCTCCCTCCCTCTTTTCATCCCTCTCTCCCTCTTTTCATCCCTCTCTGTCTGCCTCCATTCATCCCCCCCCCCCTCTCTCTCTCACCCACATCATCTCACCCCTGCTCACCTCGTGCTCAGCTGTCTCCTCTCCCCCCTCGGGCGGTTGAAACTCCCCACGGTCGTTTTGCGAGCCTGGTTCTGAGGGACTGTCGGAAGCCATCAGCGGCGCGTCCGGCAAGGCGCGAGTGTTGCGGGGAGTTACGGCCACGTGTTTGGCGTCATGGTTGTCTGCCCCGGACCCCCGGCCGTCCTCCAGTGCAGTGCCGCCCGCATTAATCCAACCCGACGGGGCTCACGCGCCTGCGGTCGATCGACCATGGCGAGGTCGGCACGGCCCCACCTACTCCCGACTCGAGAGCGGCGGCGAGGGGAGTCTGAGGCGTGAGGGGACGTGACAGGGCCAGTGCCACATCGCCCCTGATTCTACGACTCAGCCGAGCCTCTGTCACATGGTCGCCCTTATCTTAGGGGAGTGGGGGCCAATTAGTCTACACGTTTCTTGTGTCACAGCTGGTAGTCCTTGCCTTAATGACTGAATCCATCTCTCCCTGTGTCTAATTTCTTTCACCTCATAAACTTGAACGAAATTTCCAAGAGAAGTGGAACATGTCTTTAAAACATTCCTTTCTCATGGGTAGAAGTCAAACCCCCCACATGAAATATCAGAATTACAGCTTGGGTATTTCCTTCTCTCTCTCTTCTGCACTGGGAACAGCTGATCCCATTATGATGGTGCCACTATTTCCCTTGGCACAGGAAACCACTGTCTTATTGGTGGCAAATAAATGAATCTGTTTAGCCGTCTCCTGGAGGAATTGTTTTACAATCGCAATACTTGTAAATGAATAGAGACAACTAAATAGTGCACATATATCATTAGCCCTGTCACCCAGTAATAACACCTGTATCATGTGGCATATACTGTATAAAGATCACTGTCTGGATTAAATTAGGTGAGAGATTCCAAACATGTTTGAGTAATTAATATTCCTCATTTCCTCCCCGCCGGCCAACCAGCAGACAGCTATTCATACAGTCACATTCAGCTTGCATGCATGTGCATGTTTTACTGTGAGAGAAAGGACGATTAACAATCACAGTAAAGAAAATACATATATATATATGTTTTTGTGTGTGACTGTGTTTAAGTATGTGTGTGTCTTTGTGTCTGTGACAGTACATGAGTGAAAGAGAAAGAAAGCGAGTGAAAAAGATGTGAGTTGGGAGAGGGGCAAATTTTGATTTTTTCTTTCTTCTTCAATCTTTATTTCTTACTCTCCTGTTGACATTTTGCATGGGCAGGGTCTGCAGCTGTCAGTCAAGAGAGAGAGAGAGGGGGTGAGGGAGAGAGAGAAGGAAAGGGAGAGAGAGAGAGGGGGTGAGGGAGAGAGAGAGAGGGAGAGCATGAGGGAGAGACGGAGAGAGGGTTAGGGAGAGAGAGAGTGAGGGCAAGGGAACGAGAGAGGGAGGGAGAGAGAGGGAGGGAGAGAGGGCGATTGAGAGAGAGGGTGAGGGAGAGGGAGAGAGAGGGAGAGGGAGAGAGAGATAGAGAGGGAGAGGGAGAGAGACGGAGAGAGATGCTTGCTTTGGCTCCCTCTCCAGTGTTTTTCCAGCTGACGCTGTAGATGATGCTGGAACACGGAGGATCTGAGGCTCCAGCCTTTGTCTGTTCTCTGCACTGTTGGAATTTCTGGGAATTTGAATGAGCAAAAAACAAAAAACACATTTGCTGTGCTCCAAAACTGTCAGTTGGAAGATAAAGGGTCGTGATGTAATCATTTGCCAGCCACATACAAGAGCTGCATGGAAACACCTCTGCCTGGGAGTGCATCCACGGAGCAGCTCTCTTCTCCTCCCCTCCCCTCCCCTCCCCTCTCCTCCCCTCCCCTCACCTCTCTCCTCTGGGGCTGAGCAGACTGTATCAGCAGGCCAGGGTCCATTGTTTGGGTTGACAGCTGACGATAGCCCATTCCGCGTGAGAGGAGAAGGATCCGTGGGACCTCTGCCATGTAGGCTGAGGCGTTTACTTGGTTCTGACAGCTCGGTCTCTTAAAGGCACTTTTGCAAATATGCAGCACGCTTCCCAAGTGTGACACACAAAGACACGCGCAAATGTGGCCAAATCAGCAAGTACCGGCTGCAGTAGCTACGTTTTCCCTCCGAGGTGGAGCGGAGGACATGGCCTGTTTATTAACCCCCCCCAAATGGTTCAAATTGAACTTAATGGGGTTTTATTTATTAGTTTGTATTGTTTTGCTCTGCTTGTAACAGAGAAGAGCCCTCAACACTCACCTTCTTTTATAAGATGCCCAACAGCTGCGCTTCAGGCTGCCTCTGTCTTTAATTTCCTTCAGAAGGCTCCGCTAACGTGCTCTTGGAGCCGGAGAGGAGAGCTCATCTCTTCCGTCTCACCGGGGTTCTCTTTCAAAGCTGTGTAGCATACAAGAACAGGAGAGGAAGACCAGAGATCAAGAGACAGTAAAGAAAAAAAGAAAGCGAGAAGTGAACTAAAAGAATCCAAGATGTTATGAAACCATCAGAGAAAGAGAGAGAGAGAGAGAGAGAGAGAGGGAGAGAGAGGGAGAGAGAGACTGATCAAGAAAGCATTGTATAAAGCAAATGGAAGAAACTTTAAGAAAGAAGTTTGAGAAATAAAGGTGATCACAGAAAGTTAAAAATAGAGAGTAAAGGAGTGAGAACATTATTCACTGTGAATAGGGAGAACGCAAGTGATCAGGTCACAGTTAGCAAGGGCGTAGCCAAGACACAGCAAAGAGAAACAGGTGAAAGTGTAGAGACAGGAAAAGAGAGGTGAGAGAGAGAGAGAGAAAGAGGTGATCAGGATGGACAGATGGGAGGAGAGAAGGAGAAAAAGAGGAGGATACAGAGAGAGAGAGAGAGAGAGAGAGAGAGAGAGAGCAGCTTTATGAACAGCGGGCTCCTGTTCTAGGAATCCCTCTGAAGTGGCAGAGGGAAGAGCAGCTGTGGCAGCCGAATAAATTTCAATACTGATCCAGTTTAATAAATAACTCAGTGAATCAGAACACCTGGCCCTGTGCTCCTGAGTGAGTGCACACCAATGTCAGACTCCAATGAGCTGATTACAGCCATGCCAGAGAGGGAGAGGGAGAGAGAGAGGGAGAGAGAGAGAGAGAGAGAGAGAGAGAGGGAGAGAGAGAGAGAGAGAGAGAGAGAGAGAGAGAGAGAGATGGGGTGGGGGGGAGGGGGGGCATTAACTTTGCAAGTTTATTTGACCAAGAATGTCTGACCAGTAGGTGAGTCTGGCTTTGCTTCCCTTCTACCACACAGCAGGCCTGGGGAACATTAGACAGAACTAATAGAAAACAGACTGAAAACAAAGTGATGCAAAGGTCATAAGAGCATGAACATGTAAGTAAGGGTGCACTGGGATTTACTGTATGTCAAAGGAAGGGAGAGAGGTGATGGAGGTGACAACCCCCACCTCACCAGAAACCAAATAAACAAAGCAAAACAAAGCAAGCAGACCAAAATGTCATGTAAGGGAAGGAAGAGAGGAATGGAATTGTACAGGGTGAAATCAAGCATGAGTAATCATTACTTGACTGGCTGTGTGGAATATAAATGCACTCTGATGCTACTAACAAATGACGGAGGGTCACAGTACCACACCTGAGGACATGCCTCCACTCATGGAGAATACACCCATGGATCCCCCACTCCTGGAGACTCCACCTCTGGAGCCCCCAATCCTGGAGCCCCCAGCCCTGGAGACTCCACCCCTGGAGCCCCCAATCCTAGAGACTCCACCCCTGGAGATTCCACCCTTGGAGCCCCCAGCCCTGGAGACTCCACCTCTGGAGCCCCCACCAATGGAGCCCTCACCCCTGGAGCCCCCACCCCTGGAGCCCCCAGCCCTGGAGACTCCACCCCTGCAGCCCCCAATCCTAGAGACTCCACCCCTGGAGATTCCACCCCTGGAGCCCCCAGCCCTGGAGACTCCACCCCTGGAGCCCCCACCAATGGAGCCCTCACCCCTGGAGCCCCCACCAATGGAGCCCTCACCCCTGGAGCCCCCATCAATGGAGCCCTCACCCCTGGAGCGCCCACCAATGGAGCCCTCACCCCTGGAGCTCCCACCAATGGAGCCCTCACCCCTGGAGCCCCCACCCCTGGCAAGCATACAGAAACTATGTTCAGTACTCCTGCTGGATTTAGCAGCTTTAGCTGGATTTAGCTGGAGATGCCAAACGAATCATCAACAGCTGAGTAAATGATTCCTTTAAATAATTAAGCTGCAATGAAGCAGCTCACCTGCTCATCAAGCAGTGTTGTACAAATAACAGGTTTGCATCTCGCTGACCTGAATGCGTCTGCGAGCACTGAGCTTGTGTGCAGGAGCTAATAGAATGTGTTCAAATAGCTCCAAATATGTGTCTTGTAAAAAAAAAAGTTGATTGTGTATGACTCAGTAATGTGCCAGACAAGTTATTAAATAAATATAAAAACAACCACATTAACAAGAAAAAAAAACCCTCAGAAATGTCCAGCTTAAACAATGTTAATCACCATGTGAGGATGTGAATGAAGCTGTATGTATAGTGAGACCAAGCAGGACGCTCCAGTGTCCTGGTGCACAATGTAACACGTATTAGAATACTGTTTTGATGGGGTGAGATTTCAAGCCACAGACTTGATCAAAGCAGGACGAAAGTGTGAAAGAGAGGAATCAGCCTATCTACCTTTTTTATTTTTTATCTCAGCCATGCCCCTAAGCCCCGCCCATTCTGGATTCCATTTCCTAGGGTCCAGAGCTTCGTGTGTCCTTCCACTGCGAGAACAGACATGCTTGCCTGTGTCATTAAACTCACTTATCGATGACAATGAGGTTTAATAATGATGAATTCAAATGAGCATTCTTGTGACTTTTTTAGAATTGCATGAAGTCTGTGTGGTTACAGTTCAGGGTGGTATTGCACCTGGTTCATGAACGGCAGAAATGACATA
Source organism: Brachyhypopomus occidentalis (assembly GCA_020368025.1). Classification (NCBI taxonomy): domain Eukaryota; kingdom Metazoa; phylum Chordata; class Actinopteri; order Gymnotiformes; family Hypopomidae; genus Brachyhypopomus; species Brachyhypopomus occidentalis. The sequence goes on along the minus strand of JAGXOD010000009.1, from coordinate 2,371,553 downwards.
CTGTATGACTAGATAGAAGCCCCTGTAAATGACTGTTATTTTGCATGTCTTTCAGTCTGAGATCAGGCGGTGAGACGTCACTAGCATGGGCACTTAGCCGCTGAAACGACAGCCTGCAAGTTCACGGCTGTGGCCTACCAGCTCGGTGCCCACCCGGATGCCCATGTGTGACATCTACACATGGCACGTGGACCATGGCAACCCACTCCCCGAGGGTCGCGTGATGGCAGTAGCAGGGGGTCCTTCGTCCCACAGTCAGCCCTCCCACATATCGCACAGTCAGGAGAAAAACAGATGGGGCCCCACTCCTATCGGCTGGGCTCCGAGAAGGTCCAGGCACCATGGCACATGCACGGTCGATGAGTTCCAGGCCTGGGCTTAGCTGGGGTGAGTGAGGGGGTGGACCAGAGGCAGCAGTAGCTCTTCTAGATATAGTCTGCATGCTTTTGTAGCTCTTGGAAATTCTTTGAATGAATTTACTGGTGGATGGGAGAAACTGAACGTGTGAACATTTGGTTTATAAGAAGAGCTGGGTGAAATAGAGTTGTCTGACCCAGCAACGTAAACCTTAGAAATCTAAAAGTACCTTTCACCGGTGAGATCTCATTCATTTCATTTCATTTTAGTCCAAGAAGAGGCTTCTGTAGAGCAACGTGTCACACTCCAGACAGCCAGATATCAGAGAGGAGAGGGTCAGCTTGACGGAGTGCACACGGAGCAAATGGGATGCATGTTCCAGCTAACCTGATCTTAAGGTCCACACTCGAAACTGATTATGAGTCTGATTCATACATGCAGTCCTGTCGAAGCCAGGGAGATAAGGTAACTCCAACACAGAGCTACTAACTGACTACATCTGGGAAGCTTTCACGCTACTGCACTGTGAACTGCACATCATCGTTCGTCTAATGTCTTCTCCTTTTGTGTTCCTGTGATCACCTTTCCATCAATACTGAAAATCCAGGTGAGAGCTGGGAAACGCTGAAACGCAGACATTGGTCCCTCATGACCAACAGCGAAGGGAACGTACATACGGAAGAGGAAATAAAACATCCGCTCTTTGCCTTTGTGGTGAGGAAGTGTTCAAATAGACCCTGGAAGTGCCCGTTTACCATCTATTCTGTGCTAATCCCTCTGAGGGTTGACGGAGGTTATCTTCACCGCTGCTCAAGCCTAAACCTTCCCTCTGAATCGCGCCGCAGCCGTATATTTCTGCGTTCGTGCGCTTCGATCGTGAGCGTGCTTTATCTTCGGCGGCGTAGTGCGGTCGCAAGCTGGTTTGCATGTGCTCTAGTGCACAGCGCATAAATATTGGATTAAACGAACAAATCCAGGAGCGGAGCGCTGAATGGCGTCGGCAAAGTCGGCCTCCCGGTGCCAGGAGGACTGGTGTGATGGCAGTCTATGCTAAGCTCCACACATGGGAACAGAGAGAGAGAGAGAGGGAATGAAATGGTAGCTAATCCCCCCATGGTGCTATCTCTGAGGTGTTTTGCAAGCTGCTCAGTTTGGAAACTTTGAAACCAAGCCAGCATTTCATCTGGAGTCAGGGT